>BGZK01000970.1:0-237078 GCA_005406025.1 Eumeta japonica | reverse complement strand
TTATAATTCCCTGTTGCCCCGAAATATTACATTTTTGTCGGACGATAAATTCTTTACGAGCCCCTTTGTTTTACGAACTAACGCAGACGAACGTCGCAGTATATACATCGACAGCGAGACAACGGACAAGCGTAAAAATTGAATGGCGATCCCCCTCTTGAATATGAATAACGATATAACAATGAAGGAATGACGAAATATATCGGGATCAATCTTAAAAGTTTTTCCAAGCAGATGATTTTGCTTCCAAACGTGCTCGTGTTAAGGGCTATGCGGCTATAGGGCCACCGGTGACCTTGAGAAATGTATCTATTTATAAGATGTCAATATTTTAGTTGCTTTACAAAAAAATATCAAAATGTTGCAATGCTTAAGCTCGCATTCCAATAAAGGCGAAAAAAATTTTTTATCTCGTTCTGGTTAAATATCAGAAACGCTTTATTGAGTACTCCAATATCTGACATGCCAGTCAGAACATTAAGTTTTCATATACTTTTATCCTTGCTAATTAGGTGATAAAATTTTACAAGTTTATTTGTAACTGCTTTCGGATATCTAAACTTAATTTTTTCAAATCTAAAACAATGCAATAAGTGGTTAATGTATCGAGCTGATATTAAAGTCGATATCATGTTCGAACGAGTGAATCGTTTACAATTGAACAGTTCTACAATCAAGTTTCGATAACAAAAGAAATTTCATTACTGTGTTTTGATTATTTAAGCCAGAATAGTCTGCTTAACGAGAAATTATTCGACGGCTATAGAAGCGATCTTAAACTTTGTGTGCAGATTAAGTTTTTTTTTAGTACAACAGTTTTAATTGTAATAAGTAAATAAATAAAATCTTTATTTACAGCACTTGTGAGTTAACGTAATTTTATGATTAAGCAATAAAACGCTCTGAATATGTACAATAAAGTGTGGAACTACTTCAGTGATATGAATGACATCTCTATGGTCCTAACACTAAGTAATATGCCTGTCAGGCCCAAAATGATTAAAATTTTCAGCAAAAGTTGTTTTTTACTTTAATAGCTGGGGGAGCATGTTTGTAACTTGTTGTTCGGGGTTCGATTATAACTTAATTTTAACAAGTATAATAAGTATCTTGTCGGATTTGATCATGTTTCAACATTTTAAATAAGTTTATGGTCTTGTTTGCTGCTCAAGCCACACTACGTGTACATTTTGCATTCGGTTGTAATAGTTTTTGACCAGGTTTTGGGTTCCGTACCACCAAATAAAAAAAGAAGCCCTTTGCAGGTCACAGTCAATTTGCTCTAAGCGGATTACCTTGATATTAGGTACACACATGTATGTCTGTGTTCCAAATGCGGACGAATAATATAAATAAATTACTATCAATACGAGGGTGGCTTTTGGGGATAAATTAGAAAATCTAAAAAATAATAATTTTGCGATTTGCACCATGTAACGTTCAGTGAGAAAGCGCTCAAGGTCTCTAATATGTATTTGTTTATAATTCTAAAGTAATTAGTATTAAAATTACTGAAGAAAACAGATGAAAATTGAGCATTCGTTATTTTACCTCCGGAAGTACTGCGGCAAAAAATTTGAAAAATTCTGAAAATAATTCTTTACTTACAGTTTACAAGAAAATCTATAAAAAGTATATAGTATATTTCGATTCAGTTCGATTCCGTATCAAATCCAAACTGACACACGCTAAGTACGTGAGTGCATACGAAGTGCGTATAAGTTTATTTTTCTTATTTTTGCTTTATCGCAATAGCCGTAACACAACATGCCTCAGACTTGTGATCATAATACAAACTTAAGGAAAACAACAAATAAATATCAGTTAAGTGCGAGTGGGGCTCGTGCTGTCAGTCCGCAAACGAATGAATGAAAATAATTTCTTTTAAGTTTTTAATACAACTATATTTTGTTGTAGGACAGAACCCTCGGTGCGCGAGTCAGACTAGCGATTGGCCGGTTTTTACTTACGTAGCTTCAAAAGGTTGTATTATTTATTTTATCTATGTTGAATACGCTGTTAACATGGAAAAATAAATCATTTCATGAACAAAATGTACTTTGCTTACTTTAATTTGAAACTCAAATCAAGATCGAGACAAATCCTGGGCTTCTTTAAGAATATACAGAAGGTGAAGAAAAGTATCTTTGTTTGCGTTTTAAAGGTAACCATTACACAAGGCATATTGGTCGCATACACAGCTCAAGTACGCGAGGTGAGCTTAACAGTTAAATTCTTACATTTTTATATCTTTATTACCTGAAAACTTGAGAGCTTTCAGTGAAGAACAGGATTAAAGATTTCATCGGGATGTCTGTCATATCGAAAGTTATCAAAGAAAATGGGAATGCTATTTGACTGTCGTTGGATACTAAACTGGGATATTAAGCGGAAACTTGTTCGGTGGAGCATTAAAGACGAGATGAAAAGGTACGGGCAAAAAGAATGTATGTAAAATGTTGAATACATTGTATGGATTAATTGTTTACTCCGTTATGACAAATATTATATTGTCCACTGTTAAAAGATGGTGCTTTTCCATTAGTGTTTTTTTTTAATGAAAATTTTTGCATGCTTTAAAAAAACTGTGGCATGTAACAGACAAATGTAGGTCCTTTTTGGAGTCAACATTGCAAAAAACATGATATATACCAAAAACATATAATGCAAGTGATCAAGTGCTTAATGTACAAAAGCGACTTAATTTTTTCAGACTTACATTTCTAAGAGCTTGTCACGAAATCGGTATAAACATATGACATCTTGCGACAAGCTTTTCGGGATGAGTTCATGTAAGTTTCACGGGTTTTAAGTAATACTTATCTTTTTATGTGTCTTCAACAATGACAGTATCCATCGTACACAAACATTTGTATCGCAAAGGTTAACCGAAATCTTTGACGAGCTTTGAAGTCCCAACATCGAGCCAGGGCAAGGGATTATGGTCTGATACCTTTTCCCTTTGCTCTGAAGTAGGTCACTATAAGAACCGACATTCATACCACATATGAATTCGTGGCGAAATCGTAAAGTAATTTTATTCTCAATAATTTCGAATATACATATTAAATAATAATTCTGTGCAAACACAATTATTCGTTGTGATTGAAAACAATATATTTTCAAAACTTTCTTTTATAAAACTACCTCTAAATTACTTTTTTTTTTATAAATATATACAAAATTATATAATGCATATTATGTATATTACGGTTTGATTGTTTATGTTATGAATATTTTAATTAATTTGTTATGTACAAAGTTATTTTCATAAAGTATGACCCTTTACTTTATTGTTGGTAAATGGTAATAATTATGTTCAGATTTTGTAAAAATTACAATTTTTAGAGAGTACTGTACGAACTTATTGCAAAAGTGTTACTTAGGTTTTTATTTACATAAAGCAAAGGGTAAAAAGTTTTTGTAGCAGTAAAAGTTTTGCTAATTCTATTATAAATAAATAAATAATGCAGAAAAAAAATTTATTCAATATTGTTATTTAATAATAATTAATATAATTTACATCGTCGACTCCTGACTAAGTAAAAGTTCATAATTTTAAGACTAATCATATGAAGGACTTATACTTCGTTCGTGGCCGGACTTCATGATTTTGCATTTAAAGATTTATTTTAGTCAGGACAAAGTGTAACTGTTGACGTACTTACGTAAGTAGTTTTTTAACTCCCTGAATATATTAAAAAAATATTACGAATCGGTATAATCAACAACCACTCCTCTTTCTTTTTGCGGTTTGTCCTTTTGACTGTTTGTCTTTGACCATTTGTTTGTACAAGAATTTGTTAAATTTTGTTATACTATCTCACTGAGCCACAATCTTTAACAAAATTTAACAAAACTCATGTAATCGTATAGCTATAGGGGATTTCATAGAGTTTTTAAAATTTTGGTTTTTGTAGTTGCATTAATAGACTTCGAAAGCGATCAGATGTGTTCCATTTCTACATGAAAGCCTTGCATCTAGTGGTTGAAGATTCTTCCTAGAAAAAGATCTATTTTTTATTATGACCAGAATCCTACAAAACATGACGAACACAACGTTACTAATCACGGCAAATATGAACTATAAGATTACAGATTATATTAAGGAATAGAAAGTCTTGGAACAATTTTGTAATTTGTATTGGATTTTTTGTGGTGATATTATCACGAAGAAACATTTTTTTACAAATCATCACAGGCAGAACCTCGTTTCGCTCGCACTTGACCGCTCTAAGGCTATACGTATTTTAGATGACGATGGCTGAATAACTGTCCTTCCCTGCGCTATCCACAAACTAAGTAACGTAGATTTATTGGTCGGAGCACGCGCGCTGTAATTTGATTTCTATTACTATTTGTTGGCTTACGTAATCCATCTTTATTATAGTTATTTATTGTATGTTTACGACTAGAACTCCGGCAAGGGTGGTTAGAGTGCTCTCGTTTATGTCTTTAGGGCGCTACAAATCAAAAGGCTCTATTTTGTTTATGGGGTATGTCCCTACGTAAGAGCGGTGCAATAAAAAAAATCCCTCCATCTTATACATAAATAAATAATATGAGAGATAGCTTTGATGGTTAAAATAATTGCAATAGAAGTTAATATTTAAGTTGAAATAAGAAGGTCCTTAACGTCGAAACTATTTTTAATAATAAATAATTATGGTAGAATGTTCTATCAGAGAAAACATTAAGAGAGATTTATTTGTCAGCGTCGATTTGATATTTAAAAGTAAAAAATTTTCAGAAAGGCGGTGGGCCAGTAGTTGATAGCGTTACCCATCAACCGGTAGCTATTTAATGACACCACGAGCAAATTGATTGCCGAGTTGTTAAGTTTAAAATCATATTGGCCCGCTCTGTGCCTCGAAGAGCACGCCAAATCGTTTGCCCGGACCTTGGACAGCTGGTGACAATCAAACGGACTGGGCATGGCGCTCGATTGTGGCAACTTAAATTATCTCGAATAAAATTGGAATCGGTTTTAATCGCCTTTTTAGTATGGTGCTATACAGTTGAAATGAAGTGCTTCACATAGTGCTTCGCGTAGTATATAAAAGTATAAAGTAATTTGTATTCTTAGGAAATGATCGTATAGGGATTTCGAAGATTAGATGAAAGGAAACACGTAGTACAGCTTATGGCGTATATTAAAAAACACTGAGTCACAATAAACCGCCAGGGAACCAAAATTGCTTATCGTCTATCACATTTGATGTGTGAATGATCCGATCGCAAAAATAAAACTCAAGCTCCTGCGTGCCGCACTTCACTATTTATAACTGTGGACTGGCCATCCAGGAATGTCTAGGATAATACGGAACAACAAGCTGTACATAATTCACGTCTGACATAAACAAAAAATATTTATTGCTTGTCCAAAATTCCACTCCATAAATAAATACATGTGAAAATAAAATTGTAAACAAAGATCAAATGCGCTGACGCCGACCAAGATCGGAGCGCTAACTACGGGGCGGCTTGTTTATTTAAATAATTTTATTCTCGGATACTGTTTTATAGGGGAAGTATTTTTCAGTTCTATTTTTAGCTTCGAAGAGCAGTTCGTTACAATACCCAGTCAAAAATGCTCGGTTTGGTGTTTTATGGGTCTCGATGAATATATTCACTTGAACAAGTTGCCTAAGTCTGATAAAATCGACAACACTAACATAACATTGTAGTCATAATTTCGATATCAATTAGTTATTTCATTTCTTTCCTATGGCATTCAAAAGCGCAAACGACCATACGAACCACTAGAAGTTGGGTGACCATCGACATTAATGATCACTCGCACCTCTATAGTAGTCACTAGTGTGCGTTGCCGCTATTTTAGGAAGAAAGTCCGTTCGACAGTAGTTTCAGCTATCAGACGTCCGCCGCTGGACATAGGCCCTTAACCTCTTGCGACGAACAGTCTTGGGCTACTTGCAATCAACGGTGACTTGCGACCCCGACCACCACCTAGTGGCAGGTCGTACCACTCTGTGACCTCCAAAACGTTTCTTAACCAGCGGCTATCGGTTCTAGGAGCGACATGGCCTGCTTCTGCCACTTCAAGTTTCTGTTCTACGGATCCGAGATTGCACTTCAGGATAACATAATACGCATTTTCGTACACAATATAAGGTTGTTGTATTGGCAATTTAAGGGGTTTACGGTTCAATAACTGGAATTCTTGAAACTTAATACAACTGCACATATATAATTAGAGATAATCGCATTGTGCAATATTAAAATTTTAATAGTAAATATTTATAAAAAAATAGATCCATATTTAATGCCACTTAAAGTAACCATTTAGAACTTATTAAAATGTCTAAGTTCAAGTCTATCATGATTTTTCTATGTAGATACATTTTCTCTAGAGAAAAGGAATTTGCAATAAACAAAGTACTGATTAAGTAAATCCTATTCAAGGTCATGGTATGAACACGGAAAAAAAAAACATATACTCTTTCTGTGCCTCTCTCTATCTCTTCCCACATGTAAAATCTTTTTGTGCGTTCAGTGAAGAAAAAAAATCGTACACGCATATGAATAGTGGAAAGCATTAGAGAGGCACGACGGCGGAGCAGGCGCTGAAAACTGTTGGTGATTGATCGCCCAAACATTTATTTAGTGGGGCAAATGATTTATATGCAAGCGGTAGCCGAGATGTTGAATGAAATACGACTCGGATTATGTTGTGCACGCTGTAAGGTTGTTTTCTGGTGTTCTTTTCAGGGTTCCGTACCTCAAAGAAACCAGATGCAAGATCACTTTCTTGCTGCCCTTCTATTCATCCGTCCGTCTGTCTGTCTGTTTGAGATCCTTTTTCTCGGGAATCCATGGAGGCATTAAGTTGAAATCAATATTAAATAATTACATGCAAAAATTAAGCTCTTAAGTCAATTCTATAAAAAATACGGCATTACAGCTTCATATTTTTTAATACTTTTTGAATATTTCTTGTTATTCTAACATCATCGCACTTGACAAGAAACAAGATCTCAAGAAAAGAGTAAGAAAGGAGGAAAATTTGAAAATCGTTAATGTAGTTATATCACATAAAAAAGCATACACTATTCACCAACTGGCATTTGCAGTTACAGTATGTACTGTTACTGCAAATGTCAGTAAATTAGCGTTACAAAAATTTAAGATTTCCAAAAATCCGAATATGTAAGCAATTTTGTTCAAAAACAATTTCGAAGAAAAGAACGCAAAAGGTTTTTATTTCCGGGGCCGACGTTTCTGCGGTATCGTTAATAGAACCAAGCGAAGGTCGTGTAGGCTCTTGATGGATGAAATATCTCTAACTAAATAAATTTGTACGGATCCCTCAGGATGCGACTCCTATTCGCACTTGTCCATTTTTTTATTCAGCAGAAAACCAACGCTTGCGGTGGAAGGTCACGGTGCGGCGTCCGTTGTTCCTCAACGACGTCGGCGAACTCTGTCCAATTCGTACATGTGAAAAATGACTTTCAATATGCGCCGGCTCATGTTTTGAAAATCGTCGAATGCGCAGATATCACTCTCCGATGAAATGGAACGAGAAAGATATGAATTTCATGTTTTGGCTGCGTCAGCGACCTTGTTCGTTAGTAATGGCAGAAAAAATAAATCTGTACTGTAAAAGAGATGATTATGACATATAAAATATTATATGTATACATATATATAATGTCTCTTTGTAAATGTATACACATAATATATCCAGAGTTAAGGCAAACAATTATTTAATATAAAATAAAATGTTTGTCTTGTGCAGGAATCGAACCTATGACCCAAACGCAGGAAGTAGACTCACTATCGCCTGCGCCAATCAGGCAGTCAAATAAATTAAAAAAAAACATACTTTAATGAATTGATTTTTTAAAAAAAAAACATTGTGAATTAAGCTAAAAAAAGCGGGGTGCTTGATATGAGTTCGGGTGCTATACGTGTACTTGCTTATAGCGAGTAGATTAACAGATGATAATTACTCGATTGCACTGGGTTCGACCAAACAAACTAATTGGGTACAAGCTTAGGCATTGAAAAGTTTAACGTCCAATACCTAGTGTAATGCATTGGACTTGATTACGCAATAATATCCTAGGTACCCTATTCCTTCCTAAAAGGCCGACAACGTACTAGTGACTCGTCTATGGTTGCGAGTGTCCATGGACCGCAGTGACCACCTGTTCCATTGGTGTCTTTTCATGCTCGTTTTCCCCTTTAAATGGTATAAAATAGGCAAACTCAAAGGGATTACTAGTGGGCACTGAAGAGTACCACTATCCACTTTCTAACTTCGCTATCAGATAATGTCGATGGTATCAAAATATTGTATTCTCATGGATAATGTCGGTAATGAATACACGTTTGAAACTTTGAATTACTTGGAAATGCGGAAAAAGGTGTGATAAATGGATTGATATATTTAATAGTGCTCGTAAATTGATAGGTAAATGTCAATATATTAAAAAAAAATTGAGATAAAAGAAAATAATTTTATACTTGCAGACCATGGGGTCTTTCACACACGTTTTCGCTGCTACGTCTTTTGGAACAGAGCATTGGCCCGTAACCAGCCATTGCAGGTGTTAGCACTGAAGATGCATCAAGGTATGTTGCTTGCTATCGAAGACGAGTGATAGGTCTATACTGAGACTCGAATTCGCGTCCTTAGCATTGGGGGCGGAAGTATAAACCACTTTTTTGGTGCCGATACGAGTCTCAAAATTCTTTTTCCAAAGTATTTGGTACTAAACGTTGCGCGCAGTTTCACCCGCTTATACGTACAATGAATCCTTATACCTTTTATTTCATAGACTGATCACGTTGTCAGCCGTGAGTCCCTTCTCGTTCCTACTTTCGATTCGGATTCTGACCTCACATTTGATTCCGTTTCTGGACTTGATCTAGTTTCCGGTTCGGTTTAAAATATACATGGTGCAAAAAATATGAGCGAAACAGAATAAAAACCATCCTATATGTCACTCAGGGGTATAAACTTATTACCATATCGTATTTCATGGAGTTTTATCCTGAAGTTTGTACTTTTTACGGAGTTCACAAACAAATACACAGACGGACAGATAGACTAAGGTTCTGAAATCCATTGAAAAGTATTCGGTCAGCACTGCTAATACCGCCTTAAGAATATTTTCTCTTTTTAATGCACAGATTTTTTCTCTCTCTTAACGAGTTTATGGATTTTGTCTTTTCCATTTATATGTTAAAACTGAATTTCAATCTTTTCGAAATGTCTTAATTCACTTTACCGTTGTACGGTCGGTCGGTTTCGATTTTGCCCTAAGCGATCCGACGTCTCCTCGAGTGTTTCGCGTTACTTATACAACACTAGACTGTATCGATTTCGGCCGGCCCGAACTCGATCTTGCCCGAAAGGTCCAAGTGAGTGATTTAAATGCAACATTACCTTCGTACTTCGACGGGCTCTCCTCGCGGAGGCGGGCGGACCGGACGCCCGCGCCACCTCCGCCCGCCCTTCCGCGGAATTAGAGTATCGAAACAAATAAAACGAACGCAATAAAGGAAATAGGTATACTCGGAGGCTTTCGTTTTCCTTACGCTCTTATGAAACGTCAAACGCAGCGCCCCCTGGTCGCTACTGCGACGTTCACTCGAACATTTGAGTTGGGATATTTTATGTTTTTTTTTTTAAGTAAAACTTGTTCTAAACGCGATTCGAGAGTAGCCGAAATCTGTTTTTGTTTTTGCTCGGATATGACGTCCGATGAAATCCATAGTCGGATTACGCGTTTTCGTATTTACAATTTAAATCTCGAGTTTCTTACTAAACCAGAAATACTCAAATCAAAAGTAGCCAGTATTCGAAAAGCTTGTTTATTTATTTTATTTTAATTATTTTATTAGTAGACACTAAATTAGATAGCAGTGCCGGTAGCTCCACCCGGGTGTACATAAAATGAATTTTTTAAGTTTTTACTATCTGATTTTTTTTTTTATATTCTGTATATAATAAAATGTTAATAAATTATTATTTTATTAATAACTAACTATGCCCTCGACACCGCCTGTGTGAACGTAGAATATATGCTTTTATTTTTATTTTGTCGAATAATCTCTTTATGAATAATAATGCATAACAATATATATCCCAACCTATAATATATGCAACATTGTTAACATATATGCATCACAATTTTAAAAGAACGTAACTGATTTAATACAATTTGTATACATATCTATATCAAACCAATCTTGGCAATGAAATTGAATTGCATATGCAAGACAATCGACAAAAGTACTTATGAGCATTTTCTGGACACCCGACTGTATCCATTACAACTTTTTGTTGCCTTTTTTATTTATTCACTTCATTTGTAATATTTTACAACTGTAAATAAACTTGAAAACTTCCAACAATACTTTGTTAGTTCACTTCTATTTAAAATAAAAAATAATACGGCAGCCATGCGGTAATTAAGGAAAAACATGATACAACAAATCAAAGTCTGGGAGACCTCCCATCAGAAGCGCGACAAGGAGGGTAATTATCAAAACGATAGGAAAACGGATTCAATTTGAAGAAGGTGCCCTATTCTAAGAAAATTAATTTACATCGCGACCCTTTCAAAGGACAAATCAGTTACGCTCAGGCACAACAAAAGCCTTCGATATAACGCAACATAACCGGAAACTCTGCTTAAACGGCCGAAATAATGAGTAAATAGTCTCACCGGAAATTGAGTTTAATATCCGCTCTTTTGTGACTTATTTACATAGAGATCCCCTTTCGCCGTCCCCAATTCTTATCAATGGGTTTCCACGTTCATAAACCTTGTACATACCTTATATCTTCACGCTGGATCCTTTGAGGGCTGAGCCGCGATAAGCGGACCTTTTCTGGGCTTAGGGGCGGCGGCGAAAATAGGGTAATTTTGCAGTAATCGAAACTAATTTTCAAGCGCGCCTCGACGTGTCGAAGGTTCTGTAGTTTTAATTTGTCCGTTCGTATGTCAGTGTCATATTCACATGAAACAGTTTGGAACGTGCTTACTATTCATTCAAATATGAAATGACTTTTGATATTTTTAAAGGTCCATGCGTTCTATAAAAAACGGAACCCTTATAAAACCTGTTTGATTTTGTCTGCCCATCACGGGCTATTTTTTCAGAATTGAATTCGGACGAAAAATTTTCTTATTATATATTACTTAAATGTATAAATTGTAATTTTCGGGGCAAATTATCAAATTAAAAATACATGGCATGCGCATTACGTGATGCAATCTCATTTAAGGAGTTGCTATGAAAAATACAAATATTTTTTTTTTATACCTTTAAAGTGTACAAGTATAAAAATTGTAAAGAAACATATTTGCATATTGAGTATTCCATACTTTTATATTTGAACTAATGATCCTGAAATTTTCACAAAGTACTGAATATAGGGTCTGACTTTAAGTTTATAGGAAAACGTGAACGAAAAGTTTACGTTTCTACCGTATTTTTGAAGAGTATATTTATAGAATGTGTTGTCTAATTTCACACCGGACTAACAAGTTAAATTTCTCCAACGACCACTATTGTAGCCTAATTATACGTAGGAGTCGAATTTCATCATTTTGCTTACAGTATTTTCATATTTCAGTTATCACAAACAAATTTGGTGGAGAAAAAAATAGTAGGTTTATTCATATTACGGAACCGTCTTCAAGCGAGCCTGATTCGCACGTAACGGTTCTTTTTTTTTGATTCCTTTTTTCTTGTATCTATCGTTTCAAGAGAGATGTCCAAAAGCTGTCAATTAGAAAGAAGAAGCCTAAAAGAGGAGAAAAAAGGAAAAAACTATTAATGAAAACAATTATAAAAAATCTTTTTTAAAACCAACATTTTATTCAAAAATAAATAATTATCCATAATTGTATCTAATGTGCTGTTATGTCAAAGAATGTCAAAAGCTTGTATCGTGCAAGAAATTTATTTAGTTTAAATTGCTCTTTTTATGTCTTCTATTTGCATTAAAAGCTGTTATATTTATCTATATAAATAACATTCATCAGCACAAAGCTGGCGTAAGATTATTTTAGTTTTAGTACAACTGATTTTTTTTAATAAAAACTAAAAAAGTCTTTTTTTATTTAATTAAATTAAATTAAATTAAATTAAAGGTAAGGGCTTAATTACAACAGCTTGCGCTCTACTGCCCTGAGACCGTTCGTTCGCGACAATATATTTTTCGATACCTTACTGATATTCAAAACGTCAGTTCGGGTTTGATTTTGGAGGTTTCCTACTCCTAGAAGGTGACAGACCAAAGTTAACAACGTTTTATAATAAGGTTTCTTTGACTACCTTCTAGCTCCATCTTTAGACTCTGGGAAGTACAAAGTACATGGCAAGCTAATTAAAACAAGCTCAAACACAATGGGTCTGTCTTGTTATTGCAGAAGAGCCTATATTTACTTTTCGTCTCCATTATCAGAACCAAGATATTATATAGAATCAGAGTGTTTGCCAAGCCAAAACAGTACTTACTCCACAAAAATTACTCCAAACTCGATGGGTTTTTCTTGTTTAGGAGTTTCCACATCCACCTTCCGACTCCATTATCAGAGCAACTCCATAGTACCATATTATTACACTGTCATCAAGGATGCGAAATTATACCAAATTTGAGTCTAATCGAACGTCAGGAAGAAGTTTTAATTTATCTTCCAAAATTTGTTCTACACGTGCCAGCACTGCAAGTTAAATTAAAGCTTTTAATAAGAATTATTGTGCAGTTTGCTCGACCACAGATTTTATTAGTCATTTCAATATTAATTTTTATGTATACCCAGTATTTATTCACAATTTATGTATGTAAGTCTAAAATTATAATACATGTTTCTATTATTTTCATTGAATACTACGGATTTTCATGCTCAGAGAGTTAATTACAGGAAATTTCACTCGGGCCTCTCTTACCTTCGACCGCTGATACCCGCAATTGCGAAAATGCAAATAAGACCAGGATATTTTCATTCTTTGCCGCACAGTTTGCTTGTGAAAGACGAAAGATCGCTACAGGCGTTTGCAGGAAAGGTAAAAGATTAAAGAGCATGACGTCAGTTGTTTTCTTTCTAATTCTTTTTTAGCCCTCTTTTGATGAGATTCAAGATGTGGTTGTATCTACCACTCATAGAAGGATTTCTTCATACTTTTTACCTAATTAAATTCATTCAACACATTCATATTATGAAACATTTTCGGTATAGATTACAGTAATATATTCTCTGACTTAAAACTGGCATATAACCTAAGACTAAAAAAAAAAAAAATAATTTCCTATGCGTGGGTCAATCTGAAAGTCCTTAAAAGTCAAAAATTTGACAAAATACCAAGTTATTTTTATTATTTTTCAAAATAGTGTCCGTTAAGATCAATACATTGCTGCATTCGATGGCACCATTGAGAGAAACAGTTTGCCCGCTCGCACTCAGGCGTCGCTTCAACGATTTTTTTAACATGTAGCCCCTGCTTGCTCGGCCGCTGTAAACCATTTTCCTGAGACTTTTTCTTGTATTTTAGGAAATAAATAAAAACCTCATGGTGTGAGGTCGTTTTTCCCAAAACTTTTTCTAGAACAAGAGCCAATCAATCGTTAGTGTACCAGTATGCAGTGCTTGTTTCTTTATTTTCTAAAACAATTATTGCATAATGACCTGTCATTCTGAAGAAAGAGACAATCATCGTTTTATTTTAGTAGGCAATCCCTCAAAAGAAAACACCCACTGTGCAGAATGTCTTTTTGATTCGGGGTCATAACAGTAAATCCAGCTTTCGTCATCTGTATACAATATTTGATTCACTACTGGCAAATATTTGCATTATTTCCCAGCGCCCAATTAACACGACGAAATTTGTGAGCTTCGGTCAAATTATGAGGTATCCGTCGAATGCAAAGTTTCCTGACCGCTAAATGTTATTAAAGGATTTTTTGCACGTAACTCATACTGATGCATAAGCTTTTCCGAATCTGCTGGTAGGTCACTCTTTTGCCAGTCTCCATCATGAGCCGCGCAGCACTGATATTGTCTTCGGTCATTTGCCGTACGAGGACGTCCCTCGCGTAGATCGTCAGTCGGATTAGTGCGACAAAGTTTGAACTCGTTAAAACAGTTATAAACAGTGGTAAGGGTTGGAGTTTCGTCATTAAAGGCCAACCGAAGTCTGTTACAACTTTCTTGTTGGCTTAAACGGCAACGAATGTCATACAAAATGAAGATTTTGATTTGATAACTGATTTTCTACGTTAAATTTATGACGTTGTTTAACGTCAACACACAATTTTCTTTTTGCCGCTAATTTTTAAAGGTTGGAAAATTGCTCTATTTTTAAAATTGAATTTTTTTTATTTTACAGTTTTTTAGTGGCCAGTTCTAAAAATTATCAGTCTCACCTACGTGAATTTTTTTTTTCCACGTAAAATTTGGTGAGATTTTGTCAGTATCCCCCTTTTTGAGCTCACGAAATTTATGGACGTTCCCCATTTATTCTCCTCCTATTTCTTTGTAAAACCTAGCTGAAAACGGTCACAGTTTAAATGCTTTCACAATATTCAGCCAGAGACCCTTTTCAACTGACAAAGATAAATTACGAAAAAGTAACAGATATAAAACATGTTTCTTTTTTCTTAGAGCCATGCACCAAAAGAACGACAATTTTACGGTGTATAAGAGACGGTTTTTCAATACCGTCTTGTATATTTACCAATTTCATTCTTAGCAATAATAAAAAAAGTATTTTTTAACTAAGTTCTTCAACGCGGCTTATGGTATGAGTGGGCTGGTATAAATCATAACATAACGAACAAGCGTTCTGACCCAACTTTCACTCTCTCTCTTTTTCTTGATATTTATTAAGTTTTTTGATATTTTTCGTTTATAATTCACTGTTTATATATATATTATAAATGGAGGTTTTTTCCTAAAACATTAAGCAAAATTCTTTCGATTTATTCCTTACTTTGTATTATTTATATTGAAAAGAACAACTTGGTTTTTAATGGAGGTCTTCCGATCGCATATTTTTTTTATTTTATAAGTATTTCTTTTTTATCGTCGTCGCTTGTAACTTCTGCAATTATTTGTGATGATTTTAATAATTCAATGTAGTCATTTTGTTAATCTTTTATAGAAAAAGAAGTCTTTAATGAATAAAGATATACAGACAGAATGTCTGTAAATACTTAATTACTTTTGAATACGATATGAAAATCTAAAATACACAGGTAAAATGTATGCCCAATAAAAAAAGCGTTGGGTTTTCACGAATCTTTCAAGATATTTTCAGTCACTTCAAGCGAATAAACGTTATCGTAAATAATTTACACTCCAAAAATGTGAAAATTTTCCATACGATTGATATTTTCAAAGAGCTTGAGGTGTGAATATCACAATAATTGGTTCTTCAGATCTGGATCAAAGACTTGTCCTTTTCATCGAGATTTGAATCTATATATTTCATTGAGTTGGCTTTACGGCGTTATACTTAAAATTTTGTGGTTAGCCTAAAAGTCCAACAGCTTCCACTAATCGATGAACTGGTTAGCCTTAGAAGGAAGATTTTTATACCCTCAAGTAAACCTTCGAAGCATCTCCCAAGGATTTTATTACCTAAGCCGTAAGCGACTGAGTTCTAAGCCGCGAAAACTCTAGTCGACAACGTGTCGTCGTCCATTAAGCCCTAGGCTTAAGGCTTCTTTGCCTACGAAAAGAGACTACAAACCTAAAACTTTAAGGACTTTTACCGCGTTTCCGATTCGAGATTTTCAAGCGTAGAAGTCTACGGTATAAGTCGCACAATACAAACATAATTAATTACTTAAGCAGATATTTCATCCGTAGAGAGTCTCGACGGTTTTTTTCTGTCTTCGATATAAATACAGATGAGGTCTCGGATGTTCTAAGAATTTACGTTTTTTTTTGTTTTTAATAAAAATGAATGTCAAATATTTTCAGACTTCCGAATTTTTGAAAACGTCAAATTTTCATAATGGTACGTCCTAAAACGTTCTCCCACGCGTATGTGTACCTCGCGGTCCATACTCCAATTCAAAATGTCAGCCTATAATTCCATAAAACATTGTTTTTATATGATTACAAGCTATAGATTTTCTGATTCTTCTGATAGGTCTAAAGTCCATTGGTGCTGGAAAAAATCAAGCTAGGATGCTTTACGTCGATCTTGAATCATAATCCATCAAACCATCAAAAATTTTATAAGTTTTTTGATGGTAGCTTACATTTATTCAGTAAAACTTTACTACTTAACAGGCGAGACGTTTGCATTGAACTCGAAAATTGTATTTTAATGATCAATGGCCCATCTACGATGTATTTATTGACTTGTTATCAGAATGAATGTAGGGCAGAGACACAATTTTCTATTTCAAATTATCGACACATATTACATCGTATTATGTTTTTCAAAGCTCTTTGAAAAGTAAAATTGGTCTAAAAAATAAAATAAAGCTTCCTGAATAAAATTAGTCTCACGTTTCAAATGACAACTTACATATGATGTTTACAGGTCTCAGTTATATTTTTCTAATTTGTCGTTGTTGTTCATTAGCGGCGAAAAAATATTCTTCGCATTGGATTCTCATGCGAAAGGCAAAAGGAAAAGAATTGAAAACGCGTTTATAATTCCTTGTAATTATTTGAACAGAATTTTTTTCAACATCCATTTTCATAATTTATCAATTTGAAACAAACAGCGAGGATGGATCTCCGGGGGAAAGCGCCCCGCTCCATAATTACGGATCAATGTTAAGTTATCGGAGGAATTACGACTCCGGAAATGATTTCGCATTTTAACGTCGAAAATGAGAGGGTGAGGGAACGCGAAAGGTAATGAAATTGCTTTTACATTCATTGTAATATTATATTTGCTTAGCATTTAACGTGGGAAAATCGTCCTGCGTTGAAGAGAACTTCTTTATAACATCCTTGAGGGCAAACGACCAGAGAGCAGGCGGTCACCATCACCGATGGAGATTCGACTCCAGAGAAACCATCGGCGAGTTGCCGGCCTCTCGGGTCGAAATAAGATTACTGATAGACAAGCTAATGCACTGATGAAGAGGGGAGTGCTGTGATAAAAGGAAAGCGAGGTGATGGAGGGAGGAGTGGGTCACGGGAACTCTCACTCTCTGGACGAAACAGAACAGTAGCAGCTGCTGCCGGCCTTGCTAGCTCATTTTCGTGCCACAGCTAATTAGGTCACAGCATGGCTTTACCACCTGTATTCAGAACCTACGGGTCCGCACCATTGATCGTTTTTAAAACTCTTAGCCAAGACTTTAATGTCCATAAAAAACAAACTGTGATGAATCTTACGCATCGTACAAATTTCATTACAGAGAAAATGGATGACCAATATGCAGTAAGGAGTTATATATTTTTAACATAAATATATACTACGTTAGATACCTAAATTTATTATTGATCTCAAATCAAAAGTTTTAAGCATTTTATTTATAAAAAAAACGTTAAACATAAGAATCTTGAGGCGTCTACGTGGTTGTCGATTCGAGCTTTCCTGTCCTACGTATTTATGGAATTGTGAAATAGTTAACAACAACTGAGATAAGCAGATAAAATTTTAAACGAACTTGTGAACAATCGTTAATCTTCAAACACTTAATCCGATTATAGAAAAACGTAATAAAAATCCAATTTTCTACTTCAAATAGCTTTTGTAAATTATTCAAAGCAGTGACTAGTTCAACTCACAGCTACATCTTTGATATAGTCTACGATTAGAAAATGTAGAATTCGCTTATAATAATATTATTTAATGAATTTATACATCATGACAGTAATCAAACTACAATCTACTTGTCTGTACGTTGACATGAAAAAAAAGGCGTGCAAGACGGTCTACTGATTCCAAAATTTCCACCAGTATTTAGAACAAAGTATTCATGAACATAGTACCATGCAGTTAATATAAAAGAATCATCGGTTGTCGAATCAGAATAGAAAATGGATAAATCTGCTTTTCACAGATATACAGTTTTGTTTTCATCAACGCCAATTGGATTGACGTATAAGGATGTTAAGGTCGAATCGAAGATGAATAGATTAAGGATAAAACTCGTGCATTGTAAAGGCTGTGTTTAGGCTAGTTTCTTTCTAGATTAAACAAGACGAAGAAATCGAAAGAGGAACTAAATATACGCATCAGGAACTATTGGTCTATAAGAACACTAATGACGGGGCAGCTTCTAAAGTTTCTAAGACGAAATGCATATGAATTGGTTGAGTTGTAGATTAATAAAAAATATTTATAGAAATTATTGAAATCATAATATGTTTCTCATTAAAGTAATAACAGCCGTTGACTTATGCCCATAACATATAGATGTTCTTTCTCGATTCTGTCAATTCTGTTCCTTCGACATATTTCACTGAAGCGAAATAGAGCGTTCTCACTCCGATAAAAGCGAATATGATTAAGAATACGTTTTTCGTACATCACGGCATTTTTCTAAAATCGAGGTAGCCAGAGAGAGAATAATCTTGATGCGAATCCCTTGTTATAACTGAGAAACCCAACGTGATATGTGGCAAGTCCGTTACTAGATTCAAATATAAGAGGAGTAATTTTTACGTACTGTCGAACTTCCTGGGTTTTATATCGAACCCAAGAGTTCAAATTGATATCCGAGCCGAGCTACCATTATACCCCTTGGTATCCAAGTTAGTAGCAATTCTTCAATTACAAGTACAAAACAACCCACTAGGTACAACTAGCGCGAGTCATACTGTATTATTTGGATATTTGAGGCCCCGGCGGCTTGTATAAATACGAGACTCAAGCAAACGAAACCCGTGCGGTTTACCTTTGCGCCCGTTTTGGTGTGCTTAGGCCCCTATTCTGGCATTCGGTGATCTATCACATGTTAACATAAATTATGTATACGATGCAACAGCTGTGGGGCGAAGACAGGTACACGAATGTTTATGTGGTTTTGTGTTATTATATTATCGTTTTCAGGGTTTAATCAGACGAATACTAGGAAATAGAAAAAATAAGGAAAAAGGCGTGAAAGGCTAAGGTTCAAGCTAGTCAATCTGAAAACAAAAAGTCACAGCACATGGTTCATCAGTACCGCTATTAGTAAACCTGACACAACAGCTATAAGAAATAATTATGTGATTTATTCAAATCAAATCAAAAATAACTTTACTTCTTAGGTAAAAAAGACTCACCCTTGAAACACGTAATTATTATATTCTTTTGATATTAACATTACCACCCACCCCGGCTCTTAGACGAAGGTCAAGGTTTGCTTCCTTTGTTAGAAGATACAACACACTGAATATTTACTTAGATATAACATGAAACAACTTGATAGCCGGACATTTGAATCCATGAGATTTTTTTACTAATATATTGTCACAACTTTTTTGAGGAAAATTTTGAATTGACATAACGGCAAATTTTGAATTTCGGCGCGGGCCTTAAAAAACGAACACATTACCTCTTGAATCATTTGAGGACAAACAAAACAAATAAAACAAACAAACAAAGATATACAAGCAATCGCTCAACCATAGACAGAGAAAATTTTTTTTGCATAACTTAATGATTTCTTTTAAAACCTAACAGATGGTCTTAGACACTGGAGCAAAAGCGTGATATCTACCTAAACGTACTGTCTCTTCTAAAACTTAAGTTGAAGTCTTGTTTTTTGATCAAAAAAAAAAAAAGGCAAAGTTGTAAGGGACATGTGAAAACTATTTGTTTGACTTGTCCGCTTTTGTTCACCAGCTCTTCATTTGTTTAGTTTGCTGAGTCGGGTCTTATGAATGGAAAGATCATTCTTATGCCCCACGTTTTGTATTTTATTGCAGAGAAATATTGATTTTGCCATTGCACATGCACGCTTAGACGCTGTGTAATAATTTATCACGTAATCAAATAATATCTCATAAAGTTCGCACAATCTACGTCCGCTATCATCAGTGTTCAGACTCGGTCACAGTCGACAATGAACTGTACAATTCCTCAGACTTTACAATAGATCAAATCAGACAACTTTTTCAATAACTTATTTCTAAACTTCTCAAAACGACCAGTTTTCACAGGCACAATTTCGATCTTTTCAGAACTTAACACTTAAAAACAATTGTACTGATCGTAGTGGAAATGAACAAACTTTTAAAAATATGTAAGCTACAATACATTACTCAAGGATAGTGGGTCTTCCATTAGCAAAAGCTTTTTCAGAATCGCTTCAGTCAAACTTTACGTCTTTATCATATTGATAGACTCAAATTTTTTCAAACGCTTTGAAAACGTTGGTATTCGCTGATACCTCCCGGCACAAGTCGCAATTTTTGTAGGCCGCAGTGAAGAGTCGTATTATACGGGGTAAATTGAACAGCGCGCTTGTCTCTGTTTTCTGTCATAACATTTATGACGCATTCACGAAATTAGTCCCACCCAATGACATTGCATGTGGTTGGATTAATTTTGTTACAGCTATGTCGAAAAAAAAAAACGAAGAATCCGACCTCCCATCTGTCGGGCGTTCCGCAACATTATTCATTTTTCACTTAAACTTCTTTAGTTTCATACGAGTTTATTTGAATTTGTGATCATTCGAAAGTGTCCCCAAATTATACGAGGCTGACGGCTTAATATGCCCATCTATCAGCAAACTCAAAATTGGGTCAAACTTGGAATCGGCTTAGTCCACATATCGTCGCATGTTGACAAAAGTGGATAAATTAGAATAAAAATGGTTTTTATTGTATTGTTTTAGAAAGTATAATCAGGAACAGTAATTTATAAGAGAGTAATGTTTTCAAACTTTGGCTTATAATTTATTGCGAGAAGGAAGGTAGCTTATTTGCTTAGAAAATTGATTCATCGTAAGATTTACATGTAGAAACACAGGAACAAATATTCAAGATGTTAAGTGCTATAACAAAAATGATGACGAATCCAGCAACGATGTTTATTTAAGCATTAAAAGTAAGAAGGTTATGAGATAATTATATACATAATCACCTTTTTCAACTTTAACGAGTTATTGTCATAAATATGTAAGAAGTACAGATATTAAATTTGAATAGATTATTTCTGATACTTATATGAAACATGAATTATCTTGTTCAAAATAATGTGCCTTTTGTGAATGTCAGTGGCAGTGACATCTGCCCCGTTCCTTCTCTACCTTAAGCTCTGTGCAGCTATAGCGACGACTCCTGATTATAGCACAGCAAAAAAGTCAATATAAAGACGTTCTCAGAATATATAGTGCTATTATGACTGTAGTACATAAGATATGATTATCATTATAACAAAACAACATAATTTATAATATACAGAAAAAACGATGTTAAGTAATTATAAAAAAATTTGGTAAAACCAAGTGTGCATGCCTTAAGTACTCGTGCCATAGGTATGTTATTTAAATTAGAGGTTAATGATAATATTTGGGCTTTTCATCGAAAATCCTCTTTTTTTCTTATTGATTTTCAAATAGATTTATAGTAAACTTGAATCGGAAAAGCGATAGGTAATTTCATATTTATTAGACATCATAATGAAAAAAATAAAAACTGCTAGAAGTAAAAACGATTATTACCAATAAAAGTTACGAACATTAAGTCGAAAAATTAAAAAAAAATTCTGGCATTGTACTCATCAGTAAAGCACATTGACGTAATTAGTAACAGACTGTCTCTAAGTCAGGAAAGATCTAATTAGAAAAAGAGAGACAAAAAAACCTCTATTTTAGATATTTAAGCGAAATGGCGGATCAAAAAATGAATGATTGCGAGTCAAAAAATTCGATTACAGCGAGTCGGTACTATATCAAACTGTGATTTTCAATACAGTTATTCTCAATCGATTAGTGATGAGATTGAAAAAGAAATTAAATGTAAAATTTAAATAGTTTTTAGTTATCGTGGTCACACCAGTGTAGACGGGATTTTCAGGCGACAGTAGAAGCATACCTACGCTCGCGCTTAAGGCACGCAATAACCGGGCTGTTATGGTAAAATGTAACATAAGATTTGTTTTTCGATCCAATATGCATTCTTCTGTTTTGTACTATCGACCTAGGGCACTTAAATTTATTCTTTGTTTTCGCTGGTGTCGATTAATTTAGATGATTTAATATTTTTTAATCACAATTTATTACCAATGTATTAGTATTGCAAATTAGAAAAAAAAATGTAACTTAAACTCTGTTAAATTATAATATAAGCTATAAATTAATTATTCGCTTAGTTGATACTAAGTGTTTGAAAATTCAAACATAGTGTTTGAAACAAAGTACAAACATAGTGTTTGAAAATTCTTCTATACTGAATAATAAATATTGATTTTAAACTTATGAGATTAAATTAATTAATAATAATAAATTAATATTAAATGAATTTCAATCAATTGAGTGCATTTAAAATTTTTAATTCTATAGTATTTATTAATCTAATCAACCTGATTGCATCATATTATTTTTTTATTCTCCAAGTCAGTAAAATGAAATAGCATGAAAAAGTCTGTTATTTATTTGACAATCTTTGATACGTTATTTCTATTGTCCATTTGCTGTCGCATCTACTCAGTCTCCAACAAATTACGACCTAAACACTTTTGCCAACAGAAATCTTTATGCCCAATGGGCCTAAATTGTTAGTAATTCCCTAATTAGAAGTTCCAGGTAAGGCTCACCCCTGGGATTATGACATTTAGTTAGCAAATTAACCGCTAACTTATACGCATTCTCGTTGATTCTCTTTCGGCTCGCTCACGTGTGTATATAAGTTAGTTAAGGGAGAAAACTAAGTTGCGTATCGCATCATGAAATTTAATATTCCGTTTAGTTACTAACTACAGTTAAATAATAACTATTGGTATTTGTGCTAATAATTTATCAATAATGAAATATAAATTTTCATGTAGTGGTAAGTCGCAAGTTGATACTCTTCAAAATAGAAAAGTGAAATTAACCTTTCGATTGGTGAAAAATAAGCCCTTATTGTCGATTCTTATCTAAATCTTCGTGCCTAATCCGATGCAGCTTTATTCAAACTTGGTCACTTCGACATATGTATGAAGGTGTCTAACTATCAATGCAATATTCTAACTAAATCGTCAACTAAAAGACTAGACAAAGCTAAGAATTTAGAATGAGGCAAATAAGAAATATGGCATATTTTTGTGACGTAAGCAGTTCATTTGTTGGAATTTTAAAAGTCAATAATACTAGGAAAAAAAAATAACCGGGTAGTGAAAATCAAACTTCTAAATTCTTTCCAAAGGTGACGTCGAAACTAATGTGTCATTAGAAATTATTTTTTACACTCATCAATGACGTCCCTTTACTGATTACCTGTTGAATTGATTAGAGCACATCATTTGAAACAAATTTAAGTATTTGTAGTGGCTGCTGTTATTCTAATGTGATTTTCGATAGAAGAGACTTTACAGGAATTGAAATGACCAATATATTGTATTGACACATGGCCAATATTTTATATGTTTATAATATTTCTATCCATTTATGCTGAAACCAGAATCGATCTAAATTAAAGATACATATTAGAATTTCAAATACAGCCAAAATACACATATAGTACAATATGGTTAAAACCATTATTTTTGCTACTGTCTGAGAAAAATCAAAATAAAATTTAATATTGAAATGTGAACAACGAACAAAGTCAGGCAATGACACACGACCAACGATATTCATTGCGCGGATCGCGCTTGACCACCTCTCACTACGCCCCAGTCCCGATGACGACAAAAGCAAAAAGTTACACAACATGAGCACACTCGAACATCTCTGCTATAGCCATTCCCTTTTATGGGAGGGCAGATGAAGAGACGTCCACCACATATTGTCTAAATCACATAGTTGTTATATATTTATTGAGGTTATTCCGCGAAACTTCCCTCTTAATGGCACAAAGGAAAGTTGGGCGAACTGGGGAAATATATTTGTATGTGCCGGTGAAACGGGAGGTTATTGCCGCCGGATAAGGGTGTGAACACACGACGCCGGCGAGATATCCGATGAAAATTATGCATCGCAAAGATATATCAAATGGATTTTTGGTTAAATATGCGTGTAAGTTAAATTGAGTGTGCTTCTGTTTGTTTGTCTGACTAATCTTGGAGACGGTTGAACGGATTCTAGTTAGGTTTTTCATAGAAGTAAATATTTTTTGGAACACAGAACAGAATAAATTTTATTAAAAAGAAAATGTATGAATATTAAAGAGACAGTAGCAACATCCGAGGGAGGACCGACATTGAAATAGAAAGCGAGATCAGCATTGAAATGGCGATCGGAAACGATCATTGCTACGTTTCTATTTACGCACGGCAAAACAGGGAAAAAACGGCTAGTCGTGTACAATTTCTGTGTAAATTAAATACTAATGTATTTCAGTACGTATGTAAGGACGTAATGGATTTACAGCAATATTTTTTATTTTGAATACTTCATTGTTTTTTTTTTAAAGCGCCCTTTTATTTCCCGTGGACGTAGGCAGAGACGACAGGTTTTAAGTTCTCAAAGTTTGGCACTTCTATAATATATCATCAATTCGGTGTGAGTAATGTTTTCTAGGGCGTCAATTGCCGACCCTTACATCACAAGCATTCGCTATGTAAATCCCTTCATCGATTTATTTCCATTTATGTCTTCGAGATGGCCAAACGACGTCAATATACCTTTTTCTACTCTAATCACATTTTCTTGCAAACCACACCGTTCTGTCATATCACTAGCGGACCGTCCATTGATTACATAACGCTCGAAAAGAGGGGGAGGGAGTTTGGAAAGAACGAGAAATTGAAAAAAAGTCGACAGAAAGAAAAAACGGAGGGAAATCATTGTCTCGCAACGGCCTGGAAATTCCCTCTCCGCCGGACGCGTAAGTATACCCGTATTTAGTGATAGTATTCCGAAATCGTTTTTTTTTGTATTTCGTGTATTCGGTATTGAAATTTCGTACCAAAAAATACACATGATTTTCGCCAGGGGGAAGCTTAGTCGAAAATTTCACTAATTATCGCTAGAGAGGAAATTAAAAGTTTGCTAAAAAACATTATATGTTTAATGAACGATTTTTAGCCTGTATATTGTTGCGAACTACGCTTACAAAGTAAATAATTAAAAGTACAAGGTACTTTACCTGTTTTATGTTTCTTTTGTCATTGTCCTCTATACTTTGTACATTCGCCAAGGATAAGAACTCAATAACAGTGTTATTTAACAAACCCCAAATATATAAATACTTTTATGAAAAACTAACACGTCAAACAATGAAGAATTATTAGTCATTATATGTTTTAAATTCTGCTTAGTATGGAGTTTTTATTGTTACGTAACGACCCTATCGTGGGTTTGAGGATTAGATCAGATGAAATGAAGCGTGTAGAAAAACAGAAAGCATATATTCAGGAGCTCAGAGTCCAAAAAAACTGTTACAAAACCATTTGAACTCTTGTCGTTCATCACACTTGACTTGTAAACGCACTGATCACAGAAATAAAACTTTCCCCGTTAACGCCTGCACTTCAATATTTATACTTTTTGTTTATCTGTCTAGAATGTTTTTAAAATATAAATAAATCGGTAAATTATTTAAACTAAAAAGGTCGTGTCTGACATAAAAAAGCAAAATTCATTGCCTCTCGAGCATTATAACTAAAAAAATTATTATATTTAAAAATAATTTAAATATATCTCAGAAGAATCGATATCGCTCGGGCCCGAGCGATATTCTATTTCTATATATCTCTATAATTATGATAGATAGATAGATATTTTATATAAGAATTTTTTTTTGCTTTAATTATTTTACACTTTCAATTTATTTTAAGCGTGCGAATGCAATTCAAAATATTATTGTATTTTAAAGAACGAAACGTAGAAATTGGATCAGGAATATGTTTTCTGCGTATGCTGAGGCAACCCGCAGACGGTCGCTAGTAAATAAACAAAGGTACTATTTCCTCATTTTTTTTTTTGCCTTAACCACATTCCGCCGCGGCATGGCGCCGTAGTTACTGATTTCGTTTCACAGAAACGGCCGATTCGTGCAATTTGTAACCCGGGCCCTCGAGAGTGCCTTACAAATGAATTCTAGGCAATTAATATTCTTACCGTAGACACGTTAGATTCTACTTTTTTGTGCTAGGCACTTCACGGAATCATTCTTAATACAGGGTGTCCAGAGATACATGATACATTTGATGCGGCATGTTTCGCTGCTACATTAGAGTCAAGTGTTAGGTTATGAACTCATCGCTATTCGCATACTTTACACGCAAAAGAGGATTACTCTTTACGTGTAATCGAGTTATGGATTTTCTCGTGTTTTCATTGAGAACCAAGTTTGGTTACTGTCGCTTGTACTTCTTATTTAAATATAAATTTTCATCTTTCGCGCTCACATTTCTGAATCATGATTTAATTTGTGTTAATAGAAATGTAGGCTCATATTAGTTATTTCTAAAATATAATATTATAAATAATAAATTAAAAGACCGCTTAGAAAAGTTAAATTTTAATGATTTGTGGTTTCTTGTGTAAATATCATCACGTGGAAAATTTTTCACTTTATTTATTAGCTGTCACATGTAGAAATTGTTAAGCTAACATTTTTTTGTACATTTGTTGCTTAAGCGAGATATGAATTTGAGTGAACACAAAGTTTTTCTGAAAATTTCATTTTTTATTCAAGTTATCGGTTTTTTTTTGCATTTTTTCACAACAGCGGACATTTTAATGAAGTGGTGATAACTTTTCACTTGGTGAACACATCGGTTAACATTAACAAATATAGGTTTTGTGTTCAAGTTAACCGTAGTTGTTTTTTTTTTCTTTTTGTTATACAGCGAACCAATTGTTGTACGACTAAACTCGTATTGTATTTTCATAAGAATATATTTTTTTTATATCCTACATAGATTTCAGAGAATTTAAAATGAATACAGTATATGAAAATCGCTATAAGTCTCAATTACTTTGAGTTGCTTATCTTAGCAGACGAAACAAGATTAAGGCCTTTACATACTACTCGATACAATGTCGGACACATAAAAAAAAAGATAAGCTGGTAATCCACAGTTCAGATATTTATTAAAAAAACCCTATAAATCCCTGAATGTACAAGACAAAAATTAGTAACTAACAAAACATTTTTTATTGTTTATATTTGACAAAATTAAACGGTTTGTTGTTCATTACGGCAGGCAGCAAAAACAAATGTAGTCACATTACCACACATTGGAAATTGGTGCGTTTCGTTGCGTTACGTTTTTGGTAACATTACATTAGAATTAAGATTGCTTTAATAATAATGTTCCCGTGACTGAAATGGAATAGCCAACGACTTTCATTGATTTTGATGTGCACCAAGCAATCAATATCACAAAAAAGAAGTTTTTATGCATAAATTTCTAACCGAAAATGAAAAAGGTGTCTGACCGGAAAGACCGGCTTAACACGAGCTTAATGCATTTCAAAAACTCCGCCTCCTTCGAAAATGTTGCCAAACCCTACCCTAAAGCCTAAGTACAGGTTCCGTAAGTTACATGTACTAAAATTGGTCAGAATTTCCGAAAATTTTCCAGCTCCACAAAGAGAAGTGGAACGCGCCAAAGCTTAACCTATTTGCGGCGGCGCGCGGCAGGGGCGGGGAGGGTAAGGTTTAAAGGCCATTACACACAACGCGCGCGGTGCTACAGCAGGGTCGCTCCTGAAGTTGTTTCATCATCGGCTGCCTCATATCTCATTCTCAGAAATGTATGAAGTATCGGAAAAATCGTATTAATATTGCCTTTATAAGTATTACCTAGTTTTCTTTCACGATATGTCTTGTATTTAACTAAATAAAGCAATCATCAACAACCAATGCCGGGCGTGGCGGCCGAGTGATGAGAAGCGTTAATTGCCATCGAACTGGAAAATATTAGGTTCGACCCTGATTGCAGGCATCGACCAATGACTTCTTTTAAGTCGAATCGAATCACTCGCCCCGTGCTTTGAGCAGTGTATAAAGTCATCGGCTCTGGACGTAGTCACCGCATTGGTGACGACGTCCGCTCTCAGCCTGCAAATCGCACCGCGCCAGAGCGGTCTCTAATTCCAAGATCCTCGATATGAAACAAAAAGGCTAAAGCGAGCATCAGCATTGGGAATAAAACCTAAGACAACAATCATCCATACGATCCGCTGGCGAGACATTCGTTAATGTTATTTTAAGTGCAAATGAATATATTATTCGACTTCAAAAGTTGCTCACGAGTGACTATCTCTCTTATATTCACAGGCCTACTATTTGACAATTATCACTTGTTTAGCTTACTGTCATTGTAAGGTGAATCATTTGATATTAGACACTCGTCTGCAACATACAGTAACATGCAACATACATGTTGCAGACGTGCGTCTAATCCCTTAAATAATAGAATCATTTTACAATAACTATTGCAATTCACCAATGACTTAAAACAAACATTTTTAGTCTTATGTATAGAAATTTATACGTTCAGTTAAAATAAATTATATGAATATGCTTCTTAACTCAAAGGGAGTCATAATGCCTATTACAAGTCCAACAGTTATAATACTCACAAACACTCACCGGCGTTATATAATTCAATGAAATACGTGCGTCACACATTTTTGCCAAAAATGTCCGTCAGATATTTACGTGAAATACGCATGTCATGCGTTGCTATAATACATGACATAACAGCCGGGCACATGTACGACACACATTCTCGTAAACTAAGTACGTCACACGTTTCCAAGCACACATTCTCCAGCTGTCTGTATACACTCGCTTTCGACTCCACAACATATATTTTTTTTGCCGAAGAAATTCCCGTATTTTACGTCGCTCTGCCCTCCCTTCTCCCTTAATGTCTACTTGACTGTAAAAATCCTTCTTTAAACACGCACATTGTCCGGTACGATGTACGGTCCGCATAAAAAATATCATCAGAGGATGTCATTAAAAAGGAAATGCTTAATAACTGTGTCGTTTAAGACATTAATATTATCTTTACATATATATAAATTATTTATTACATTGTATTATATGTATGCACGTTGTAACGATCTATTAATTTAAAACATAAAATCGAATTGATCTGTATAAATTTTCCAGTAAACACAAGTCAAGACATCACTTTTTCATCAAATTTAAATATAATTAATATGTGAATATTTATCAATCGACGTTTACTTGATATTTATTCTGTAAAGAGTACATTGGTACAGTAAAAACCCAAAAATACATTTTTGTCTATGACAAGAATACAGAATACGACGTTGAAATTTGTCGAATTCCGCCGCATATTGTCACGAAATCGTATAATTACAGCGCTAGACCCATTTTCCTGCAATTTCAAATGAAATTGATGGTCACCTGCAATGGCATGGTTGAATGGTGACCTGCATCTTGCACCTGCATGCACCAGGTGACCTGCCGCAGACCCTCGAATTTGCTGTTCCAATACTGATCCCCGTTCAACGAACTGAATTTTGACTTGACAGATATATCTAAAGTCCAAGCAACTCTTATTGTTATAATTGCCTAATCCGCTTTACTAATTAGTACTATTTTTCGTGCCTATTTGTGGATTTAATTATGAATTTCCCCGAAGGGAAAACTTACACAGTATTTTAAATTTTAAAATTACACAGTATTTTAATTCAAATTAAGTCACTGAGTTGCGAGGTAAACTTGTATGAAATTTAATTACTTTTATGAAAAAATAAAATGAAAATATTTGTATACCGTGCAGATATATACACAAGACATAGTTTTCAAGTATGGGCTATGGGGCATGATGACATAAAGATAAAAGGTACATAAAATTATGTTCAGATTGTAAAAATGAAATAATTGTAATGATATAAACTCACGGCTATTTATTTTCCAGAAGGGTATGCAGAGACTAGATTTCCATATAATACGATATTTGCATATCTCCCTTACTTCATTGACATCCATAAATCTATTCAAATCTCCTCGGTGTCTATTGCTTAAAAAATCAATTGTAATATATTTTCTTATCTGTCCATCTGTTTAACAAAAACAGTTTTTTTTTTTATTGTAAGAGATTGTTATATTCAAAGATTATTATATTCAAAGAAGAAACTAACGCAAGAATATCAATAAAAAATTGAATATGTGCTTATTTTTCGAAAAGCTTTTTGTATGTTAAGAAAAAAATAATAATGACATTAATGAGGTGTTTACGAAAGAACCTGAAAGTCTAGGTATAAATATTTTGAAGTTTCCATTCTTTAAAAAACAATAAACTATCATACGATAATTATACGAATTCAGACCATTTCGTTATAATAGGGAATCATATTGTGATTAGAAATTTTTGTACCTCTAGTTCAATGCAGAATTCTCTTAACACATCAATATGAAAACATAAGCTTTTTTTATGATTCTTATTTTCTAAAATCAAATTAGGAATTAGCACATCATTAAATATGTAAGCTTTTAATGTTTTATTTCTTCTCTATAGGTATGCTAGATATAAACCTCGAAGTTTTATTATTAAAAATAAAATCTAGCCCTACGTCAACAAAAAATGCCATAAAACTAAGATTTAAAAAAATAAGAACTAAAGCATTTATGAAAATTAAAAAAAAAAAGAAACAAAATGTCCATCGCTTTGTACATCTCCAGCGAAGTAATTTTTTTGTTGATCGAAATGAATTTTTGTGCCGACCGTACATAATACCGATTCTCAACTACAGCGTCAATCAATACTTTCGATCAGTATCTACTTCAATATTCCGCCCGTTTCCACGGCGCACGGAATCTGATAAGGCACAATCAAAAAATGTAGACACATTTCATTAACATACTTAATTCGTTTTTGTCGGAAAAGCACACGGACTTTCTGTAATTTAATGAAAAATGTTAATAAATAAAATATCAACGAATAACGAAGCAATTCAATCTGTCCTGTATGTGTATAAATATAATATATTTCGTATTTCTTTACCAGAGCAGTCGTCCAAGCGACAAAAATAGTTTTTCGTATACAATACTAGCTTTCTGCATGGCTCCGCCCACGTGGACACAAACTATTTTTTCGTCATCGAACGCCCTCTACTTCAACCAGAATCCTTATTCTCATCCTATTCTCGAATTCAGTTCCTACTCCACCGTTTATTCTCGTTCCGACCTCGTTCTCGATTTCCATTTCAGTTCTACTTTCAATTCTGATATCAATCCTGCTCTTGATTCCAATTTTGAACCCGATTTCGATGTATATCCGAGTCCTTCTTTTGATTCCGACCTTAGTCTCGTTTTCAGGACAAAAATATGTTTTTCGCATGAGAAATCTTCCGGGACGAATCACCAAGATCACACTGCAATCAGACGCACGATGTGCAACAAACATACATTTATTTTTATATGTGTATTTTATTGACTCGGGGATATTTATTTTGGCATCCAGAACTTATATAATTCATATGCGAGCCACATAAGAGCTCAGTACACAGCCTCATCCACGAGCAGATATTAAACCGTATTTCACCCTAGTCCGATATATGTTGGAGCCTTCATGTGTCATCACATTTTTTTTATTCCCAAGCAATGGGTTTCCTTAGATAGTTTTGAGGGAATAATGACGTGATGGATATTTTAATATTTCTATTGCTTTTATTGGTATTAATATCAGTATTAAATACAGCAATTTATAGTAACCAATAAAATACTACTTTTTTAGTACTAACAAAAGTGAAACGTTGTCCGTCTGTATGTTTTTCTTTGCATGCACTTACCTACAAAACCAAATCACATTAAATTGCGGGCCAAGCATGACACCCTAGATAAGTGTGCTCTATATGACTATCTTTTTCCGCGAAAATAACGAATGAAAGAGATAGAACTATAAAAACTCCATTCTCTAGGTCGTGCTAGGCCACACCGAAAATTTTCATACCTGTCTACGCAAAAACTACTAAATCAATTATCTTAAAATTTCTCAGGTGGAGTGGCTAAAATTTTAGAAAAACTTAGCTGATATACAAGAACTTTGCGTATAAATTTTTTTTTATACGCAAATATTTACATACACACTTCGGTTTAGAACATAGGTTATACATTAAATCGGAGATGTTTTCTGTTTGTCTAAATAATTCAAATCCGCAAACTATTAAAGAAATGAACCTGCGAACTTACAAAACAAATCGGCCGTACCACAGGCCCAAACAGACAAATATAAAAACGAAAACTTCACTTGACTCATTTTTCTTTCACGGAAAATCCGATGAACCAATAATAAGCAAAAATGTGCTTACAACTTGGCTGTTTTATTTTCCGGTTCCGAGCCAAAATGCCAAAAACGGAACCCTTATAGTTTCGTCGTGTCCTTCCATTCGTCCGTCCGAATGTCACAGGCATTTTATTCAACAACTACAGGATGTATATTAATGAAATTTATAATGTAGGTGTTTTGTGTAAGCCGCTACTTAATTTGGTAGCTAAATAACAAAAATAAATATTTCTAGAGGTAGTACTTCATACACGTAACAGAAGCTGAAAAAAATTGTTTCGTCGAGCATCGACAATTCTTTTAAAAACTTTTTAATGTTTCTAAGCAATTTTTCTGATTGAATAATTTCGGAAATATCACTACGATAGCTGCAGAAATTGTGCCACCTCCATCGTGTATTTTGTTAACCGAACGTCAAAAAACTATGAAAAAAATAACGAAAGTAAAGCTTAGTAAATACTTTCAACGAAAATTATTTTGAACGTGGTCGGATACATCGATTTTAAGTTATTGTCGAAAAACTGCGATTGTCAACTAAAAGACGTCAGTGCTATGAAATATTCTCTTCTGCTGCCGTTTTTTAGTTTTTGTCCCCAAAAATTAATAACCAATTAATAATCAACGATTTTCATCACCAGAAGAGGCTGTCGAAGAGTATGAAAAACATGTTCCCAGGTCACCGAGGAGGAGTGCCATAAACGTTTTCAAATCTGGTTCATCCGTATGAAAAAGTTTTTTTATCTAACGGATAATATTTAAAAAAAAATAAATTCCTTATTTGACCTTTCACAGCATATTTTTTTCTCATTCATTCCAGAAATTTTCAGCGCGCCCCACGTATTGTGTTAATTAATGCTATATATAAGAGCAATTGCACTTAATCAAATAAGCAAAGCTTTTAAGCTGTGCTGAAACTGACTAAGCATTTTAAGCATTTGTGTGTACGGTCATTGACCCCGTGCATGCTCGGCCGCACTCAGCCCGGTCGCTTATCGGGCGCGATGTCCACCATCCACACTTGCGCTGTAGCGTTGTTATAATTGCCACGTACAGTGCCCTAATGGGCATTTCTTTAATGCTCACCGGGACCGTAACCTGGATTTAGTATTAACTCCCTAATATTAATATAGATTATTAAAATTCAATTAAAAAATTGTACAGATATTTCAATACGTTTAAGAAATAAACTAGAGGTTCTCCTCAGCCTTGGAGGATAAATTTCTATATGAACAAAAGTCTACAATCTTAGAGAATATTTGATTTTTTTCAGAGTTTTTCGGATTCTCCAATATTTTACGTCTTACTTTTTTAAGAAAAAAGAAGACTATCTTGAAAGTTTCGCTTAAATGATGAAAAATATTTAAATGTTCCTGAGATTTCGGAATAGAAACATTTTCACCGTGACTGAAAGAATCATGTATTCTTGAAAAACAATTATTTTTACGAATTTTTAAAACATGTGATTCAAAAGTTAAAGAGTTAACGACTTTAAAACTAATAAACCGCCAATTGTGTTCTTCAGAGAAAAAGTCACCTGAAAAACATTATCGCATTTTAAACACCTTACCCAAATGAATGCCAGAAAAAAAAAATTTTGATTTCTCAGTTTTATATCTAAAAGTCAGTTTGATTTATAGATCTTTATGGCGATGTAATTTAAAATCATTTACTTTCAACATTTTCATGGTTGTTTACGACATGACATTAACTTGTTGTCTGTCAGTAGGTGACATTTAAAATATGATTTTTGAAGTGTAAACTTCTTCAGTGCCGTTATGATTTGAAACTCTATAAGAGGAAAAAGCGACACTAAAAAGAGACAAAAGGTATATCCATAAGAATTAGCCTGCGAGAGAATGAGATGGAACGTGTTTTTGTGTACGGCTGTGTATCTTGAAATTTACAACATGCAGGCTTAATAATACTACGAAAAATGACTTTTAAGCTTAGTACCAGTATTATAATAAATTAACTATATAATTATCCCACTTCTGATACTACATTCGCCTAATTCCCCCGCACTGTAGTTTCTAAAGATTTCACTTGTATTCAATGTGAATTTCAATCATGTTTTTTATAAATAAATTGAAATTAAAAAGTATGTGATTATTCTTTTTTCCCCGAGGATAAAATCATCTAAGAACCTTTTCTATGGGAAACCTTCCTGAAGGGTGAAATATTATACTTTATTTATTTTTCAATTAATTAATTTAATTAAAATTTGTTTTAATAATTTGTATTGTAACTTTTTGTTTCTATATTTTTTGTAGTTCTTATGGATCAGTGTATTATCACTTAGTCTGGTCGAGAAGTGAGTTTTCTGCGAAAAATAGTTAAAACAGTCTTAAAAATATGGGGTTTGGTGCATTGGATTCGGAATTCAATCCTGAAGAATGGGAATTTTGGAATTTATCCGCCAATAAAAATTCCAATTGTTATAAACAAAAAACGAAAAGTCAAAAGGTAGTGTCCGTTTTGCAGCTATAACTCAAAAATATTAAAGTTAGCTCAGATTTGAAAAAGTTCCTAAAGAGGAGAAAATTTTAGTAAAATAACTCCGACTCCAGTTGTAGCTCTATTATTTATAATTTTAATTTTACGCTGAAAATTGGGTTCCGCACGTTTCAGCGCTGTCGCGCCGCCAAACGAAGCGTGCATTATAAAATAATTTTTTCAATATTCAATATTAATTTAAAATTTGAAAAAATTATAGTGTCTTCTAGAAACTTGAAAGAATACGATCCCGTTGAAAAAATGTTTAACTCTATTTTCTTAAAGTTATCTAATAGTTAATTAAGTAATTTTCATGGACTTTAGTTTTATTAAATCTCATATAAAGTTTAAATAATGCACCTATAAATTTTTTTCTTTTTGGGAGCTCTTCTTATATACATAATAAACAAGACTCCGTTATAAAAATTCATAAAAGTTTTTATTTGTTTATTATGATTTTTAAGTAAACAAAAATGAAAAATCCGGTAAAGTTATTAAAAATTTTTACTAAAATTTGATTGTGTTATGTATTTATATATCGTGTTTAATAGTTTTGCTAAAATTTTTTGCGCCATTTGTTTATAAATTTTTATTAACAAATAAACAAGTTTAATATTTATCGAAAATTTTTGGCCATTTTATTGTCTTCGTAAAATGATGATTTTTAAAAATTTTTCTTAAAACAATTTTTAATTGTTTATAATCGTTTTCATTTATCAATCCTTTAAATTATTTATTAAAATTTTTTAAATTCATCATTTTCTATTCTTAATATAATTATAAAAAAAAAATTATTTCAATTTTCATTGTTTATCAAATAAACAATTTGTTATAATAAAATTCTGATTTTCCTTATATTTTTGCCTTAACTTTAATAAATTATAAATACAGTCATGTGCATCAAAGTGGTCAAAAATTTTTTTTCTGTTTGTTTTGCATTTTAAATAATTTTCAAATCAAACTCAGAAACCGTCCTCTGTTTTGTCAACTTTTAAATTGTTCTTCTAAACTATTGGTGATACGGTCTTTGACATTCAAGTCGATCTTTTAGACAATTTAGATACAGAGGAGATAAAAATTGATTAGATAGATCAATAAATTGTCTAAAAGATCGACTTGAATGTCAAAGACCCATGTAATAGTTTAGAAGTTATAACAATTTAAAAGTTATTAAAACAGAGGACGGTTTCGAGTTTGATTTGAAAAATTATTTAAATGCAAAACAAACAGAAAAAATTATTTGACCACTTTGATGCATGACTGTATTTATAATTTATTAAAGTTAAGGCAAAAATATAGGAAAATCGAATTTTTTTATAACAAATTGTTTATTTGATAAATAATTGAAATAATTTTTTTATATTTATATTAAGAATGAAAATATTAATTTAAAAAATTCTTAATAAATAATTAAAAGAGATGATAAATGAAAAAACGTTATCGTAATTAAAATTTTTAAGAAAAATTAAAATACATCATTTACAAGACTTAAATGTGAAAACCTTTTCGATAAAATAAACTTGTTTATTTGTTTATAAAATTTATAACAAATAAAAAACCAAAGCAAAACTATTACGGCTATAAACTCACAGAAACAACTTACAATCAATTTTTAGTAAAAAATTTTAATAACTTGAATTTTCATTTTTGTTTATAAAAATCATAATAAACAAATAAAAACTTTTGTAATTTTATAACGATGTATTTATTAATATTATGTAAGAAAACAAAAGAAAAATTTATAGGTGCATTATTTAAACTTTTATATGAGATTAATAAGCAAAGTCATGAAAAATTATAATTAGAGCTTTAAGAAAAAGAGTTAAACATTTTTTCGGCAGATCATATTCTTTCAAGTTTCTGAAGACGCCTATAATTTTCAGGTACAAATTAATATTGATATTGAAAAAATTGTTGACGCACATAAGCTGCCTTGTCATTTAAGGTGATCGCTAACGACAAATTTCAACTGTCAAATAAAATTATAAATAATAGAGCTACAATTTGCAGGTATGCTCTTCTTTGGAACTTATTCAAATCTGAGCTAACTTTAATATTTTTTGATTACTCTGTACAAAAACGGATACCCTGACTTTTACCTAAATTTTATTTATAACAATTAATTTCAATGGCAGATAAATTAATTCGATATTCAGATTGAACCGATCAATGCACCAAACCATATTTTCAAGACTGTTCTTTCTATTCGCAGCTCACTTCTCGACTCAATTCTACTAATTCGTGAGTTTTTGTTTAATACCAAAGGAACATGTTTCAACCCTGGGCAAGTTCAATGTATGTTGAAATTACAGTTTTAATAGAACAGCCATTGTGTCTTACATGTTTAAATATTGGCCATTTGTCTGTTTATTTTTTGTTTTGTCGGTCGCTTTTAAAAAAATACGACGTTTCAAAATTTATTAAAGTCACAAAGTTTTTAATAAAATATAAAACCATCTTAAGCCACTTACTTTAATCTGCAAATCCTTTGAAATTTTTGTAACTCTATCTATCATAGAACAAAGCAAGAATTTAAATCAGAACTTTTGTATTAAAAGTTTTCAGCTCGTGCCGTAACTGTTCCTCGACATCAGATTTTACTTACACAAAAGATTTTTTTCGATTTTCGTGCCAATATTTATTTAAAACCTTTCAAAACTTTATAGTGTTTATGAAAAGACGTAATGCAAAAACTGTTTTTAATTACTACCCATAATGTAGTTGAAGATTTTTTATTGTCTCATAATGAGCCAGTATCGATGGATATTAGAGCTTTGATTTAGACAAAAACACGAGGTAAGCATTTTCCATACATTTATAAATTCTACATTATTTTACTTAAATCGCTACTTGACTGGGAAATTTGAGGTGCGTTCTTAGCTAACCAGAAGCTATTGATTTCGGTCCTATCTAGCAAATTTGTCAATGAGCTTTAAACTCATTATTCAATTTCCCTGTGGTTAGATATTTTTTAAATATTCTACATCTACTATCGCTTTCTATTTTCCGTCCTGATCCGCACTTCGATACCGGTTTCGGTTTCGGGGATTTCGTGACTACTCCTAGGATTACTCCTGCGCATGACGTACCTTTAGAAGAGAGACAAAAAAGAAGTTTAACTCACGTAAACTGGCAGGGAAAAATCGCTAGTTGAGTAAAAAAATGGTTTTGTATAGCATTTTGAGAGTCAAACGAGCATACTTGTGGCATCAGAATATAGACAGCTGCCTATGCACACTCTCAATCTCAGAAGAGTCAATATTGCGTTGCCGAGTAGGATATTTGTTGGTGGGAGGTACTCCTCCCACCAACAAATATCCGCTGATGGCGGGGAGAGCGGGGTGACGGGAGGGAAGGAGGCCACCGAGATTCTCACTTAATAGAAGAAATGCAACAATGGAAGCTGCTACTTCATGTGTATACTCTGTGAGAGTACGGTATATTACTGGTGGATCCGGTCTATTTTCGTGGTGCAGCATAGCTCTAACAAAATATTATTTATCAATAGATATTATTCGATTTTGAAGAAAAACTTACTTTACAATGTTAAAATCGTTCGTGTCTGTCTCCAAAAAGATTACGTCGCGGTGGGGAATTAAAATTCGGGCGTTGCCTCTTTCAAAATAAAAATTCAGTGGCGTTTAGAGGAAATCTTCAACCGTTCCGGCGGCGATGCGCAAACGGAAACGCTTCGGAGATCAAAGACGAAAAACAATTTGGGGCGCCGCCGGGGGCTTTCTGTCCATAGACAACGCGAGTGCGACTTTTATTGTTTTCTGTCTCGATATCGTCGAAAACATCTTTAGCATTCCTTCCGGGACATCTCCGAGTGACATCCATTTGCATACGGGAAGTAAACTGGCGAAAGGGATGCGCGAACCGAACGTGGGTGTGATGAAAAAATCGACTAAAGGAACGATAGAAAATATTTACGTACACCAAAATAATTGTGAGCATATTAAGGGAATAGCCCAATTTTAATGGTTCAAAACCGTTGTGTTTGCGTGAAACTATTGTTGTATGTCGGCTACGCAAGAGACATATGCAAAGTTTGTACCGTGTGTAGATAAATGGTTTCTGCCCACCCTTCTGGAAAATAAGCGTGAGTTGTAAATAAAACAATGTGTATAAATATAATAAATGACACACAGGTCGGATCGTGTAACATTCACTAACTCTATCTCTTAGAAATAACTATGTGTATTCAGTTATTAATGCCTTACGTCTAGAAATGAGGTTTATTGCAATATTGACGCTTACCTCTGTCAGTACGTTCATAATTCTAAAACGGGTGCATCAGTTTAAATGCATTATGTATTTTGTTTTTTATTAGGTCAGTTAGTTTGATCGGATGATTCTTGTCTATGTATGATGACAAGCTTTCAAGCAGACTAAAAACATTAGCTTTTATCCTGACCTTAGATCATTCGGTTGATTTAAAATCAAACTTCTAGACTACATAAGTCCAGTTTGTAGTTGGACAATCTGGAGAATGCCCAAATATTGACAGTTGTAAGCAGATATATAGTTTTGAGTTCATCCCAATGGAAGTAGGTAGCCAGAAGTTAAGCAGTATCTGATAATGTAGCAGAAATCTAGTCTGTATTGGGTACATCCGATATCAAATTGATTAAACCTAAAACCTATTCCATATTTCTACTCGTTTGAATTTACCAATTTTGGTAATCATATTTTTTGCAATCAATTAAATATAAGTATAAATAGTCTATGTCTGTCTTTGATTTCGCAGGTTCTAAGCAGAAAAACCAATTTTTTACAATATCTTTAATTTGCTAAGGGTTTTTTTTTGCATTGCACCTTTTGTTTAATTCCTAATTTTTATCTTTATACAATTTTTTCGACACAAGTCTCATAGTTAAAGTATTTACCAATGAATATTATTTTTTGTAAGATTAGATACTACTTATGAGCCCGAATATCATTGGTCATGGCCAGAATGACCATCCATTTCAATGGCCAGGAATTCATTGAGAACATCTAAAACGTCCTTCCAAGCCGTCAAAGTATAATAAGAGATTACACGGTGCTGTACTACAGCCATGAAAATTCAGACATGCGTAAAATTAATTTTCCTGACGCGTCGACGGTGTATAACAATTTGCCATTAACTATAGTATTACTCATATATTATCGCATTACCGCTATAGTTGATGCGTAATGCGTAAAATGATATATATATATAATCTAAGTTTCATCTATCCACTGCTGAGATACATCATCCCATCATCCCACAATGTTTTTAATCTAGATTGTAGGGCTAGGACCTCTATCAAATCAAATCAAAAATCTTTGTTTCGTATCTAATGGAATTACATTTGAAATTCGCCTCTTGAAATTTGTACTTGAAAACGGAATTACATTTTAAATAATCTCTATAAACTAATCCATTAATACGAATTGACGAACGACATTGTTATCAATATGATGACAACCCAGGGAGCCAAGAATTCTACATGCTATTTGAAGCATGAAGCTAACGTTTAGCGCTTCGTAGTAGTAGTAAACTAATAAAACAAATTTATAGAAAGAATGTATGCGATGAAAAGGTCGGTCAGGGTCAACCTAGAAAATCCTATGCAGATCAAATTGGTGACTTATCGAAAAGGGACCAAATTCTAAGCACCCGAAACCGACGAGTTTGCATGAAAAGATTGATGGATGTCAGTGAGGCAAGAGAGATATGCAAAGATCGTGCCATGTGGAAATCTGTAGTCTCTGCCTACCCCTCTGGGAAATAGACGTGAGTATATAAATAAAAATAAAAAAATCTTGAGTCAATTCGCCCATTGTCAAGATTAGAATTTCGTGTTTCAAGGCAATGTACTTGTCCACTTAGATACAACCGTTCAACGATGTATATGGCAGTCGTGTAAAGGAGTCATAAAAAAGAGTGTTTTTGGATACTTGTTTCGGTAAGGTTCTCTTGACCTTTCACCAATATGCAGCTCATCATAATATTTTTTATCGTCATTGAAGCAAATGTTAATTGATAACTCCAATATAACCTATATAAGGGTGAAGTCGATGTGTTAACTGCTAAAAATGCTTGACACATTGTTGTATATTATAAATTAATAGATGTTACTAGAAAAAAAAAACCTCCTCGGCAGCGAGAATGATAGATAGCTTTTAAGAAAAATGGGATTTCTATCGAACGTGACAGTGAAAGTGGTAATAACAAATATAAAGCAGTGGTATGAGTAATGCTTTTGTTATCATTGGAAGTCCACTGCTGGAGCTAAGCCCCATCCCTATTTTTCCAGGACGTACAACCTGAGATACTTGTGACCGAGGCCGCCCTATTCTGAGCCACCTGATCCATTCACGGTCACTCGAGAACTTTTCCCCAGAAGTTATAAATTCTATAAGCAACATGGTCTACCTATTGTCACTTCAAGTTACTGATTTTATGAACCATATCAGTTACTTTGGTTATCTTTGAAAAGTTCCTAGTTTTGGATTTTATTTCGTAGAGCAATTCCGGGTATGGCTTCTTCCATAGTCGATTGAGTGACCCTGAATTTCTTCATGAGACCAATAGTGAAGGACCACATCTCGCATCTGTATTTATATACGGGTAATAATAAATAAATTTATATGCTTCATGATGATTGACTAACTGACTTACAGAGGTCTCATTGTCTTTTTAGCAGCATCCTGTTCTTGATACTACTGACTTACAGGGTCATTGTCGATGCCAGCTACTTACCCATTGTTGATGATATGTACTAGAGGCGTCCATTGTGATGGTATTGACTTGCAGAGGTTTCATTGTCGATGCGGTTCTTACCATTGTTGATGACATCTACTTAGAGGCGTCCTATTGTTAATGGTCACTGACTTCCAGGGTCTCATTGTTGATGCCGGCTTACCCATTGTTCATGATGTCTTTTTAGAAGCATCTTGTTTTTGATAGTACTGACGTCCACAGGACTCATTGTTGATGCCGGCTACTTACCAATTGTTCATGATGTCTTTTTAGAAGCATCTTGTTTTTGATAGTACTGACGTCCATAGGACTCATTGTTGATGCCGGCTCCTTATCCATAGTTGGTATCTACTTAGGAACGTCCTGTTGTTGATAGTCTTTACTAGTAACATCCCATTATCAATGGAATTTACACTCAGTTATGCTATTTTCGATGGTGTTTACTTAGGGAATTCTCATTGTTGATGAAAATTGGGATGATGGGATTCCCGTCTACTTACAGCCGTCCCATTATCGATGCCCGCTACTTAAATACTTCCTATTTAAGTATATGTTTAGAGATGTGTCATTGTCACATATCTAGAGAAAACTACTAAAAGACATCTTATTGTTAGAGGCAGAATCTACTCAAAGACGTTATATTGTTGATGTCATTTATGTATAGAATTCCCTTTGGTGACGGTACCTAGTGACAGACGTCCCGTTGTTGATAACAATCATTTCTTCTTGTTATTGATGGTATTTATTTAAAGGTGTTTCCTTATCGATGCGTTTTACGCAGAGCCTTTTCAATGTCGATACTATTTACTTAAAGACTTTTCATTATTGTACATATTTACTTGAAACTCTAATTTTAAGGAAATTTACATCACGATGACATTTACTTAAGAGTGTCAATGAGGCTGACATTCGCTTTCATTCATAAAATCCCTTAACACCAATCGAAACAGGATTTCGTTGAAGATTTTCATCCCTTTCATTTACGGGAAACATAAACATTTGTCGTGCCAACTCGTAGAGGAATGTCTATAGTTTTACGACTTCAAAACGTATTTAATGTTTGTCCATTTAATTTGCAAAACTGGAATCCTTGCGAAAATAAATATTTCTATTTTCAATTTGTATTCGACTACTGTAAGTAAACAGGCTGTAGCGGGGAAACGATTTTGGTAGCGGACGCAGTCGAGCACCGACTTGTGTACACAGAAAATTGTCTGAACGATATTTATTCAAGGTACAGTGTAAAGAGAAACAGTTTTGCTACCTGGCAGTGAATTGAAAGCGAAAAGATTTTATATTTTCTCCTTTTTCACCATCCGATACTTTTTCACAGCGAATCCTTTTCTATCTGTATTCAACAATATAGGAATATGTAATACGATTTCTTGTTAATCGAATATTGTAATAAAAATGTATACGAGTATTTAATAAAGTCCAAGCAGAATATCCAAAACATTTCATTATCCTTGAATATTACACTACGCAATGTCTCTTTATCTGTCCTTCTGTTTGTGCACTTACAACTCTAGAACCATTAGTCCGATTCACATGATTCTTTTGTATCTGATTAGGCTTTAGGCACTATCTTTTGATTACGGCTTTGCTCCAATAAACATCCATTAATTCCTTAACTTTTACACCATTAGTTATTGATAACAGAAATATCCAATGGGGAATCAGAATCAGTGTCCCACATTGGAATTATGAGCTGTACCCAAATCGTAATGAAATAATTCAACATCAATACATGTTTTCGGTATAAGAGTCAACGTTCCTTTGAAATAATTTAAAGGGGGACTTTAATAGGAATAGATAGCAGGACTGGTTTCATTACTTTGAGCTAGACTGGGATCCTGGTTGATTCCATGATCGGTTGATGTAGACGCATTCTATGCATATGCAGACAGAGCTGCAGACTACATACTTACAAATAGTTTTTCACACACACAAAAATGTGTGAGTTGATTGCCATTTCCTAGTGAAAATTAGTACAAATATTTATAACTACAAAAATATATTACTTATTTTGGTGTCGTACCCAGAGACTTGTATAAATTCAAATTCCTTCATGTGTATATGGAAATATCAATTTAATGAAAGTTTAGGTTAGGTTATTGTCGGTAACACAGTCGATGTGTACCCATTTCTTTACTATGTTTTGAATATGAGGTTCAATTATTCTGTGAACAGCAGGTGAGATAGCGTATTCAAAGAATACAAGCGTAAAGCAACAACTTCCGGTGTTGCATTTCATCCAATGTATGAGAGTTTTGGTGGCACACTCCATAAGTCGACTCCGCCCTTCATCAGATATCCCATTCCAGTCCAAAAGGCCGACAATGCACTGGTGACTCCTCAAAGATTACGAGTGTCTTTGGCCGGGGGTGATCATCTACCATCTGGTCACTTAATTATCTTGAAAACTATAGAAAACTTTCAATATTGAGAAGATATGCTAATCTCGCCGTGGTAAAATTCATATCAGCCTTCGCCATTCTTCGTAATCAGAGTCGGCCCGAGCGGTTGACCTAGCTCGCGGCTCATTTCAAACTCGAGGCCCATTCACAACGACTGAATCAAGCGCAAACGGCTCGTTCATGAGCCGCGCTCTCTCTAAATACCGCGTCGGTGTTACGAGCTGTTTATGCTGCGTTTGTGCCGCGTCGGAGCTCGAGCTCGAAAATATCTCGAATTTCCAGGGCCTCGCGCCGCGGCGATGTTAAAAACAATTGCAAAGCAAACAGACGAAAAATTTCACGTTCGGGGAAAGTTAAATACAAGTTCCGTTATGAAAAAAGAAGCTTCATTTTATGATATCGCCTCTGTACCGATAATAATTATTTTTAAATGTAACTCCCACATCGGACGTGGACACGTCGAAGCGACAATTTAGTTTTACACACAATAATTCTAACAGCGATTACGGCTCCAAAGGTCGGGAGCGTCAGCTCGGAGCCAGAATGCACCGGCTTCGACCTTGACCATGGAAGAATCGAGCTATGAGCTTTTAACTTATGCCATATTAAAGCGGTCACTCTTTGTCTCAGACGGTATTTTAAGCCGTCGGCCCCGGACGTTGCATTGCGATGACGACAACGGCCTTTAGCGGCCACAAGCCGCGCCGGGATAGCGCGAAAGCCTTCAGGTGTAAGCTCGATGTGATTTAAGCAGGTTTGTGGGCGGACGTGTCTCAGCAGTGGGTATAACTTGACACAACGACGACCTCTAATTATAATAGTTCATAGGAAGCCGTGACGGGTACATTATTAAACTCGTTTATGTTTAAATTGTCAATAAACATTATTCTACATTATAAAATGTATACTTATGTAATTTTCTTTAAAGAACTGTTCTTTAAAGAAAATTACATAAGTATACATTAAGTAACAAACACTAGCTTTCACATACCAATTTTACCGTTTTGCTGGTGTGGCATTTGAAGTTTACGTTCCTATTTTTGGAAAGAAGTACGACTTGTAATGTTCATGCGTTAGTACAAACGGTCATATTTAATTTTTGTTTGAAATTGTACCTTCTACTTTGTTACCAAATCTATTGTATACTTTACAAGCTTCTTCAATACAATAAAAATGAAAATTATTACTCAAAGTTGAAGTACTTATAACTATGAGATAAAACGGCAAACTTCAGATGTAATGAATTTAATGACTTTACTCGCACATTTAATTTTTGTAAAATTTCTTTACCTCTTTTGCAAAAAAAAAAATCAAAATTTGTTACCCTTTTGTTAGTTGGGCTCAGAACTTTCAAAAATACATCAATCGTTTAAATATTTAATTCGAAATGAATTTTGGTTTTTGTATTGCTACTTCATGAAATTTCTCTTTCAGGTACATGCCGAAAGAAGTGCCGACATAATCATTGCAGTAAGTTGTAATTCGACCTTGTTTTTGGGATTTACTTAAAATGATGTAGCCGTAGTACAGCGCGGTATAAATATTTTCAGTGTATTTAAATAACTAAACATTTATTTTTTGCATACATTCAATATACATATTTGAACCTTGGCATTGAGTAATAAGTTGACAATAACATATTTCACATTTTAAAAAAATGCACATTATTAGTTTCTTTTAGGTACTGGGCTGATTTAATACTCCTTCCGCTATCTCCTTTTAAAAGAACGTTTAACAAAAGGTAAATTTTATTATTTTTCGTCCACGCCCTCCTTTTAACGGCTCTCAGTCTTAAAACCTGTTAAAAACAGGATGTGGAACTCAAAACAAAACAAAAGCTAGTGAATTTTTGTTAAATGCCGGTTTAAAAGGAGATGGTGGAAGAATCCTACTAGGATCAATAGGAAATAAAATAAAATATAAGTAATAAATAAAGTATAAAATTGAGAATTATAAATAAAATAGAGATTTAAAAATATAATGAATAAAATGTTCAAAGTAATTTTTTAAGCAAATAATTTTACAATTTTCCCGATGAATTTTATTGAGTTTTGAGCTCTCTGTTAATAACCACAAATAATGATAATTTCCTTTCGTTTTAACTATGGAAAAATTAAATACGTTTAAATATATACCTGAATAATTTGACTAGATGACAATGTGTCTAAATTAAGTTTATTACATATGTGTGTGTGTGTGTGTGTGTGTGTGTTTATGAAGAGACGGTGGAGCTTCAAGATTTGTATAAGCGATTGAATCAGTTGTATAATTTGTAATACAAATTTATATCATGTTAAAGGTTGTATTTTAGAACTGCCTAAATTCAATGACAAATTCATTGTTATAGGTTGGACGACTTGCCGCGCGCGACCTCTAGCGACATATATACGATTCTTTATTAAATTTTTTGTTGCATATTTATATTGTTTATATATATATATATATATATATATATATATATATACTGGGGCACGATTTGGTATTACATATTTTTACTTCAGCTCATAAAGATCAATATCGTATATTGTTACTAAATTGTTCAACTAAAAATACTGTTTAACAATAATACGGATTTAATCAGATGAATTTTCAAAATTCAGTTCAGTTAACGAACTTAACAGTTGAGTAAGCGAAATAACCTATTCTATTTCGGATATAAGCAGAAATTTTCTGCTACTTGCGTCTGAATTCAACAGTAAAACGTGTATCCAACGTCGGTTCTAGAACTAACTGGCATTTCTGAAAACTTTCAGAACTAGCATACGCTACGAAGTCGCGACATCGAGTCGAAGCTTTTCGTGTGTGCAATTTTAGAAAAATAATTTTTGGCGTTGCGTGGAGTTCTTGAAGTTTTAATAGGGAGTTCCACATAAAAAGAACAACCACCTCCACTGTTAGAGTTACGGGGCTGATTTTATATTAATCCATCTAACCTTTAACAGTTTGCATTTAACGTACCGCATCGCAGTCGTGCGCCAAGGGTTGATGGTGTAAATGTTAAATAGATTTTGGAACATAACAGTATAGTTATGGATTGACTGTTTGCTAACTTATAAAGTTAATAAATATGTAGCTGATCACACCTACAAAACTTCTCGCCTATTCTCGCCGTTCAAAACGAGCTTTGAAAGCTGGAAAATATTGGGTTATATATTTGTATATGCAGTACATAGAAAAAATCTCTGAAAGCTCATTAATATTGTATATTGGAGTTGGAAATATTGGGTGTATCATTGGGTTCAAAAAAAAAATGACATGAAAATAAGAATGAGTGAGATAATTTAATTTTTTTTTTGAATACGCTGAAAAATCTTGGGAACCATTCTAAAACATAGAGTGTGAATTTAATTAGATACGATGATGAATGGCTGTAATATTAAGAACATCAGGTGTGTTTGCTTTAAAAAAAATATTTTGGAAATGCGTTCACGTGTGCGAAAGTAACAACTCTTATATATATATATGGGAGTGTGGGTGTGTGTGTGAGTTTATAATTTATATATATGTGTGCTTGCGCCTATTTCGTACAAGGGTAAGCAAAGACCACGCATGGTCTCATGGTAAGACTCTATCAAACATCTCTCGTTTCACTGACATCCATCAATGGTTTCATGCGAGCTCCTTTGTTTCAGGCGCTTAAAACTTGCCCACTGTTTAATGCCACCGACTTGGTCGGCATAAAGTCTTCTTAGCGGCCCTTACCCACCCACATATTCGCTTCAAAGATGTGTCCTACTTCCTATAACAGCTTTCAGACCATAACACTCTCTGATACCACTGTCGTTTTACTTTTCTTTCAAAGATATTGCACACACTCCAGACAGGGATTCTCTCTGCACTGCATTGATTTTGTTTTCACGTTTATTCTACTACATATACATAAGCGTAGGGACTCGCTTAATAATGTATTTGTGTATTATAATAAAAATTGTTGTATAATTTGTAATAATAATAATTATTATAAACTCAAGCCTGTTTCACAGAAGGTAGGAAGAGAACAAAATATCCGAATGGGTATGACTTTTGTATATTTATAATAATAAAATTGTACGTTACTGAATGTCTGGACGTGCTCATTGTAAAAAAAATATAACTCGTTCATTTAAAATTACGAAAGTAAATCTAGATCAACTAAGTAGCATTTAATACTTGTCACATACTACAGATATGGTATTATTTTGTAATTGCTGTATTCTACAGAACCCCTAAAATGAATTACACATTCTACATTTTATTAACTATTCGTGTACGGTGCCCTAATTACATTCGTGAACATCCACTCGCCCCCATGGGATCTCAACCTTTTTGAACCTTCTAATTAAATTGATGTGTTTATTTTCAGTTCGACACCCGTTCGCTTGTCTACACGCAGCTAGGTACATGAATCTATTTATGCCAGTCAGCAATATAATGTAATATAATTTTGCCATATGTATAGACATAGTGGCTTACGGATTCGCTGCTTGGTAGATTTATTATAGCGTTTTGAACCATTTTCATTTTCATGGTGGTAAATTTATCTTTTGAGAGACCTGACATTTACATTTTTAACTCGAGTCACGTTTGCTTTCAGTTGGTTAAATACAAATTATTGTTTTTGTTGTTTTCATATTAAATGTATTAAGTTAAGGTAACTAAGCTGCAGTTCATGAATGTAGAACTCACAGAAATTAAGTAAAGTTACGGAATTGATAGAAACACAAGTACATATATTTTCAATAGCAAAATTATAATAAAAAATACTATTATCTTTGCAAATTTATCCTTACACGTAAATTACATACCGCAATTTTTTTCTCAAAAATACATGTCGGCTTTGTTTAAATATAACTATTTACATGACCGAACAATGTATTTGAATATTTATATTTATGTAGCATATTTTTTTCAATATCGACAAAAGGAAACTCAATTAAATCATTTAAGTATTTAGTATGCACACGCAGGCGGCGACACTAACACTAGAATGTGTATGTAGTATGATATATGAAGTGTGTATAAGTTGTGTATAAAATAAATGTGAAGTCTGCATGAAATGTGTATGTAAAGTATATATGAAATATTTATGAAAAAATGAGAGTAATAAACTTATTTCTGGGATAACAGTGGAAAGTAGTGTCAGAAAAAAGTCTCTCCCATCCAGTAAGAAATGTTTAGATAGATATATATGGAAGATATATGGAAGAAGAATTATATAAAAGGAAAATATTTAATATTGCGTTATCTCAATTCTTCTGTTATACGAGTTGAGCCATTAAATTTATTTTCAAGAAGTTTCTCATGCTTCGATAATAATTTTTGAGATGCAAGAAATGTCAAAAATATTTTCGGCTAGATATTACAGTGGAAATTATGATGCACTCAATGACGTATTTTCAAAAAAATATTTTGAATATTACTTTATCAAAGTCAAATAAATCATGTTTTAGAATTTAAAGACAATGTATTCTTTACAAATTATTAAAAGACCAAAAATAAGCGCTTTCATCTTATTCATGAGTCTGTTAGCGATCTGTTTCATGATATTTCTGAGACTTCAATAAAGATTTAAGTTTAAAACTCCACGTCGTACCACTTGATCGTTTTGTTCGCTGCATCAGAGACGATACACATTTCGCTAAGACAATGCAGACCTTTATTATGTAAGCTTAAAGTATAAGTTTTGAGACGCCCGACACTTAATATCCGATGATCTTAATTCTAGGTTTAGTTTTCTTAAACTTTCCTAAACATTCCTTTATTGAGTAGCGCTCTTGGCGCTTGTGGCAACCGTTCTTGTAAGCAACGATGGGTTTCTAATCTATCCTGACAGATTTGACTGATTGGCTGAAGAGCGTCAATGCGCCATCATTGGCTATCTGATATAGGGAACGATGCCTTTGTTATATAAAAACAATATTGTTTACAAAAAATTGGTTGCCTGTAAAGTCGGTATACGGGCGAAAGTTTTACGTGACAACGACTTTGAGTGGTAAAATCATTTTAATGTGAATATTCATTCGTATAGTAGGAAGAAGGATGAAATAATAGTAACAATTTAAAACATTTATTTATACAAAGAATTATATTTAAAACATTAATTTATACAAAGAATCTCGCAATGAATTTCATATTAACAAAATTTTATTTTTACCTTTACACATACATACGTATTTATATACAAATATACATACAATAACTTGCAATACATTTGCGTACAATGAAACAGCGTTTACTACAACTTAACTTGTTCCTATCTGAGTGGAAGGGACGCGTGCCTTTCACTTTTTATGTCTGTCTCTCTCGCTCTTAGGCGGGCTAACCATGCCAGTGGAAGGGACGCGTGCCTCTCACTCGCTCTCATTGTGAGCGCATAACGTGAGCGGAGCGTAACGCAGTTTCTTGAAGTGTCACCCGGCAAACCAATTTATAAGACGTTGTCACGTCAAAATATATTAGGTTGTTAACATGATTAAGCCGTCGTAGATTGTTAGATTTTTTTCAACAAAATATGTCACGTAATTTTTCTAAACTACCACTTAAGCCGTATTGGGATTATTCCGAAATCATGCTGCACACGAACTGCATACGCGATCGATATGCATGTACGAAACAGTTTATAGTGTCATGAATATGCAATAAGACCTTTTAGACCGGCGTGCGCGAGCTTAATTAATCTGCATGCGCTAAGGGATTAAGTTAAAATGGCTACGGAGCTGTGCCCCAGCTAAAATATTGATAGGCGATATTGAATCCTACACGTATCTAAGGCTAAAGGTTTTATTCCTAGCTTATGCTTAGAGTTCCTAACAGTTTTCCATGCAGTACGACACTGTAGTTATATCCGTCGACGAATATCTAAGTCTTAAATATTCTCAATTTAACTAAATCATTTCCTTATTCTGAATGTTTCTCTTTTTGTCAATAATTTTATAAGTGTTATTAAATATATCTGTAACTTCATTAACGAAAATTACAAGTGGTCAATGTCTTTACGGCTGTAGACTGTTCGTAATAAAACACATAATATAGGTGCACAACACAACGAGATGTAGAATTTTTTTTTTTTTTTCAAAACGATTTACATTATTACATACGCATTAGCCGTTACCCGACCACTTCGCTGCCTTAATAAACAAATTTAACAATGATTTTATTGTTATGATTCAAATATAAACTCATCACTCACACTTGTTGCTCTCTCTTTCACACACACACAGCCAAATGCGCGCGCGCCTACGCATGCACGCACGCGCGCACACACTCGGACATACCAATGCACCTACATACCCCCACGATTCCACTTTCCAAATCCCCACACCCCCATACCTCTCGGTTTCATTCCCTAACATTTCCCTAACGCTCGATCACATGTTTATACTGTATACCAGTTCATCGAGTTGAGTCAAACCGTCATAAAAGGATAAACAGACAGATCGACAGGCTGTTGCCGACGGCAATACAATATTTTTTGAAATGCTACAATTGGGATCGATGAATCCTGAAACAAAATTTTTTACCATAAAATTTTATAAGAAATATTGCAAACGCAAACGGAACTTACATATTTATACATTAGTTATAGATTAGTTAGGCATTGTCTAATTATCATTTTCATACATATCAAATTCCCCGACTTCGCTGTGAATACGAAAGGCGATGTTTTTTCACACTCTCCATATATCATATAATATATGTAATGTTCTATTTAGAATAAAACGCACAGAAAACAATTGACATCTTGAACAAACTAATGGAAAATTCGTCAGTCTTGTACACTATTGTACAGGACACTGTTGTACAAGACAACACTTATTGGCACAACAATACAAGACAAACACAATCGATATCTGTCCACCGCGTGGCCAGCTGTTGTTAATGAAATTGAGGCCAGGGGCGTGCACAGAGATTCAGGTGGGGTATGCAAAGTTAAAAAAAACTTACCAGTTTCAGCATTGCTTCGGTCGGTGGCCCGCCGGCGTGGCGTGGCATATCTTTAAACCTTGCATAACTTTCATTAAAGTAACTATGTAGTAATTTAGTTATGTATTTAATTAAAATGACATGAGTTGGTGGTTAAAAAAAAATCAGATAACCGATTCAATATCAACAATTCCCAATAACTCTGATTAATTGACCGATTTAAATGTAATTAGGTACTACTGTATCAAAATGCGTATTGTGTTACGGCAATAAGTTGTTCGAATAGATACCGACACCATATTTTCATCGTGTTGACAACTTTTCATTGATGTTGCATTTAGTTTCAACCACAATTGTGTTTTCATTCGTAATTAATAATAAAAATCGGAAATTTTATCTGTAATATACAGGTAGACATTTAATCTTAGAAAAGTCTACTAAAATAGCACATAGTCCATGTGACTTATATTTCAGAATCGGTGATAAGTAATTAAATTTGTGTTGACGGTCATTGACATTGTGTAAACACTTCACACTGAATTAAATTAATTTTTATCTTTCTGAGGAATCCATATTAATACAAAACTCTATTGTTCCTACTTCTCTAACCGTACAGTATAATACGAAAACTATACCCGAAGTTGACTAGAACTTGAGTCAACATCAATTAAGTTAGCATAATTGCACCGCAGCAACAAACCAGTAATTATGTTACAAAGGCAACGTCGCACAACTTGTTCAGATTCAATGTCCCTTTTTGTGATGTAGTTACCCATTACGATTTAATACAGTCTACGAGCGATGCTGACTCAGATCTCAAAACCTTCGACTTAGGTCTAGAAGACGCCGGGTCCGATGCCTGACAATCGGCGAATCGACGTATGAATTTTGGAACTTAGTCAAACCTGAAATAAAAATTCAATGGAAGGGTACTCCTAAGCAGTGGGATAATTGCAACCTGACGCAAATAAAAGCTATACATATAATAAAAGCTTACAATTTTAACGGAGACATGTAAATCATCGTTGCGCACGCGTTCGCCGTAGTAGTTCAAAAACAGGCAGCAAGAGGGTTGGGGGGGGTCAATTAACGTGTCCGGGGTGCGGGCCGCTCGTTAAAGGGGCCCCTTCATGAATTTCGTACCTTTAATTTTTCACCGGGACGGCCTCGCGAGTGTTGGCCCTTTACGACGATGCCCTTTTTTTTGGAGTTTTTCCCGGGGAGTATTTGTCGAATATAAGCTTTGGAGATATTTTAATTATTCCGTTTTTTCACAGAATTACGTTCCGTGTTTGCGAACGAAATAAGGTATGAAGATGTACGGCCGTAGGACAGAAGTTAAGCTTAACAGAAGTTAACTGTTAAACCGACACCGTTATCGAAACTCACAGTAATTAGTGACTGTCTACTTACTAAATATTGTCACTTCTAATAATGGGGAATTTAATTTTCAGTTCAACAAAAAAGTTCAACTTTTAATGTGGTGGCGCTTTGCTGTGGTCAACTTCGCTGCAGCACGAAAATAAGCCAGCTCGACCAGTGGGATAGCACACATTCATAATGCAAACTTCAAGTACCAGCTTCCGCTATTGCATATCGTTCAGTGTGTGAGAGTTCCGGTGACCTACTTCCCAAATATCACATTTCTTCCTATAAGGATTCCAAATATTCTATTGCCTCCATCAGATATCCTATACCTTCCAGTAACACACTAGTGACTCACATGAGGTTGCGAATGTCGGGGCGACGATGATCACCTAGTTAGTCTCTGGGGTTTCTACGCTCATTTGCCACTTGAAACCGTAAAATCGTCTTTTAGTGTTTTCGTATAAAATCAGAAATCAGTTTTACATAACCCGCCGCAGAGGCGTTTATTTTTATAATTTATTTTAAGTTAAGGGTTTTTATATAAAAATTGAGGGGCAGTATCACCAAAATAATGTCCATAACCAACCAATGTCTTCGCTCGCTCCCCGAGAAAACAAGTAGATTGTACCGTCTGTATTAAATTAAAAATGAATGGTCAAAACATAAAAAAACAGCTAACTGATCGTGCCAACTCGTTCATTAATAAGAAATATAATAATAAAAAGGTATAACAAGCAAATGAGATTAAAAACTAACTCGATTTCTTGCCCGGTTGTTTTGTTCTGTAATTATTTCGTATTAAATACGGCGGAATATGACAGAATTTGAAACGGTCAGTCTTATTCGTGAGATATAACTGCCGTCCGAATGAATGGTGTAGTGCTCAATTTGTAAATTATTGTGACGTACTTATAATCTATGAAATTAAAATGCTGTTCAGAATTTTAAAAAATATGTTAACAGTGAAATTAATATTAATATTTTTTTTGTGAATTATCCGAAATAACTTCGCTTCTACGTTATAATATTAGTTGTAAAGCATACTTGCTGTATATTTTTTACATTTTTAATTAGCAGAGCGGTGTATTTTCGTAACAAACAGCAATATTGAATTGTTATTGGTAACCGGCTAATTAACGTTTACAAACTCAATGTCTAGAAGCTTGGCGCGCGGGCTCTATAACGACGGATATAAATGTATCAAAAGCGTAACACAGAGCGTTAATAATTAGTTAATTACCTCATTAAATATTTGTAATTGCAAATATTTCCACAGATAACTAATATGTACAGCGAGCAGAAGCGTAAAAGCTTACATCGCTTTTAGACAGTAGGCAGCTTTTCTGGCGTAAACACCCATTAGTGATGAACTCGTGAAGGTACTGTATGGTCACAAGTTGAACGAGATCGCTTTGATGATTTCGTATTTGTTGTCTCACTAGGTGTGCGCCCGACTCCACTCGCGTGGACGACAGAATTATCATTTAACTTTCTGTTTTACAAATGACGTGAGTGTACTCGCCCTCATCGTCCATTGCTGGGTATTATTTCAAAGACTGAAATGTTAGTTTTTGGATCAATCTTTAGAATAGAAAAATCATTACGGACTTATTCTGTATGTGTTTTTAAATATGTAACAAATATGTATGCACTTTGATTTGATGTAGCTCTTACAGTTTTTCCAACATGGGCTATTAAAACGCCTTAAAACACTTTTTTCCTGCTTGATCCACTGTTATCATCACTGCTTGTTACGTACGTCGCTATGATTATATCGTATATCACAGTTATGAACCAAATTAAAAAAGTATATGCAAATCCAGTCAGTGGTCCTCTTGTGAAAAGGTCTTTAACGAAGAGACAATTTGAATTTAATAAATTGTATAGATTTATACCAAAATATGAATAATAATGTTTAATTTATTTGGCTTAAATCCTGTATTAACTTACCTCTTCCATTTTACTACCTTAGGGTAGAATATTTTAATGCAATGGAACATATTTTACTGCTTTCTAATTCAAGTGCTAAATAATGATATTTCATGTTTTGGACTTGTAAAATGACAGAATTTCCATATAACCTTTCATCTCCTATTTCTCCTCTTCCAATTATATTATTTCTGCACAAAAAGTAGCTTATATTCTTCTCAAATATTCTGTTTATATCTACACCGAAAATTCATCAAATTTGGTTTAGAGGTTTAGGAATGGAAACGTCACAAACAAACAGAAAGAGAAACATTCTTATATATATTATGAGTATGGATTTTGATTCTCTTCCAAATCACGTATAAACTTTTTCAAAAGTGCCTAGAGTTATTGTTATAACTTAGCATATTAATACATATGGGACTTACACGTACTGGCTTGACATCCGCAGGGGTATAAGACTAGGATGTGTAGCTTCACCGTGGCTATTCAACCTATTCACGGATAGCTGTCTGTATGATTTAAAGGAGTATGATTGTGAATAAAGGCTGGATGAGCTGTCTGTCAAATGCCTCCTGTACGCCGACGACCAAGTAATTGTTGCGCCGTTGACGTGCGAATTGCAGGACGTAAGGTAGACAGTAGGCTGTAACGAAAATGAATCATTCTGTTAAGAAAAGAGGTATGAAACTAAATGTCAGCAAGACTAATTTCATGCTGTTTGAAAGAAGCGAAAATGTGATAATATATAAAAGGTGAGAGAGTTTAACAAGTGAAAGTCTGTACACTTGGGTAGTACTGTTTACAGTAAACGTGATAAAAATATTGAAAGGAAATCAATGCGGGAAATAAATTAAAATGGCGTTAAAGAACGTCACTTTCTTTTATAAATAATAGAAATATCTCATCACAAGCTTGTTTCTATTCGTATCGAGTCCTGATTGATCCCTGTGCTTCCGTATGATAATCAAAGTTTGTTATGGCAAACGAAAATGTAGGTAGAAAAATGAAGATACGATTTCTGTTTAGTAAGTTTGGAGTGTTTTTGGAAAAAATAATGATATCGGGGAGCGAGGTGGTCTAAAAGAAGATGTAGTAGTCATCTGGATGAATAAAACTAGACTGACATAGCAAATTTAAAGAACGAAGGTATGCGATAGGAAAGTGTCTCCCTAAAAAATGTTATCGAATTGGTGGGACGTTAAAAAAAGGACCAAAGTGTACCCGAAACCGACGAGCTTGCATAAAAAACTGAAAGATGTCAGTCAGGCTAGGGAGATATGCAAAGATCAGCCCACGTGAAATTCTATGGTCACTGCTGACCCTCTTAGGGAACAGGCGTGAGTTAATATTAAATAATATTATAATATTATTAAATAATATTATAATTTACAACAACACTCCAGTAAAATTAAAGCAATAGTTTTAATTTTGATGCGTCGAATTGTGTAAATTAAGAAATGATTGAACGATTATCATCTCATTTTTTCTGTGAGGAGTCGTTGATAACAAAATCTTACAATCGATAGATGTAGTAATTAAATTCTAGAGCCCAACATTGAATATATCTAGATAAGTGAGAGACAAAATCGTCACAAGCGCTCTTGGTGTTCTGTCCGCCTCACCTAGCGATAAAAATACGTTATCAAACAGTGGACTGAAGATATTATTAAGTTTTAAGAAGTTTTTAAAAACTCAGAAACATTACAGACAAACGATACAGATGTAGAAAATATTAAAACATTTTTTCAGAATATTTCCATAAACTTTTTTGGAATTTCCCACGCTACAGAAAACTCATTTAAAAGAAACGATTTATATCTTGAAAGAATGGCAGGTGCCTTTTTTTAACTTGTAATTGTAGCAGAAATTGTATGACCAACACAGATTCAAATCTTAATTTCTTTTCCGCCCTCTTCTACCGATGCATTTTGCCATTTAACTTGCAATCGCGTGTGCAATGAGAGGCAATGCAAGTGCATGACGGGACTTAAATTATTGGGTTGATTACCACCAACCCAATAATTTTGGTTTTACTGAAATCAGTTGCTATCACTCAATCAATACGGAGTTAGCTAGACTACCAAAACCCGGATAGACGCTATAATGTTATAGAAATTGTGTTCTTTAATAATTATTAGTACACATATAACAAAATTATTAAAATTGAGTTTAACTCTTCATCAAACCTCAAAGCTGAGGTGATCGTGTAACCTTAAACACGTTTGCTTATCAGTATATCACGAGTCTCTTGATTAAGGCTGGCAAGAATAAATTAAGGTCACCGCGCGTAGGTGTATTAACTACCTAAGATGGAAGATGGCTCCAATAATTTTGTTTAGTCTTGTTATACAAAGGTAACAGAATTTTCACATGTTGAGTGTTTAAGCTTTATTTTAGATAGAACAAAACTGACACAAAAATAATAGTCAATTAAATAATTCGTGAAATCACTCAATAATTTAATGTAATTGACTTTATTCACATATTAAAGTTTCTTTTTTCTCGTTTTAAACGAGCTTAAATTTCTCTCTTTCTTCACTCGTATTTCCGAGTTATGTATCGTCATCACTATGGTTTTACAGCATTATAAAACACTACAGTGCCCCAATTTTACAATGCCTTAATAGCTACGTTGACAATCGCCAACTTTATTGTTTTCGCGATCTAACTCTACAATTGATATGATGTGCTTTATATAGCTATCTAGTTTCTTCATTCTTCACTCACGTATAAGGATTCTCAAGGAAACAGATGAAGTGCCACAATTCCTATAAGGACTGTTAAAGCCAATACGTTAACAGTCCTTACACGAAGTCCTTACATGAAGACAATTCTTCATAACTAATTGTTTCTGAAAACCATCGATCCACTTGTCACGGATTATAAACTAACATAGATAAGTGTATCGTAGCTGGCTGTCAGGGGCGTCATACTTTACATATACCTCAATGCACATTGCACACCGTGTTGGCTGGACTCATTTCGATGTACCATCACTTTATCGAATATGTGTTCACACTTTTACACAGACTGCTGTTCCACACTCTTTGTATTTCATATCGAGGAGCATATGCTTCAATCCAATCAAGCTGGCTAATCCGAATTAGGAACTGTTAGTAACGAATAAAAATTGTCAGTAGCGGTTAGTAACTGTTAGTAACTTTTACTAACTATTAGTAACTGTTAGCAGTTGTCATCCATAAGGTGTCGACGTCCGGAATAGATGGCTTGATTCATTCTTCGAAGATCATAACAAATGTTATACTTTTCGAAGGTACAGCTTAAGTTATAAGCTCATTTGTCTATTCGCCCGTCGTTACTTCAGCATCAATTTCTGTACCTTTTGTTTCGAGGTATTAAAGTTTAACCACTTGGCTACGACCGTTTGATCATTACGGCTTATTATAACCACCTTAAAATATCATTGATACTACAAAAAATAAACATTGTTAATAAAAATTTTACTAGTTCAGACTGAGCGTTATATTAAAAATTTTGATTAACGCTAAAGAAAAAATGATTGACTCTCTAAAATGCAGTGCTACCTTTTTTTTAATCAGTAAACCGTTTTTTGCATTATCATGTTAAATGCGCTTTATTGACGGATCACCGACAAGTGTATTAAGATATCGGTTTATTATACACATCAATTTACTTATTAAACGTCAATTACGTTTAAATGGTTAATTTGTCAATCATAATAAAAGATTATAAGCGAATATTTGAAATTGTAATATTGATGAAAATCAATTCACTCTAAAAATTCACATTACTCTTTCTAACAAGCTCTGTGAGAATAATTATTTCTTTATGTTAAAAAGATAATTGTTACCTAAGCGAAATCGGATTGAAAGCACTAACTTCCCAATATGAAAATTGTTTAATTTTCGCAGCGGGAAGTCAAAACCGAAAAAGGGAGGACTCTTTAGTTCCATCGCCCGCTAGCCAAGGAGGAGGGCCGTCGTGGGCGCGAAGTAAGAATTAATGCTTACAAATGATTCCGATAACGATTGTGCGGCGACCTCTGGCGTTAGGAATCGCGCGGGAAATCATCATTAACATTTTATCTGATCGTATAAGTTAATAGGATTCATTATTATGTATCTTCGCATGTCTCTCTGTAGTTTGGAATTTTCCTTTAGAATTATAGCAGTTGAGCACCTCAGATAGCACGTTGAGGGTATACTGGATCTATCTATCTTAATGTTTACTCCTTTTGTCAAATGGTTTTATTTTGATTCAGCCTGTATTTTTTTATTTGTTTCAAACCTTGCAGTATCTATCACAAGGTTTAAAGCAAAAATCGGTTTGGTAGAAGTTGCCGAAGATGATTTTTCGACAACTTCTGCTAAACCGATTCTTATAATACTTGGCATGTGTATTAGATCACCATAGGAATACCGCCTACTTTAATCATGAGCTCTGTAATTAATTAAATGTAGTAGGTATTTCAAATCTTAGATAAACTTTAAAATTTAACATCGTCTTCCAACTCCTCAGTCCTGATTACGTACAAGCATCTGTCAACTGTCTACTTAAATTGTAAGACTTGCGAAACCCTTAATTTTCATTTAGTGTTTAGGTGTCAATTAAGGATTTTGATATCCATGATAAAGCCATACGAATATCCAAAGAAAAAGATGTTGTCAATATTCTTATCGTGGGATTCCACAGTCTAAAAAATGCCCGATAATACTATCGATCATGCTGTGGTGTATTCAGACTTTGATTTTTGGTAAACGCTCAGACATATGTAGCATTGAGTTCCGTGTGATGTTTAAATGAGTCGTGTATTGAAAAGGTAGACTACTAAACTAACACCATGCATTAATAAAGCAATTTGTATTGGAAAGGAAGAGGAAATTGCGTATTGATACCAAGGCGCGTCTCAATTAATGATCTGCAAAATAAAAATAATGGCGAAGAACTTTTAAATTAAGCGTTTTTATCATAACCGACGCTCTACCAAAAAATATCAATTATTAAGAATACAGATCCGGATCTCTTAAAGATCCTGGTTTCTGATCGGAATTCATGCAAGACACCAGCAGTACAGTCTTCTCGAATTGAATGCCAAGGACCGCTTTGCCGCTATGTTCAGTAAACAGTAAAAACGTTTACTGATAATTGGATGTGTACGTAATTTAACAAATTATTTGTAGTTCATTGAAGTTGTACTTCTATTGGCGTTTCAGAAAAGTCTCGTCGATGTAACACACAATTCAGATTGGTGCAACCAAGTACCAAGGCAACACATACACGAAGCAAGCAGTACAACACTTATTTCATAATCGTTCATTTCATGATAGTGTGGCGCATTCTGATAAAAAATAAAGAGGTTTGAATCGTCCGATAACGTTCAAGCGAGTACTAAAACAACACACGCAGGAAAGAGTGCAGCGACATTTACTCTATATCTTATTTAACGTGGCGTGTTCTGATAACAAAAATAAAGATATCTCGATTGCTTGTTTCTTCTTCAACCGAGTACGAGAACAGCATACGCAGGAAGCAATACAATGAAATGTATTTTATATTTCATTTAATGTGACGATTTTTCATAAAAAATATACATGTCTCGGTCGCCCGTCAATGGTTCAGTGACAACCAAAACAGCACTCGTGAGAAACAGTATAACATTTATTTTACAATTTATTTAATATGGTATACTTTATTAATTTAATCTAACTTCTTACGTACATACATTAGTACAGGCAACAGTTTTATTTTTATTACAATCTGTATATGAACAAATCAGTGAGATTTCAATGTTCCAGCGCAACGTAATTAAAAGCATGGACGGAAATCCGATACGGTTTAGTAAGCATCGGAACTGGCGCTTGATAGTTAACGGTAATGACGTATTAATATTAAATTGCTCACTTGATTAATCGAGAAATAACAAGTATATTTCATACCATTTAATACAGAGTTACTTTTGCATAATACCGGTTACCTATATACAGACAAACAGTATCCTGCAAGGGCGCACAGTTAGGTATGCTAAACGCACGATTCCGTATCGATCCTTTGAAGGCCTAGTTAGCCATTGAAATGTCCTTGTGCCGCGTACATCAGTATTGAGGGGCATTTAGAGGAAATTCGGGACGATGTCCGTTCGAATTAATTGCCTAACGTTTAACTCTAGAATTTATATTGGATCCTAAATGGTGTCCTATCGGCCGATAAGAACGTACAGAATGAGATTGCGATACAGAGAAAAATATGAAGAAGACAAAAGGTTATTAAGCAATAAATTTCCGGCCCTCAGCCCTCACCCGTCACCGGCCATGGACTTATAACTTATGATTTAATATAATCCACTCGCTCTATCTCCTTCATTTCTCATTTCTTTGTTTCCTCTCCTTTTTATTAAGAGTGACCCCTGATTAAATTAGCGAAAAAAAAGTGACAAATCGCCTAGCTCTTGATGTCCATTATTTTACTCCGGCTACCTTTGAGACGAACAAAATCACCAATGACGTTGAGAGGAAACCTTGAGTTGTAACATACAAAAAGGCTCAATAGAAGACCAGACATTCGTTAATTGTCCAATGGGAGTGCGTTTTTACATTTTTCGTGTTAATTGGAAAAAGTATATATCAGGAGCTATTGCCAAGAACTTTTCTAATTAATAATGTCAAGTCTAAAAACAGCAATTTTATTATACTTATGTAAATTATTTTGTTCACTTTGAACAGCTTATTAGCATAAACAAAAGATTATATTAATTATGCTATATTTTCTATTAGATTTTTCATGGAATAATTTTCATCTTATTTCTTTTCATAAACAAATGTATCATATATTAAACGTTATTCAAATTTATCTAATTTTCAACAAAGAAATTAAAATCGAAATTTAAAATAAAAAGAAAATGAATTAGTCCATGTGCAAATTCAATCTGAAAACTGCTCACAACCCGGATTTGAACATCGACTGAGGTCAAATTGACGAATAAGTTTTCAACTAGTTGTGTGACGCCTTTAGTCTTTTTACTCAGCTTATTGTTCATATTACTCTTCTACGTGCTTGTCGGACTACCTCTTGCCCATCATTATAAACTCCTTCACCTTTTGTATTCTGTTCGTGGCTTCAATCCTATTTCATTGATTGATTGATACCGAACTTGTTTTATATTTTAATTATAGGCCTGCTCTTGCCTCGTACCTCGAAACTGTGGTTTTCGGACTGAGTCCTGCCCTCGATTTTATTCCTGGAAGCGGGATAGTAATTTGAATATCAATCACAGAGTTAATTACGACAACTCTCTCAGGAGGCGTACAATTTTCAAGATGCAAAGTAAAATGGTATTTATTACTTTGCAGGACATTAACTATATCTACACCAAAAATCCATTACCTTATTAATGCATGTAAAAAACTCGCAAGTGTACATTTATATTATTTGTAGAAATTGAGAGGCTTTGACCACAAGCCCTCTACACTCCGGCCCGGGGCGAGTTGGAAGCTGTTGAGAACAATGATCATTAACTGGCCCTTTAAACACTTTCTTCGTGCTTTGGATAGCTTATTAATCCTGTATCCCGCAAATTGTTACTTTGAGAGTAGCAACCGGCACTGAACTGAATCGTTACCTTGGCGGTCCCAATCAGAACCTTAACAAACAAGAAAGAACCTTAAGAAACAAACAAGAACTTTAAGAAACAAAAAGATTGTGGTAGACCGTGCCTCAACAGTGTGGCGTAACAATATCTGGTACAATTGATAATTCTAATTTCACGAGACGGTTAGAATCGTGTTTTAATTGACTTTCATACAAAATATTACGTTGAAGCCATTATCTGATGGAGAGTTCTTTGATTGACCAATGACGAATTAAATCATAACCCACGTTCAACATGTATGCAATTAGACATTGTTAACCTTTGAAAGGTTTTTTCATGAGCCGATCAACTCAAATATGACACTAGAGCATGATTAAAATTAGGGTTTATATTAAAATCTGAACGCATGATCGTCAACTGTCAATCGTTGATGGTTGAAATTCGAAGACTCTCGAATCATAAAATAGTAACTAGAATAGACAGACACAGGAAAGTTTCATGTTTAGTAAAAGTTTATTGGTAGAACACATTCCAAAGTGCACTGCGTTAAGAGACAATTTTTTTTCTTTATCTAAAGAGTATCTACATTATCTCTTCCTCTTGGATTCATTATCGTTCTGTGTGAACGCTTTGTATATCATTATTTACAATTCCATCACTGCAGACAATGATACCGTGGCCTAATCAGATAAGGTTTCCGGCTGCGCTCGGACAAATGTCGGTAGCCAGAGGCCCGTATACGTAGACACGCGCTGGACGTCGGCAGTTAGTCTGTGGTGGAGGAACGATTTTTTCCTGTAACCTCTCACATATCGCTTCCAGCTTATCTCCTCGGAATCTGTCTGTTCTCAAATTGAGAGCGATTTTTAGTGCACACCGAAGTGAGTTAGAATTATTCTGTATTTCAACTTATTTCTAGGTGCGTGAAGTCAACATGAAGATACTATTAGTATATTCTATTTTATCTAGTAGCTACGTGTGCTACGAAAGTTATTTGTTCAAAACTTAATAACCGTATATTAACGATTAGTTTAATGTTTTTTTCGCTTTTATAATATATTTATCTTTCTAACCACTCAATGAATTACTATTATCTGTAAAACCAGTCACCGATCATGTGCCCACGACTTAATTAACACATTGAAACCAATTTCAAGTTCAGAGAACGTAAAATAACACAACGCTTTACACTATTTTTTACTCGACTACAGCGAAGCAAAACAGTGAGTTAAAACTTTAACAGCCTGTTTGCATATGTTGGTATGTTCGTATGAACCCGCAGTTCCATATTATATGTCTAAACATGAACTGTGCTTAGCTTCGGTTAGAGTTCCGCGTGTCATAAGTTATGTGACGTCACATTAAATGCGCCATAGCGGATATAGCTTACTTAATACTCTGAGCTATAAAAAAAAAAACCACTAGCACTTCGAGTTTTCTATCTAATCAAAGGTTTTAATTCAGAGGTTCTGAAATTATTATTTCTCATAAATATAGTAAAATACAACGAATTCTATGGAAGAATACTAAGAATAGAAAAAAGCCACGACGGGGAAATTGTTTCTTCTCTCTTTTACGTACGTACGGCGATATCGACGCGACGGCACAGGCAAATCGAAAGAAGGCAGACTCGGGCAGCAAGGGCGTGTATTAATATCTATACTAATATAATAAAGCTGAAGAGTTTGTTTGTTTGTTTGTTTGAACGCGCTAATCTCCGAAACTACTGGTGCGATTTGAATAATTCTTTTTTTGTTGGATAGTCCATTTATCGAGGAAGGCTATAGGCTAAATAACATTACGCTATGACCAATAGGAGCAAAGACAGAGCGGTAAATGTGTAAAAAACGGGGAAAATTATTCATTTTTGAAGGCTTTCTTTGCGTGCGCTGCGAAAACGGTTCAAGATACACAAAAAATATGTATGAAAGAATTATTCCTCTATACATGATCTAAAAAAAAGTCCGCGACGGCATATGTCTATCTTTTAAGGTTTAGTCACAATGACCGTTTTTATGGTACCAAATTTGGTCGAAATAATTTGTTTAAGTTGTATCAACATAATAATATTAATCTTTATTCAAATATAAATATAAATATGTTGTTGGTTAAGAGTACTTCATTGTGAATAAAATTGTCTTTGACATAGCTTAATTTCAACAAAAAACTTTAAAGATTACAATGATAAATAACTCGAAACAAAACCAACTCGCTCTCTGCGCTCACTGCGCTGGCCGGCGCGGCGGGAGAGGCGGTGCTTGCGGGCAAGCCGGGAGGGTGCAGCTCTACGAGATACCATGCCGCGCGGCTCACTCGCGCGGTCGGCTCCCTACTGAACGGTTGAATACAGCGCTAATTTGTTTATGCGATATAATTATCATCGTAATATTACTTTTAAACACAGTTTCATTTTGAGGTTGTTTTCTATATAGTAGGTACTTTATTTGTTTTAGGATAGTATTTAGTGACACAATAATAACACTTTTTGTTTTCATGTAGATTATTAATTAATAAGTATGTGTTTTTAAAAGTATAGTATCGTTTGTTTTAAAAATAGTATTCAGTTTCTAATATTTTTTGTGGTACATAATACCTGTAGGTACCTAAATAGGTATCGCCTACTTAATTATTCTTATTAGATTAGGGTTTAGTTTAACGTATTTAGTTTCTATTTTTTTTTTGCTTTAGGTAAAACCTGTAAATAGGTGTGGTCTACCTATTTATTCTCATTAGATTAGGGTTAAGTTTAAGTATAAAGTTTGTTAACTTATTTTCATTTTACGGATTTTCTTTTGACATAATCGTTAAAAATAAAAACAATTAGGTTCCTAATTATTAATCTTACGTTTCTTTTTTTTTACGAGTTACGCTTTAGTTAAGTTTTCATTTTCTACGTTCTTTCTTCATCACTATAATGCCGAGAAAAGAACTCAGCTTTCTCGGCAGACTGCTACTGCAAAGCGGCTGCGAGTTTTGCGCAGCAATGAAACTGAGGATGAAAATATGCACAGGTTGGCTACACAACGAGCAATTACTGAACAAAACCGTGCAAGGGAATCAAGCGTTGAACGTTCGCAGCGTTTAGCGTCACAAAATTTCCGAACTTTGGCGAACCGGCAGCGGGAATCGAGTGCTGATCGTTCTCAACGTTTGGCCTCACAGAATGCCCGAACTTTGGCTAACCGCGATCGGGAATCCAGTGCTGAACGTTCTCAACGTTTGGCCTCACAGAATTCCCGAACTTTGGCTAACCGTGATCGGGAATCAAGCGCTGAACGATCCCAACGATTAACACAGCAAAATGCCCGATCAACTAGGAATAGAACTCGCAGACAACATAATTTATTAAATGCTGCTTTTGCTTATGATTGTACCGTTGACTATTCTGAGCTAAATGATATTGATATTGGCAGAATGGATAAAATATGCAACTTATGCCAAGCAAAAAAATGGGCAGCTGAAACTCCTGGATTGTGTTGTAGTGGTGGCAAAGTAAATATACCTATAATTCCGGAACCAACATCCGTTTTAAAGGAACTGATATCAGGCTCACATCCATCATCTAAGCATTTCTTAAATCACTCAAGACAATATAATACATTATTTCAGATGACTTCATTTGGTGCCAAAGAAATTCGTGAGGGAAACTTTATGCCCACTTTTAAAGTCCAAGGGCAAGTTTATCATTTAATCGGTGACTTACTTCCAGCTGTAGGGGCACAACCCGAATTCCTACAAATATATTTTGTTTCCCATGCAGATCAGGTATCCTTGCGCTCAAATTTAAACCCAAGCTTGCAAATCGATCTTATCGACGTTCTCCAAACATATCTTCATGATCATAATACGTATATTCAAAGTTTTAAGTACAATCTAGAAAATAGACCACCGAATGATTTAAAACTTATCATTCATGCTGATGTAAAACCTCTAATGAGCATAGAGGTCGGTATAATGCGCCGGTAGTAGATGAAGTAGCTGTTCTTATGATAGATGAAGACAAAGGTCCCCGTGATATTGTATTGACTGCGAGAGATGGTCGACTTCAACGAGTTTCTGAAATTCATAGATCTTATGACCCGCTTCAATATCCCTTACTGTTTCCCTTTGGAAACGACGGATACTATATTAATATTCCACAGCAGAATACTACGGCTACATCTAAAACTGTTTCATGTATGCAGTTTTATGCATTTAGATTCATGGTGAGAATAAATGACTTTAACAGTATACATTATTTTAAAGGATTATTCAACCAATATTGTGTTGATATGGCGGCAAAAATGATTTCTGAGAGGCTGAACTTCATCAAAGAAATCAAAAAATTGAGAGCAGAAGATTACATTCATTTAAGAGATGCCGTCGTAAATGATGGACATTTAAACGCTTCTAATATTGGCCAGCACGTTATATTGCCGTCGTCATTTACAGGATCCCCAGATTCATGAATGAAAAAGTCAAGATGCCATGACATATGTCAGGAAATTTGGAAGACCTGACCTCTTCATTACATTTACATGTAACCGAATGGCCAGAAATAAAAGTGAGTTATTGCCCAATCAACATTCTTATGATAGACACGATTTAATTTCTAGGGTATTTCATTTAAAACTCAAAAATGATAGACCTATTAACGAAGAAACATATTTTGGCCCATCGAAAGCCTTTGTTTACAGTGTAGAATGGCAAAAGAGGTTTACCTCACGCCCATATTTTATTGTGGCTGGCTAACAAAGTTCAACCAGATTCTATAGATGCAATAATATCGGCTGAAATACCTGACATACAACAAGATCCGATTCTTCATAATATTGTCATAAAAATATGATACATGGTCCTTGCGGATTTCATAATCCTGCATCACCATGTATGAAAGAAAACGTTTGTTCTAAAAAGTACCGAGGCATTTTATTTCGGAAACACAAACCGGGGATGACGGTTATCCAACCTACAGACGCAGGTCTCCAGATAATGGTGGATTCACAGCTATAATTCGTGTAAAAGGTACAGAAATGAGCGTGGATAATCGTTGGGTGGTTCCCTATAATCCACTGCTGTCACGCATTTTCAATGCACACATTAACGTAGAGTTTTGTCAATCGGTCAAAGCTATTAAATACATCTGTAAGTATATTCATAAAGGTTCTGATCAAGCCACATTTTCGTTACAAAGTAATAACGACGAAGTAGAAAAATATCTAAATGGTCGCTATATAAGTTCCTCGGAGGCGTTTTGGAGAATTTTTCAATTTTCGATTCATGAACGTTTTCCGGCAGTAGTTCATTTAGCCGTTCATTTGGAAAATGGACAAAGAGTATATTTTATAATAATGAAAATCTCCAAGATCGTGTGAACAATCCTTCATCAACGACACTTACAGCGTTCTTTGATCTCTGCAAAAGCGACGATTTTGCAAAAACCCTTTTATATCACGAAGCTCCCCAGTATTACGTTTGGCAAAGAAATTCATTTTCTAGAAGAAGACGCGGGCAAGATGTTGAGGGATATCCCGGTGTAAAAAAAGACACAACTTTAGGCCGTGTTTATAACATTCATCCAACTCAAACTGAATGTTTTTATTTAAGAATGTTACTGCAATATGTTCGCGGTCCAATGTCATTTCAACATCTACGAACCGTGAATGGTGTTATTTTCCAAACGTACCAAGGCGCTTGCAAGGAATTAGGTTTACTGGAGGAGATGAACATTGGCAAAATACCATGTCCGATGCAATTATATCCGAGCCAGCTACAAAATTAAGAGAATTATTTACCACTATCCTTATATTTTGCCAACCATCTGACCCCTTAGAGTTATGGAATAAATTTCGTGATGCTCTATGTGAAGATATATTAAACAGAATGCGTAATGAGAATCAGGATATGACATTAGCATATAATGATGATATATACAATGATGGACTAATCATAATTGAAGATAAAATTCATGAGATTTCAGATAAATCCCTAACCGACTTTGGGCTTCCTGCAGCAAAAAAGAAATAATTCGCTTCTGGACCCGTTAGAAGTAGCGTTGCGAAAACCATATAATTTAAATGATTTAAATGAATATATCACAGAAAATGAACCAAGATTAGTAAATGACCAGGTGACAACGTATAATTGTGTCATGAAAAGTGTTAGTTTTAATGAAGGAAAAATTTTCTTTTTTGGATGCTCCCGGTGGGACCGGCAAGACGTTTATTACTAATCTTATATTGGCAAAAGTAAGGTCTCTAGGAAAGCTAGCCTTAGCAGTAGCGTCGTCAGGTATTGCTGCAACTTTATTAGCAGGTGGACGCACAGCTCATTCCACTTTTAAACTGCCCCTAACTGTGTCTTTAGAGAAAGATAGCGTGTGCTCTATACGCAAAATGGACCTTTGGGAAAAGTTTTACAAGACGTCAGTCTAATAATCTGGGACGAATGTACCATGATACATAGAGCTCACGTAGAAGCTCTAGACAGAACTCTCGAGATATTAGAAACTGTGATAAAATCATGGGTGGGATTACGGTTATGTTTGCTGGGGACTTTCGCCAAACCTTACCGGTAATAGTAAGGGGAACCAGAGCAGACATTGTGAAGGCTTGCCTTAAAAGTTCTCCATTATGGAAATTTGTAAATATTTTAAAATTATCTACAAATATGAGAGCACATTTGGGGGGAGGTAGTATAACTTTCCCGTCAAAATTACTTTCTGTAGGAGACGGGAAAATACCTCATTCTAATAATAAAATTGAAATTGATTGCGATTTAGGAGTAAAAGTGGGTAACATCGAGGAATTAATAACTAAGGTATACCCTGACATCAGCCAAATAGAAAACAAGGACCACCAATGGATGTGTCAAAGAGCAATATTGGCGGCAAGAAATAGTAACGTTGACGAAATAAATGATATAATTTTAAGTAAACTCCCAGGAGATATTGTAACCTACACATCCATTGATACCGTGATGGATCAAGAAGATGTAGTTAATTACCCACAGGAGTTCCTCAATTCCTTGAACCCAAGCGGCCTTCCCCCACATTCTCTTAATTTAAAAATAGGTGCCCCAATCATTTTACTAAGAAATCTCAAACCACCAAATTTATGCAACGGGACCCGACTTCAAGTAAAATTTCTGCGCAATAACGTCATCGTTGCAATAGTTTTGACTGGTCCAGCAGTTGGTCAAACAGTCCTCATACCCGCATCCCAATGATACCCAACGACTTACCTTTCAATTTTAAAGAATACAATTTCCGATTAAATTATCCTTCGCAGTCACAATAAATAAATCACAGGGCAGACATTCAAACACGTGGGGATCGATTTACGCCAAGACTGTTTTCGCACGGCCAGTTATACGTCGCCTTATCAAGATCAGGTTGTGGCGAAAATCAATATATTCTTCTGCCACAAGACAATAAAACAAAAATGTAGTATATGCAGAAGTTCTATAATAATTTAATTTACTTAAAAATTGTACAGATATAAATAGTTTGGAACTCGAAAAAAAAACATAGGTTTTATCCTAAAAATTCTGCGGAAACTCGACCATTCCGAAAATCCCGCAAGAACGGGAACTATGTGGGAAAAACCAAAAATCTGCCGGAAGTCACTATTCCACGCGGACGAAGTCGCGGGCAAAAGCTAGTTACATATATAAGGGGCCGACCACCAGCCTTTTCATGGGCAAAGTCTTGAAAATACGAATTTCATATTACCGGGGATATACAAAATTTACCCTTATGCAAATTTAAAGTCTTTAATCGAGCACTTTATAAAAAAGGGTATTATACAAGCTCGGAAAATTTACAGGGGAATAACCGGCTCGACTTCTTATATATTTTTTTTCTTTCATTGGTTTTACATATGACTGTGATTCCTATACATAATTTTGATTTGAAAAAAGCCACCCTCAAGTTTATTGCTCGTTCCTTTTGAGGGATAACTGCCTTATGAATTAAGGGTAATTTAAAAAAAAAGTGATAATTTTAGAAAATTTTCAATTTTTTTAAATTTCATGACGCATTTCATGTGTTATATTATAATGCATTAAATAAAGATATTTTGAATTTGAATTAAAATTATTAAATCTCTGTCAATTTTAGTGCAGGATAGACATCCTGTCATCGACGCACGTAAATATCCGCCTCAATTGGAATTGGGAAAAGGGCAAGAGAAAATATGAAATTGACTGTGGCAGGAGAAACAGTGTATTAGCTATCACGTGATGAAAGTGGTGAATGCAAAGTAGTTGAATATGTGCAAACTTGATAAACTTATTAAACTGACTTGTTCGTGTGATATCAAATAGTGTATATTCATAGGGAGTAAAAGATTAAACGTGCAGAAACATGGTACATGTAAGCCCACCATTAACACTCGCATGTTTTATTCTATCTAATATTTAGATATTGATTCGTGAAGGTCAACAAATATACAGTTAGTTTTGGTGCTATCAGTTACAGTCCCTCAAACCAACCACGGATTGTCTATGCGTATTTCGTGACTAAGCGTCACATCATCAGAAGACAGCCAACAGACGAATAAAAGTTATTATTTTTGTACGTTATTGCCTAAAATTTGTAAATAAAATTAAAATCTATTCCGTGGTCGGACACGTTTTTCGGCAATTTTTTAACTTTTTCGTGTAACACCAGCAAAACTACACCAACAAATAACTCCATTATCAGATACCATGGTGAGCAAATTAATATTCATTCGGGGATCGCGTGCCACCACTTTCGCTTCAACAGTTCCTTGGCTCCCCCACCTCAATGGTATCCAGAAATAGCGAATTATGCATCATGACAATACATAAAAGTCGTTTTTAATTGGCCATTAACGCATTATGACGTAACAAACTGTGGGCAGTCACGTGATACAAAAACCGTTTTGCTTAACGATTTGATGTTATCAGCTTGTAGATTCGTATTAGATTTATGCATCTCTTATTCGCACGCTAACTTTTAAGTTGAGGATTCGGAAATGTATTATGAATGTTTGTGAGTATGCCTTTGTACACATTTGTATGTGTATGTATCTGTCTATATGTATGTATTTTTGTACGTGTATGTGTTCATGTTCGTTTATGTGCGTATGCGACAGTTCACATATATAAGCGCGCGCTCTCGCGTACATGCTCTCATTTTGAACTTTCCGAAAACGATGTTTGAAAACACTGCAGACGATTTTGTATCAAATTTTGTACAAAAACAAATAATTTTAAATTAGTAAGTGATGAAGCTTTCTATGAAAATTAAAGACCATTTTCCGTATTGTACATAAGTAAAAAGTATGCAGCAGCAGGTTTAAATATTTTTCTGAAAAGCTATATAGTGTTTGTATTAATCTGGAGTAAGGGTCCCTTTCGAACGGAGGATGATCGCACTTAACCAGTGACAGAACGGGGCTTACTTTACGTTATTGGCTTTATATGACTATTTTTTCCCCTAAAATATTTTCTTTTTATCACTCTTGTCCTTTTTCTTGTTTTTTCAAGATTTTTTATCTGTTGTATTGTTTTTATTACGAAATATAAAAATGTTAGTATATGTGTAAATGGCATACATATATTATAACTAAATGTAGTTAATAAAATATCATGAAAAATTATCTTGAATTTGTATATGAAATACGAAACCACTTTACCTCGACCCTATAGAAACACCTCATTATTTTTTATGAGATTACTCAATGCGCCCTTTCAATGCTAAGGCTATCATAGAATAACAAATTAAGTATTCTTCGATGCTTTGATATTGATTAAAATGCCTTAACTTGCTTTTAAATGCCGCATTTTTGCTTTTAAGTGTATAAAATTTCAAAAAAAAATCTGACTTAAACAGCCATTTCATAACAGCCAGAATAATTTTCACAAGCAGCGTATTTGCAGCAGATGGAAAGAATACAAGCAGTTTATTCAGACTCTTCTTTTGAAATGGCAATTGTCGGGAATATTATACGCTCCATTGCAACTGGGCACGTGCAGACTACAGCAATCTCAAAGCTTAAGAACGGCTGTCTGATGCTGTCGTAACCAGTTCATACATATTAAGTTTCGAATCGTTTAATTAGTGGAATAAAAAATACGTTCTGCTAAAAAATATTACACCGTAAAATATTTAATATTACATTCAACTCTATCCTAAGCTTCTATACGCACCTAACAAATGTTTAACCCGTACATGAAGTAGTGTTTACAATGCTACTACATTTCAGATTTTATTTGCGTGTTTTTGTGTTTGTGGTGTGTGGTTGTTTGTATGTAATCGTTTGTGTTGGTAATGAAATAAATAGTTGAGTTTAAGTGAAAAAACCGTTAACGCCTTGTAATATATTTTTAAAGGTTAAATCCATTTGTTACAGTTTTACTGTGGTAGGTCCACGCTATGATCGATTCGTGTGCGGCACGAAAATTGGCGAGCTCGTCCGGTTAGATACCACACTTGCACAGGATACAGACAAAAAGTAGCAGTTTTCATCGTTACGTTTCGTCCAGTGACTTAAAGTTCCGGTAGTCCACTCTTCCCTTCATCTCAGGGGGGTGATGATTGGAAAAATGTGGTGACGGAGTGAGGAGCGGCCCATCTGAACTTTCACTCTTCTCCATCATATTCCTTCATAAAATTTCGGGTAACTCACACCCCCTTCATCGTATATATTATCCCCTTCTAAAAGGCCGAAAACGCATTAGTGACTTTAATGTGATTGCGAGTGTCCACGGGCGACAGTGATCATCTATTATTCGATTGCGTACATGCTCGTTTTCCTCTTGAAATTCTAAAAAAAGAAACATTACAACATTCATTATTCAATAAATTTATTGAATATTATCGTGAACTTAATCATTAATTTTATGCGACGTTCAATTACTATGATGAATAGAAAACAAAACTACTATAAGAGGGTAATATTTATATAGTAAATGTTTCGTCTTTTTTTCCTCTCTCGTCCTTGATAGTACATACATCAACAAACAAACAGTCGTCCAAACAATCGAGCACGTGTGAATACGCCCTTATACTAATTTCGCGACATTTTATCCAGCAAAAGAGTAAAACATTTGCCTGCAATTTTTCCCTTTTTTTTTTATTTTTTTCGCAAACAACAAAGGCAAACAACGACGAACGCAAACAAAGTTAGCAAACTTAATAAAGCTTTTACGTTTATATTAGTTAGTGGCGGTACTTTTGTTAGTGTCCCTTATTTTGTTTTCTTAGTTTACTTTATTAGTCGGATTAATCTGGATTCAGGGCTGATTGCGACCTATTTCCAGGATCCCTTTGGATGGGCGTGGAATCATAATTTTTGTTACGGGATCGTGCCGTATATAAATATGTACTCAGAGAACTGAAATTCGTTTCGAGGTATTTGTATTACAATATTAAGCTACTTGGTCATTTAGTTTCAAGAGAGTTTAATACTGTCAATTCTATTAACCGGCTACTATTTGTTACATCTTTGTCATATTTTTGATTTATTGTTCACATGATAAATATCATCTGGTTTATGATATACGTCAATAGTGGAGTACAACAATTTATAAAGAAATGGATTAATCGATTTCAATTGGAACAAAGGTGTAGATGTATATAAAAGTAATGCATATTGGTGCAGATGATAATCAGAAGGAGTTAATGCAGTCAAGGCGAACAGTGAAAATTTTAAATATGTTTACTGGATTTTCTATTACTAAAGTTGTCGATACATGTTGTCAAATATATTCTGGTGTGATATGATAAATTCTGTTACTTTAGGTGAACAATTTTTGTAATTCTGTATAAAATTTAAACATCTGTGTCTCAGAAACAACTGAAATGATTTTGACAACAGTCGGTACTTTTATAAAGTCTTGTTTTTCAAATTTATTTGTGTATGTGTCTTCTCTGAAAAGTGCTATTTTATAGAAAATAAAAACACATTTTTCTAAACTTACTTTATAGCGCCATCTCGTAGAATTTTGTGATAATTCCGCTGTGGTTACACTATAGAATATAGTGCCGATGTATCGGTGGGCTTAAGCGATGTTTCGAAAACAGATGACACTAAATGACATTAGTTACCTAGATGGCATTACACGATATTAATAACGAGAGATTAAGTAGTAGGTAAACTTTGCCTTATTATCATTATTATTAAACCAAATACACTAAGTAGTATAATAACATGTCAGATATGATCTAGATTGTGTATTGATTGCTGGAAATAAATATAAGAAACTTTTCCCTTGACGGTTATCATATTTTTGAGGCAAACTCGAAAAACGTTAACAAAGCTCGTTTGACTAGATGCTAACGAACAGAACGGGCAAACAAATGCATAATTTATCGAAACTGCTAAACATTTATATGCCGTTTAAGCAAAACCATATCATTTTATGAGCAAAGATCTTCGCGCTAAGGAACTTACATAAAGCACTTGAAATATAAATTAGTAGCGCCGCTCTTTCAGCGAAGCGGCCAATTTCAGGGCGTGTGCAACTAATTTCATCCCAGGTCCGCACTTCAAAGTAATGTTACAACATAATTCGTATACGAGAGCCGCTCCAATTTTTACGACATGTACGTATTAATCTTTGATATTTTAATTAACGCGTTTGAGATTGCGTTCACGGTGAAATTTAGGGTTGTGAATGTCTCTTACAAAAATATATACAGCAAGGGCGTGTGTTGCGATCATACGTCTAACACTGTGATGTTTGTGGTGAAAATGATTTTGGAAAATATTGCCTAATTAATTTATTAGACAAAGTTTAATACATAATGTCCACTAAAAAAGCGCCAATTATAAAAGTGTCAATTACAATGAAGTTTATTCTAAAAATGTATGTTTAAAAAACCAATTTTAACAATATTTACCTAATACCTTAAAAAATTATAAATATATATTTTTTTTGAAAATACCTATTACAAAAATATTTTTCATAATTTTTTTAATACAAATCGACATTTTTTAATAAATATTAAATAGTGTTACAGTAAACATATAGTAACATGTGTTATAAAAAGTCTCCATCGAAAATAACTATTCCAAAAATATATTATCTCACAATAACACCTAGTGTATAGAGGTGTATTCAAAAATATTTTATAGAAAAAATTACCAAATGCTTAATATAATAATTTCCAATGCATTAATTTAAATATTTTATTAATAAATCGTCTTATTCAAAAAATCTTTAATAATAATCTCAATTTCTAAAATATTTTTAAAAATTCGTGACTATAGAAATGTTTCTTATACTGATTTGTGCACTAAAATAAATACAAATACAAAATATGTATTATAAGCACAAAATATGCTCATTACGTAATATATATTACAGTTTATCAGAAAAATGCCTATTACAAATTTTAATATCACTCTTACAAAAAGTCCTTTACAAGTACGTTTGAATAAAGCAAGAAATTTATTTAGTTTATATTAGACTTTCTCTGTTTTCTATTTACGCTACAAACTTTCGAAATTATTTAATATAAATAATATTAGATGTAATAATAGATATTTATCTTTTCAGTGATTATCCTAACATCTTGCCTATTTAAGTAAATAGTTTTATTCAGGATTTCAATCGATCTATTTTATGATGTTCATTTATATAAATAACATTCGTTAGCTTAACTCATGAATAAAATTACTATTTTATTTTTAGAACAACTGAATTTTTGGATATACGCTTGTTTTCAATCAAGTTTTTATTTTTGAAGTGAAACTTCTTTAGGCGCGTTGAGAGTGAAATTTAAAGGTCGCGTCACGCCAATACCGTCACAGCAATACCGTCACGGCGTAATTGTAATATTAGCGGGACGATGAGGCCGTCCAGATTTTAGATTTTAAAAGACGGATAAAGCAATTAGAGATATCGCCACAAAGAAAGAGACAAAGATAGTAAGCATGCTATACTCTATTGCTGTAGAGAGTATTGTTTTTACGAGGCTCCTGAATTATGTTGAACGTAAAACGTATATTTCTTATTATAACATCTACAAATTTTTAATTATTAACTAAATAAAACCATAATAATTATATCATTATACACGAAATTTCCTAATAATTATAATAATAACAGCAATGATAATGACAAATTTAAGTATATTATATGCTTGTTTTTTTTTGTAAAAACACACAAAAAAATGTACATTGCTCAAACTTCCTTTATCATAATGGTTTTAAAACCAAAAAGTACATATAACGTAAAGAAGTTTCGCTTCTTACACGTGTACACTGATACACGGACAGCTTTTTTAATAACTTTTTCTCTATTACTGTTTGTTGGCATCTGTCGATGCCAATAATCTATAACTATTAATTTGTACCAATTTTAGTAGTATTAGGTTACCTATATTAAATCAAACTCTTGCATCCAGAATATTACATTAGAACAACTTTCCGAATTTATCTGTATGTCTGTATGCAACCTTTATAGATATACTGACGTCTATTGCATTTTTAATTACATAAATTTATGAACGGATACCATAAATTCCCATGTGAATGATACTGCACGAAGTTATCCACGGGAGTTATTCAAAAGTGAAATAACACTAAATCATTTGGAAAAAAAAGAGTGATATTCCCTCTTCTCCGTCATGTAACATTCATGAAAAGTCATGGAGAAAAAGTAATTCGGCCCCAGAATTTTAGTAATAATTCACTGTAAATGTACATCTTCAGGGGCCCGGGGATCTAATTCCTCTAACTCGATTCATACGTATGGTATTTGCATTACTACCCACAATTTAGGGGCCGCTAGTACATGTCCGCATTTGCATAGGGTCCGCGAGGTCTTTGAATGTAAAGCGATTACGGTTAATTCTTGATTTGTGTGCGCGTGTTGTTCCTTTGTTGTTCGATGTTTTGATTCGTGTCATACACTCACTGAGTTTAACTCCCGGCGGTCCTTTTCATAACGTGACATGTCTAAACCCACTAATTTGATTATTCTACCAGATGTCCTTTTTTGAAACTAATTGATCTATTACTTCGTTAAAGAACGATAAGTATAAACAACGTGTACATTTATTAATGAGTGTACAAGTGCATGTGTGTGTGTGTGTATGTATATGTGATTATGGTGAAGATTGTTCATGTGTGTTCATGGCTATACAAGTACTTACTCATACGCATAAACAAAGGCAAATATGTATTAGTCTTCAAAAATTACCTAACTCTAGCAGTAGTTCCTCTAATATTAGTACCAAGTTCAAACTAGCTAATAGAACTGGCCGGTCATACAGGCTACTGCTTGCAGCATTTATCAAAGCTTACCACCACGAAACCAAGTGGATTACCAAAATATTTTTTCTGCGTAATAATATAGAATGATCTTCAAGATATTCAAAATTATGTGAATTATGTCGCTCATCATCCTTATCATCTTCTGATGCGCATCTAGGACTCGTCCGTACATCGATACAGACGATGATACCTCTGTTAAACATCTGTTTCATTCTAAATGCACAGATAGCCCTTTGCCTGCACCAGGTTTTAACATCGTTTTGACATGAAAAATAGAAGCGTTGTTGAATCCGTGTATTACTTGTATACACGGATCGTTTTTATTATCCATAGACGCCCTCCGGACACTTAGTTGTGATACGCTTCTAAGACGACGTTCACTTCGCACCTGGGTATGATCAACTGTGGCCGTTTGTCTTCCCGTTCGTAATTTCCCATATCTTGTGTAATATAGAACTAGGCCATCGCGGCTAGTGGTTTTGGCAGTCGGACTCATAGGTGTGACTTGACCCCAACTGAGCTGGTCCTTGCTTTAACCCATTTGACAAAGCATTTGATATCGTCGTCTGCGTCTTCTGGCGGTCGCGTGGTTTCATTGCTTCACTCCTCACCGATCATGTCGATCCTTATCATGCTGACGGACGCATCGTTATTTTTCTTCTTTTCAGTACAATAGTGGCAGTCTAAGAGACACGATTGGAAAGAGAACGTATGCCCAATTTTATGAGATTTGCCAATTTGACGTTTTGTGGCAAACTCGTCCTGTTGCAGCTGTTCTAACGGACGTGCGGATAATTTGCACGTCTGTTTCAGGATTTTAAATTATAGCAGCCATTGTAAAGCTGTATAATTAGTGCGAAGATGCACATCAAATAGAACGTTTTTTTACTTTAAATAAAATTTACAAAAAGTACCATTACGTTAACAGAAGAAATGAAAAACGGATAAATCATCTGTGGTCGGTTAATTGTGGAATTGTATTTAAACAAAACCGGCTTTTGGCGTTGTGTGACGTAAGTCCTATAAGATCTCAAAAATTCACAAATTTGTAAAACAATTAATAAAACGGCCACAAGAAAGCGAAAAAAAAACCAATGAAGTTATGTAATTTTTAATACTATTATTATAACTAATAGCATAATAGCGTTTATCAAAGAGAAAGCATGTAAATGAACAATTATTAATAGTAATTAAAATATATTACAATCATCTTTAATTTTTATTAAAACTAATAATTAGCAAAATAAGATGTATCAAATGCAATGAAATTTACATAATTTAAAGGAATAATAATATTGGCCCTAAATAACAGGAAATACGTAATATACAAATGAAAGAAACATTATTTATAAACATATTAGAAAACATGTAGGTCAATAGTCAACTATTTAATATCCAAAATTACTTTTTACATTTTGAAATTAAAACGCACGCTCGCGAAAAACAAATAAATGAAATTTTCCAATTAAGCCCGACCCCACGCGGGTTTGTACGCTTAAACAAACTATGTCCGTTCGAGGTTTCGAAATGAAATTGACTTACTGGAAAAAGCTTTAAATATTCATAATCCCTTTTTTTTATCCCTTATCACTAAATGGAATATTTACATCCAAATCGTACGTGACGAATGAATGTTATTCTTTTATTGTAACAAAATTCAAAACAAAACAATACGTCTGCGTGCACGAAGATTTCAGCTAGGGTATGCAAAGTTAAAAAACTTATCAGATTAGCATCGATTCAGTTATTGGCCCGCCACCGGAAACTGCCTACCCTACCTGGATTACTGTACGACAGATTCTTGTGCAATATTCATACAATAGGAAGAGAACTTTCACAAACAAGGGTTTACAAATTTCAAGTCTTTTAAATTTTTGTAGTTACTACTACCCTCGTTCTAAATATTGATTATAATTTTGCAAAACACGCGCTTGTAATACTCAAATCAAAAATTATTTTATTTCGTAGATGACAAAATTACACTTGAATTACGTCATTAATAAATTCTTTTCGCCACTACCACCTATTCGAATTCCTGATACACCTTGAGAAGAATGGTCAAGAAACTCAAGAGTTGCTCTTTTTCACTCATTGTTACAAAGTTAATTTAGTACAACACTTAGAAATAACATGATAGGCGAGCAGTTGCATCCCAAAGGATATTTCATTAAGACACGGTATAAGAGCCCCTGCCATATTAATTATTTTTAACGAAACGTTTAAATTTATAAAATGACAAATTTTTAATTTTAGCTGCGATCTAATTATAAAAGCGCACACATTGCCCCTTAAACGATTTATTTACTTGCTTAGACCGGTTTTATGGGTAGCGAGATCGTTCTTAAGTGTATTGTTAATTTTATGTATATCGCTCATTATTTGGAACGATTCTGTATATCTATTGAAATATACCAAGTTTTAGTATACGTATTGTGACGCACCAGTTAAAATATTAATTCCTTTCAATTTTTTCCTGAGAAATGCTTTTGGTCTCAAATTATAAATAGAATAAACAGCCCGTTCCTGCAGCATAAAAATTGTATTAATATCCGTTGCATGATCCAATAATAAAATTCCATATTGATAGACATTATCAATACTGCTTTTTGTTTTAACTCGGTCGCAAGTACATTTCAAAACAAAGATATTTGATATTAAATTTAGTTGTGCACAATTCCATGAAAGTCTCAAACCTTTTAATTTTTCGGACGCAGTAAACAATTTTATGAGCTTTTTTTAAATAATATTTCATACGAAATGTCTGTCTCGGAAAGTATTGCTGAAAAAGTATTTAGAAAAAGAATAAATTTAAATTTCCTTCCCTTCGCGATTAATGTAATCATTTCCTCAAAATATAACGTCGAAAAATTCAAGATAATTTATTAAAAAATGCTTCACCAGCACAGATACATTTTTATACCTTTTTTAAAGTAAATTTATTAAATAATTCTTGAAGACCTTGCTTGCCGCTTACCCCAAAAAAAAATAACTATAATAAAATGGTCAAATAACTCTTTGTAATTACCATACAAAAAAACGGAACTGCAAAAATGGAAAAAGCTTTTTCTCCAAAATTTAAGCAAGCGCATACATTTATTTGCACATACACATTTATTTGCACAGACATACTTTCGCTGTGTCTACACAGTGGTGACACGAGAGCTATAGTATGGGAAATAAGCATCGACTCGTTGTTCCTTCAGGCGTGCACTGCCTATAGCGTCACTCGCGTAAAGCCAAAATAAAAACAATAATTTAATAACTTGATTTCCTTACAAGTTCTATTTATTAAACAGTTAGAGGCGTTTATGTATGAGACAACAAGGTATGCAAAGCTTTTTTGCATGTATTTTGCACGCGTCCACAGGGATCTTCAATAGCAATCTTAATTCTTTTGTAAAATATTCAACAATATTGATGGAAACAACATTTCATATATTCAATCCAAACATTATGTTTCAAATACGCAAAGAGAGCTTTGAAAAGTAATTTAATCCTCTAAAAAAAGTATATTCAGAATTTTTCAATTGTTTGAAAACAACGCTAGAACTCGAATTGAAAATCGTTCGGTAATAGTTTGAGCCGAATTACGATCGTCGGCGTTTACGATCGTGTGGAAAGTTGACAACCACTTTTTTTACGTCCCAGTGGATGTGTCTGAAACTCCCCGCTAAGTTGGCGTTTGATCGTGAAAGAATACGTATATTTCAAACTTCCAATTATCTAGATCTTTAGACTTGTTTTGAACTCAAACGTGGAGCAGTCAAGTGGAATACCCACGTGAATAGCTTTTCAAAAGCTATTATTTGATTAGAAACACCGCATTCGCATTTGTCCGGACAAATGCGAACAGGACTTTCAGTCTAAGGGTTCTGTACTAACCTAACTGTCTTTCCTTTTTTTAGGATCGTTCAAAAACAATTTAATACGCAAAATTTTAGAAATGTTAGATGTTTATAATAGGTAGTTACAAAATGTTCACGACAATATATTAACATCACGGTCCACTATTTGCATCACACCAAGTGCAGATGTTAGTTTGTAATAGTCCAAAAAAAAATTCATTTGAAATTGTAACTACAAGTCAACAATTTTCGGGTTTTTTCCTTTATTTGTATTACAAAACTTTGTTCTAGCTGAATCTGATTCTAGACCAATGGGAAGTACCCTATATGTTTTGATTTATGTGTCAAAATATAAAGTATAGATGGGAATATTTTTTGGTACCGTTACATAGAAACTTGAATTTTCTACAGACTCTAAGTACCGCAGGACTAAGTATTTGATATCAGTTTAAACTTAATACCTCTACGCTTTCATAAAAAAAGATTTTGGCAGACAGGCTGATGGACAGAGGGACAGCAGTGATTCTTTAAGACTTCCATTTGGTTTATCAAGAACGGAACCCTAAAAGAAACTACTATGAATGATGTGAAACTAGGTATTATTGATAATTTTCATGTAAGTAAATTACTCGACACGAAAAGTAAACTAATAATCTCGCTTCAGCCACAAAGTGTTGAGAAGGAGAAGTAAATAAAAAATTTAGTAGACGGAGTCCTGATATACAGAACTGATCCGATACCTTCAATTTGTACCTCCATTGTTGTAAGATTTGTTACCGCATTGGCGAAAGCGGACAGGTACTAAAGTGATTTTTTTTTATTAAAGTCTGTTCTCTAGAGCACATTAAAACTTAGTGAAAGAGTACAAAACATTAAACGTGTAGTTTTAAGGGAAAATGTTTATTTTACATAGCATTTCCATAAATTCAGATATTGAGAAAATGTCAGGGTCATTGCATTTAATTTTTAAGTTTGGCAATTATATTGAAATGGTTTCTTGGTAATAATTTTTTAAAGTTTCTTTATAATCCAGAAGAACGATAACAAAAAAACGGGTATATATTTTTAGTGTCTTATATACAAATTCAAAATAACTTTTCAACACTTTTTAATTACATGCCATTTTGTTCAACAATTTGTTACCATTTTGTAGGTATTTATATAATCCCATCACTGTAGAAATTTTAGAACTTCTGATCAAAAAACTACCTCAAGTCGTTGTGACAGTTTTTTCTTGATGTTATCCTAACACTACCTAAAGTATTTTGAAGAGATCAAAAGAGTGATAGACAGAAAAATAATATAGAAAAATAGCAAGACACCGTTTTCACTTTTCATATTTCTTTTCTTAAAATGTCATCTTTTTAATGGTATCAAGCAGAAAATCCAAAGAGATTTTACTGCAACTTTTTGCTTATAAAGTACTAGAAAACTTTTTCCCGACCTAATATATCAATAATGACAATACAAATTTATTACAAGTTACGTATCCTATTATACGATTATTAAAGACAATCCGTGAAGTATTTTTTTTAGAATAAAATGCTTTTTTCCTTTTTTTTATCGAAGTAAATGACATTTTGATTGCGTATTTTTTTATAACTGGCATTAATAATGTAACCAGCGGTTTGTTGTTATGTAAACAAACAAGTTTCATTAAAAAATAAAGCACCATATACTTATGAAAGATTTTCAGTTCGATACACAATCATGACATCTAGCAGAAAAGACGCATTATAAGAGGGCGTTAGGTGTATTTAGTTGTTTGAATAAAAGTTGTAACGTCAGATGTCTTTCCGTAATGGAAGAAAAGGTTATTAACAGACCGCCAGAGAGATCTTTTGACCAGCGATTGACTGTTTAAAAGCAAGATTGAGTGTATTTACACTCACAGCAATGATCATAATGCAAATGAACTTATAATACGGTTTTTTACTTATCTGCGTACTGCGTACCCACCAATAGGTGGGCATCGTCAGATAATTAATGTGACGGACCGGGTGCACGCGAACGGAACGTTTAAAGGCCCGTCTTTTTTGTTTGTTATGGTGGTCGGCTCACTGTGTCGCAGGAACGGTACCTCGCCAACTTAGGTCGTCAAAAAACTAATCCCTGAAGACTATGCGTCTGCAGAGGTGCAGATTTTACATCTCATATGCCAACACGTATGCAGTATCCTATAACGGAATGCAAAGTGCTGACTGGAATGCAGAACTGGAATGCATATTTTAATGCGGCATGCAGCTGCGTTTATACACTCTTTACAGGCTTTACCTGCGGTGGCAAGCGACGATTTGAAGAGTTCTCTTGGGAGTGGTCGATCGCTCGTTGACCTCTTGTGCATTGTTGTTATATTCCAGGGGAAGTCATAGGGGCCTTGATTGGCGAGGTCATACATCCGGCGAACAATTTTCTGAATGAATCCCTCCCAGATTACATGTCGAGGTCGCGAGCGATCACATCATTTAACACGTACCATCCCGCCCCCACGATCATCCGCAGAGCGATGTTCTGCTGGATTTGGATCCTCTTCCTTTGAAATGTGGAACAAAGTGCTTCCCATGATGGTGTCATATATATTAGCCAAGAATGGATTAACCCTAATTCAGAGCAAGTTTGGCTCGGAACGCCAGGTGCGAACAAAGTCCTGAGTGCACCATGCTTCGCGCAGCTCTGCTCTGGTGAATAACATGCTTCACCTGTGCGGCCATGCGCAGGAAGCGAATGATTTGCACGCCTATGTATCGCTTTCTGGTCTGCCATTCCACCTCCTCCATACGCCGCCATCGGGGATACGCTCTCCAGTCACTGTAGTGTGTTTATGATCAAACGTGAGTCATGTGAGCAGTGATGCCAAGGGTAATCAGAATTGGGAGGTGCTGTGTCTATATGGTACAGCACTTTAGCGTGGATCTAGTAGGGGAGCTGGTGGTGTAATACGATATCGGCTTTTTTATACATCCAGAATTTTTCAATTGGGTACAAAATTGTTTTGTGGTTAATTACTTGCTCTTCAGCTATGTTGTAAGATCTGATATGCCGATCTTGCTTTACTTTTTTCCAAAATGACATCGACTTTACCAGTAACAGGTCGACGAGAACGAGATTCATTTTTATCATCAAATTCATCGAACTGGAAACGCTTAAACCAGATTTGAACTACTCTTACCGACACTGCATTAGGACCGTAAATGTCGCAATTTTTTTCCTTTTTCATAATAATACGTCAAAATGTATCGAATTTCTATGTTAGATTCATTCATTTTGATGAACAGAAAAACAAAAAGAGAATAGCGGGACATTGTTTTACTTATTATTATTATTTTTAATGACATCTATTTCATGGTATCAAAACTAGTCAGATACAAACAGCATAATCAGAAATATTTTATTGCATTGTAAATTTGGTTTTAATTAAGTATATAAAACCAAAATACTTTTTCCCCTACCTAATATAAAATATTTTAGAAGTAAATATTTTTCACAGTTTTTATCTTTACTGGAACTTTATGTGATTGTTATGTTAAATTTTTATTTGCACTAATGTTACCATTTTCTCGATTAATAGTTTACCCTAATGATTCTTAATCAAATATCAAAAATAGATTGTATCACATGAATAATCGTTTATATATCTACCAAAAACGGTTTATTTAATGGGTATATCCGACTTAACGACTTACACCAACCGGCGCACAACGTACTTAAACGTGCCACTGATGAACAACAGGGAACAGGAGCGGGCACCCGGCGGGAATTATTTGGGCGACTGCGTTTGTCTTTTGTGACACGCCCTTTGCGCCCTCTGTCGGCTAACAATACGTGCGTTGTAACGTCAATAGATCTGCGGATCTATAGATCTTAACTTGTGCGTGAAGGTTCCGAGGCGTCTATTAGGAGGTGCGTACGTGTCGTGACGTCTCTATATTTCGACTCTATTATGGTGAAAAAGAAAACTTTGTAGAGATACTTGTAGGCCTGTTTGTAGATATGTCCTGTATACATCGCATCGTAGACTTCTCTCGTTATTTAAATTTATTTGAGAATAGAAAAATGTATAGAGAATAGAAGACTCATAACCGGTCTATTTACAACATAAACTAATCAAAATTCACCACATGATGTGGTTTACGTCAACAGATTTACGCATACATTGAAACTTTTATATTGTTCCTTATATTCCAACGTTTTACATTATTTAAAAATATGCATGTGGAATTTCAAAAGGAAAATTTTCATGCAATAACTTACTACTACTTTCAAAAGATTAACTCGTAAACAAGGAACTGCCTTCTATTTTTAGTGATGAAGTACCATGTCTTAGAACAGTGGGAGTCTAGTATTTAAATTTCCAGTGGAAGCATTCCAGTCAAAGTAATAATGTCAAGAATGTCCCAAAACCGTAGTCATCCAACATATCAACGATGCTGTGAGACATCTTATTCTTTAAAACTATCATGTAACATACTATAAGTTAAAATCATAGTTGGGAATTTAAAGCATTACAATTTATTAGATACTGCACGAAGAACTGAATTTATGAAAACTGGTTTCCCCACATTTATTTTCCATACGTTAGCCAATGACCATAAAGATATCCGTATCTTTATGGTCGTAGCAGAACTTTGCAATTTTTTAAGCGCTGTAAGCTGAACGTCTATGAGCACGTCTACGATGTCATCACTGGTGATGAATCATGAATTTGTACTTTATTCATTTCAGATAATGAACTTCCACTGTCGGACATAAGCCTCTTTTATTTCCACGAGGTAATATCCGATATGCAGACCACCTGCAACCAATGGTAGCGTACAACCTTTACCAAGTCATCAGCCTACTTGGTGGTAAGCCGTCACATACTGAAAAGCACCATTCCTGGTCATCACTCGTGAAACTTTCTTCCTCGGTGTTTATCAGTTCCCCAAGTGATGTCACTTACCCTTAAAGCTTCAACTTATTGATTTTGTGAACAATTTCGGTTAATTAGATTCTTCTGCAGATTTTCTCATATCAGATGTAAAATCGTTGGGAAACCCGAAGCATCATACTTTCCGTTTTACTTTGAATGGCTTTGAGCTTATAAGACCAAAAGAAAGAGACCACGTCTCTCATATGTATGTCATTACTGGCAACAAGCACTATTCAAATACCTTCGTCACAAAATGCTAAGGTATATTGTCTTAAGTGCCTTGTAATTTCTCGCTCTATGCCCAGCCGATGTGAATGTTGGACCTAATGAGGCAGTCTATCCCAAGGAAAAATATCTGGCAAGGACTTCAATTGGAATTGGATTTATGCTAATGATCCCGATTCTGAGTAACAATCCATAATTAGATTCTTCGATAGGCATCGAATCCTAAAGAAATCTCCTTGAAGAAATTTGCTAACATTGAATTTGACAATTATAAGATAATAAATACAGAGTGGAATACCACAGTCTGTTTACTGGAAGTTTTCAGCGATTTCTGATATGACCTAAAAGAGCACATCGTTCTTCACTATGACAACATATACTTAGAGACCTTCCGAAAAACAGTCGAGTATTTGATCAGTAAAACGTGAATATATTAGAAAGGTGGCCCTATAACGCTGAAGTAAGCAATAATTACTTTTTTATCTTGTGAAATATAAAGAAATATTTTTAGGCTATGTTGCAAGCTTGGTGGTAAACCGGTTCGAGTTTTCTGATCAGCTATTATGTCAGCCAGAAATTTGAAATGGATTCGGTTCAATCAAATGGCGAAGCAAATCTAACGTTGTAAAGAGCGCTTTGACAAAACTATAATATATAATTTGATTGTTTCTAAAACCAAAAAAATTAAACATTCCCCAGAAATAACAGCGATCTCTTTACATATAGTATTTGGCGTACTTGTCAATACAATTTAAAGATATGTGTGGCAATTTAATACCCTACATATTTCTGTCAGACATTGGACGGTTTATTTTGTAGTCTTCTCCGTTCAGCAAAAGCAGACTGTTTGAAATCAAAAAATTCATATATGAGTGAATAACGGTCCGTTGACGATTGCTGAAGTCCGTCAAATTTAGAAACAAATGATGAACACCTGGACTCACCCAATGACAACACTCGGCATTACCAGTAACAAGTTTATCGCACGCCTAAGGCTGCTTGGTAACATAAAGATTGGTGACCTGTCTTATAAATCTATATCATGTTACACTGAATCCGCGAGACGGAATATTCTATGCACCCCTGGCTGAAATGGTGTTATGCTCTGCAATGAGATCCAATACATAGAAGCGATGTCTTATGATATATCTTTTAGAAATCTCGACTTACAAAAGAAAGAATTTCCACTGGGTATAGCAAAAGCTAGAAAAATCGTAACTGGCCGATAGCAATAAAGGCGTACACGTGTCGGCGCGGCCGCACGTGCGGGCGTTACATTGATAGCCTCTCCCTCCGGAGAGATTTCTCACTTTAGCACCTGGGGCCCTATTCTAAACTCGATTCGTATTGTGCTACCGGTTTTATGCAGAGAATAATACGAATTATAGCGATGTTTATCGAATATTGGTAAAGCGACACTCGTGAATATCGGGACGCAAATAACACTCATACGCCCAGGCCCTGGAAAAATACGGAAAAAATGTTTTTCTTTTTCACATATCGCCTCATTAATAGCCGAGTCTCGTGTTCCACAGGCAGGTTTGCTTACACGTTGTAACAATATTCTTTTTTTGTTGGATTTTTTATAACCCCACTGCTGAGACACATTAACGATAATAATATAATGTTTAATATAATTTAATAATTACATAATATAACAGTTTCTATTTTCATATTGAGGATCGGTATTGCGGAGCGGTAATGGCGGAGAGATGTGAAATATATTTTCAAATCAGAAGGCAGCGGATTCAATCAATACCACAGACTAATTGATCGATGAGTTTTTAACTGAAATCTAATCACCAAAAAAATATCCACTCGTTTCATGCCTCGGATGGCACGTTAGCCCGTTGGTGACGAACGTTGTTGGTGACGACTGTCATCAGCGATTGCCGACCCACAACATGCTAGCGTAGATATTTCGAGCCCTCAGCCACTCCACTGAAAATCATAATAATATGATCTTGCAATGTATAATGCACCAGTATATAAAGACGTTTTCTTAAATTATTCTATGGGCAGACAGTCGAACATCGATATGTGCCAACACGAAAAACAAAACATTTTTACTTATTTGTTGTAAATAGATACATACCACGTGTGGCTTAACGAAAGACCCCCTAGTTATTAAACTCACGTGTCTTAAGGTGATTTTTGCGGACTATTGACGTGTTACAGTGCTTAGAACCTCTTCGTAGGACGTAGGGGTTATTATTTTGATCGAAGTACCAAAAGGATATGTTATCGAGTGAATTTCCATGATGAATCCGCACATTAATCATAACGAAATAACTGATGAGAGCTTTCAGGCAGCGTATTGAGCTCGTCGGGAATTCTTCGCACCTAAAGCTCTTCGTTAAAAAAAAAGCCAATAGATACTCGACGGACGTTTCTTCGCATGTCTTCTAGTCGATGTATATCATATAACAGTTATTGCGACAACATCCTACGTTTACACGTTATTCGTTGAACAGTTATATATAGAATAAATTTTATCAAAAAAACGAAAAGCCCTAGTTGGGTCCGCGCCGCGGATTTTGAATGAAAACGTCGCGGCAAAATCATAATATCAGTATTTCGTTTCCTTCAGATGATGTCGTGGCTTTCGTATTTGTTCGGCTCTTAACTTTTTTAGACATCTTGGCTTACGTTTGACGTGAGTTTTCTTAGAATTTTCGTTTTCTGCAATTCCCAACGTCCTTAGGGCTCGTACAGGATGGAACATCTTTGCTTTTTTTCGTTATAAAATTTAATATCGATGTTCACTTGTATTCGACGAATATTTTTGTTATGTCAATCTTGCTCCTTGTAGTGCTTTGCAAGCTCTTGACAATCACACTCGAATCGGCGTATTAGCTTGCCGCGTTTTCGCGTTGCACTGTGTTATAACTTCATAAGACCATAATACTGAACAATTGCGGACATACACTTGCACCAGCCCGATGACGTCACAAAGCAATTGCTGCACGACGAACTCGCGCAGACAAACTCCACCCGTAGGAGGCTCCACCGCCTCAATGATGGAACAGTTAGTCTATTAGTAATTAGCGATTCAATCGTGACGTTATTTTGTAACGCCTGACAGTTCGACCGACTATCACTGCACTTGCTAGCGAATAGACATTTTCACGTAAAGATTCGTTTAAACTTACCAGACGTGATAGAACACGCGTATTATTTTTTCTACACAGGTAGTGACATGATGTCTAGAAAGTTCGACCGGCTATCACTGCACTTGATTAACGAATAGATGTCTTCATGTAACGATTCGGTTAAACTTCCCAGACGTAATAGAACCCACGTATTATTTTTTTTACACGGGTTGTGACACGATGTCTAAGTCGCTAGAATAAGTTCACCAATGTCGTAATCAATAGTCTTCAACAACGGCCATTGAGTTTCGTGACTCGTGACTAAGGTAAATTAGCCTTAGGTATTGTAAAATTACAGGCCGTCAGACAGGTGGCGTCTTGTGTAAGGGAACAACTTGAATAATTTTATGCGATACATACTTGTAACGTACTTGGCGGTTAAACTATACCCGTATTTTAAGTATTAATCACTTAAAATAGTTAGATTTGCTCTAGTTCTAAACAACGTGATCTCTGCATGCTGACCGTACTGGGAAACCACTGCCTTACATAATATAAACATTTTTACTTTGTCAATATTTATTTATTCACAATTATAAATTTCACTTAAATTAAATGAAAATTCAAAAAAAAAACCAACAAACTATTATTTTTTAAGCTACATATGTATGTCATCGTACAAACTTTACATAGAATTCGATTATTTGCAATTTCGGATGAGTTAAAGTCTTAAATACTGAACCCCATTCCAATCCCCGTTCTGAAATCTGTAATTATATTGTCAATAATTTATTCTGCTACCTTGAAAAATTTCCATCTCGATTCTGACGGCTTCTGCGCCAGCAGTTCCATACATACAGAGTTGTTCTAAAAAACTTTTGTTCTTCAATCTCGACCTCTACCGGACACATTTTAAAAATGTTAAACTTTCTTCAATGAAAACTTTAAATGTATGATGTATACAATTGAAAAGAAATATTGCACACCATTACGTAAGAATTCACTAGTTTGCAACCAAACCATAGAGCAGAAGGCATCTATGTAGAGTTTCACCTCATTAATTTAAGATTTAAGGACAGTTTACCATCACTGATTGAATACCTGCATCCGATTTTTGACATTCGTTCGTCCAGTAACTTCAACATCAAAAATTCTAAACAATATTTAGCAAAGGGTCTCACTCCTTTATGAGTTGACCAACCAATAGCGATTAAACAAACAGGTTTATGAAAGACTTAAAGCCTACTAGAATACAGTATGCCTAACCCAATACTGGATACAAATAATTTCATATTGTCTATATATCTATATAAACATCCCTGAAACTACGAAACTTAACATCCATATCCCAAATTAAAAAATAACTGAGTCCACATACAAATTCATTTTACTCTCTTAGAGGATTAATTTTCAAAAGTTCTTCCTTAGTGCTTGTGTACTTTGCATAAGGGTTCCCCGTTAAAGTTTCTAGGCCCTAAAGTTTTGGGGTGTACGTTGATGTCTCGGTCATTAAGTTAATTTATCTTCTTGTACAATCATATACGGATTTACTCTAAAAATTATTTTTTTTTTTAAATTCATAAAGATGATAATACTATAATATAGACGTACAAGTAATAAAGACGTAACTTGAAATATAACGCTACAAATGGATACAGTACTATATGGGCTTGTCTTGGTAAAGAATTGAAATAGTAGAAAAAGGGGAAAGTTTTATCGACAATAAATCAATAGGTAATAATTTTTCGTGAATATATTTCGTACGAAAAGGCTACGAGTTCCTCAAAGTTCTTAACGTCTTGTAGCAAAGTTCCATGTAATATTTCAGTAAAGGTCGTCGGCCCCTGACAATATTGTTATAAAGGGTGCTTTTATACGTGCACGTTCGGACCGACCAATAGTTCAAAACACCTGGTCCTACGTAAGTACTAAAAGGAGAGGGCACACTCCTCGTGTGTAAGTAAATGGGGTTCCGCAAACTTATTTTGAAATGTTCAAGATTAATTTATTCTGTTTTGTTGAGTCATCGACTTTATAATTGCACTGTCCGTTACTTTTCTACAACATAAACTTAACCCAGATTTTCTCGAATGGACATGAAATAAATTTCTTCAAATATAAAATATGATAACGATCGATTTTGCTGTGAATCTTGATCCCGATCTTAGTCTTGCTATTCAATTCGATTCCCGTTCCACTGTCGGATCCAAACTCAGCCCCATCTAGTCTCTCTATTCGTTTCGATTCCCGTTCCTATGTCGGATACAACCTCAGCCGCATTTAGTCTCGCTATTCGATTCGATTCCCGTTCCACTGTCGGATCCGACCTCAGCCCCATCTAGTCTCGCTATTCGTTTCGATTCCCGTTCCACTGTCGGATCCGACCTCAGCCCCATCTAGTCTCGCTATTCGTTTCGATTCCCGTTCCACTGTCGGATCCGACTTCAGCCCCATCTAGTCTCGCTATTCGTTTCGATTCCCGTTCCACTGTCGGATACAACCTCAGCCCCATCTAGTCTCGCTATTCGTTTCGATTCCCGTTCCACTGTCGGATACAACCTCAGCCGCATCTAGTCTCGCTATTCGATTCGATTCCCGTTCCACTGTCGGATCCGACCTCAGCCCCATCTAGTCTCGCTATTCGTTTCAATTCCTGTTCCACTGTCGGATCTGACCTCAGCCGCATCTAGTCTCGCTATTCGTTTCGATTCCAGTTGCACTATCGGATCCAACCTCAGCCGCATCTAGTCTCGCTATTCGATTCGATTTCCATTCCACTGTCAGATCCGACCTCAGCCCCATCTAGTCTCGTTATTCGTTTCGATTCCCGTTCCACTGTCGGATCCAACCTCAGCCGCATCTAGTTCTTACACAATGCCATTCTCAATTCCGATATCAGTTTCGGTGTCGATGTTAGTCTATTCTTCAATCTCGCTATCAATGATAAGCAATTACTGCTTTTTCTTAATTTTTTATATAAAAATATCGACTATCCCATCTCGAGATGTAATTAATTTTCATATACAAATCGATTGCGGTTGTTAAAGTCCGATCGGAAGACAAACATCCGAACAAAATCATTTCCATAAATATAGTATTATAAGGATAAGCATGATAATTAGAACCCCTATACCTATGTTAAGGAGTTAATAGGTGTCAACTTTAGATTGTAAGGCCTCATTGTTAGTTAGATTAAGCTTTAATTTTAAAGACACACATACACTGTTTGTGCACTGACTCGTATATCCATGGAGAATGAATGATATAGTACTTTATACTTATACATGTTAAGGTATTAATTTTTGTTATTTTTTTTATAGTTTACGAGATGCAGTGTTGTAAAGACCTCATTGTTTGCTTTATTATGAGATTCAAAATCATAGCAAAATATAATATTTCATACATAAATAAATGCTATAAGACGCATTAAGTTCAATATTCTGTTTTTATACCTCACTTTGAACTATGGATTGTTGAAAGGGCATAGACATTTATTGTTTTAAACCGTAGGTGGCTTTCGGCATAAAAAATTATACACAGCTCTAATACAAAACATGCATTTATTAACTGTTATTACAAGTATTCACCTACTCTCTCGAAGTGTGGGTTTCTGGAAAATGTTTTGCTTCATCATTATCGAGTGATATTTTTGAATAAATGAATGTATTGAAATTAAAAAAAAAAAAAAACTCTTTGGTGCAGGCTCGGGATCTAATCCACGTCCTTCGGATTGAAATATTTATTTTTCTCCCACAAAGCTACTACTGCTATTAAAGTTGTAATTTCATTAGTAAACTATATATACCACTAGTGAGCCTAGTAATGCCCTAATTGCTTAATCAAAACTTACAGACTTAGGACTTCTAAAGTTATGCTACTTTCGGCACGATAAAGGTGTTTCAGTATGTAGCACCAAAGTTACGCGCAGCAGGCGAAGGAAGTCTTTAAGCATACCATTAAGTTAGCCGGCAAATACAACCGTGCGTCGTGCTGGCTAATTTGATTCGTGAAAGCTCTAGAACTCGAAGGTTGTCCAATTGGTTTAAGTCGTCAACGCTAAGCATTTATGAACTTCATAATACTACCATAGACGTATTGTCGTGCTTATCGCTATAGTCTAGTGGTTAGGACACCCACATTTAAGACAGGAATTGCAGCTTTGAGCTAGATCGCCCGCATCACTGGCTGTTTCTATTATAAATTTAAATATCGCTTTCCTTAAAAGATAGTGATTCTAGAGAACATTGTAATATAATCACTCTAGAGTGACTAGAGTTGGAAATATATGTTGTGGTGATTCGGCCATCTGAAAAGAAAGAAAGTGACAAAACAGAGATATGTAGCGAATGTGTGTGATGAATGGATAAGCCAGAGTGGTCCCAGAACATTTTAAATAGAGCCAATAGGTGAAAGAAGGACTTATTTTAAATATTTGAAACCAACGAGCTCAAATGATCATCTTGGTGGACATAGTGAAACATGACAGGTAGATGCGAAGATGTGTGGGTACTGCCTGCCCCTCAGAGACATAGGCGTGAATTAAGCAACAAATATTATTTACATCAAAGGCGAAGAAAATAATACCGGCATTTTCGAGATCATTCACCAGCAATTATAGATGTACAGGAGGGAAATGTGGCCTAATACACCTTCTCTTGACGCAGAACTGTACCAGAGAAGAATAATGTTAGCAAATGTACGGAACGTTTTGCCTTGGCATCGGTTTCCCCAAGAAATTTTAGAAGAGTAAGTTTTGACCCAAAATAAAAGTTCACTCGTGATGTCTCCGCCATCGTGTGGCTTAGTTTTTGTTTACGAACAGCAACATCTATTAATTATTTAACGTACAGTGGTTATAAAATGCAATCAGCCTTATCTTTCTTAAACGGTATCCTTTGATATTCCTGTCCCGAGCAAAGCACGTTTGTACAGACTTTATATCATTTTACGTGGTTTGGAAATTAACATAATGAAAGTTGCTTTAAAATTTACAAATCATGTATTGAAAAATCCGTAAAGAACGCCCTATTTGAGTAAATATACGAGTATATTTTTTTCACACTCACAAAGCAGCGTTATATACCTCATTCGTGCCTCACGCCAGCCCGGACAAAGCTTTGAGTATAGGCCTGCACGAGTGTACGAGAAAAGCATAAACAATGTGATATCTCCAAAATTATAGACATTATACACAATTAGGGCGCGCGGGGCGAGGGGCGCCGGGGGCTTTTCTCGCTGTTTAATTAAATTACTCCCCTCTCATTCTCTTATCTTCCCCTTTCTAAGTGCAATATTTATTATACGGCGCTAAATTCGATTCCTTTTGCGTTGAATTCAATTATAATTCTATTTTATATTATTATTACATATGTGTATATTATTCACATGATAGACATTAAGTTCGGTTTCGCATTGTCATAGGTTTATGCGTAGTATAAAGGAAATTAAGGCAATACATTGAATAAATAAAATGTAATGAGTGTAATAAAATAAAATCTCGAGATAGCGGTGACCGTCTGTCTGTACACCCATCGCGGCAGTAATATAAGAGAGACTGTTTTAGGTGAAAAATCGAAGTTTTGATATAGCAGTAGAAAAATGTAGATGTGAAAATAAAAATACAATTTTGAAGCATTATCAAATTCCAAAGAGCCGAGTGAAAAATGAAAAATCAGGACAGAATTAATCGCACCAATTTAAATCGTTGTATAGAGTGTCAAATGGAAGCTTATCAAAACTCGGTTTAGGGTACGTGTAGTAAATGTTATTTTCTACCCTATTTATAGTTTGTATTAGTCCTTAAAATATATTTGGACGTCGCTGTCCTCCCGATTATGAATTACAAAAATTTTCAGAAAATTCTAAAAAAGAATAAATCGAAAAGTATAACAAAATAGATTAAATAGTATTTTATCAAAAATAAATCCAATAACTACTACTGTGTCACACATCGGTATAGAGCGATCATTGTTTTAAAATGTTTAATGTCTACCTTTTCTATAGAATATAATATTAAAATATTCATATCTAATTTTATTAACTTACATAACAGTACCGACCGCTTTGCCGGGGCTTACCCGTAATACAATACATGGGATACTGAATTTTACAAGAATTATTTATTAAACATTTGAAAGACATAACCATTGTCCCTGGTTCACCGGCCGTCAAAAACACACGCGCCATCGCTGGGACAGTAAAGAAAGACGTATATCAAGTAAATAGATTATCTGAAAGTGACAGCTGTAGCGAATCCATTCCCACGAAGGCGTCTAGCTGCTCGTGATCGGTAAACCTCTTACTTTACAAAGACAGAGAGCGACTCATTAATATCCATAGCTATTATAATAAAATAATATTTGAGATAACGCTAGCCTTCCGCACGCGGCTACGGCCGCTAGGAAATAGAATACGTGCCATCATTTTTTATATCGATCGATTTTTATTATGGTTATGGTCCCTGATCTCCTTTCAATTTGGATACATTTAGCGATCACGATTCAGACTTGCAAAAGACCGATGCAAATACTAGTATCTAAATAAAATATGAGTTATATTATTCAGGACTAGTCGAGCTTTCTTCAAATGAGAGAAATTTTAGAATCGGTGTAGTGTTTCGCTTCAATCGTACAAATACGCGGACAAAGCCAGGGACAAACGTTTAGTAAATGCAAAAAAATACGTGCGTATGACGATTGCCGGTCACGCTTCTGGACTATTGGTAAGAAACGCGGTCGTATGAGGCTAATTCTAGCTGACTAATGGCACCCCTTCTGTTGGGGCGCGTTCCAAAAGTTAAATTTAATGTACGGCTAGGAGCTCAGTTGCGCCTCAGAACCAAGTTTAGGGAAATTGGAATCTTAACTATAACGTCAGACTGTGTACGAAAATTTAAGTAAGAATAAAAAAGTAAGAATAAATTTATAAACTTTCACTAAAAATAATGAACAAACATAATATTACATATGAATACAATACGAGTAAAAAAGGTGAAATGCACGAGTGTACATATTAGATTAATTAGTCAGGAATTTATTTAGAGTGCTCTATATATTAAATAACGTCTTCATAATAGACAAAATTTATTTTTATATTACTTTAAAATCGCTATTATATAAAAATTTTGTAAAATTAAGGGATATCATACGATTCTGAGGAAAATACCCACGGACATAATCAGCTCAACTTCTTATCTATACTAATACACATTTAGTCTCCATTAAATAAACACTTTGCAAAAAAAGGTATTATACAATTCCTGAATATTTAGAGAATAAATAGACATACCGAGCTAGACTTCCTCAAAGTTTTGTTTTTCTTGCAATAGTCTTATACACATATGATTGTATTTCTATATAATTGGTTAGAAAAGAGCTATCATCAAGTTATTGCTCGTTCTTCTTTAGGGATCTTCTTAAGGCCTTACGATCTAGTGGTAATTTCAACAAAAGTAGTAGTATTAAAAAACTGTAAATTCTTTAAATATTATGACGTATTTAAAGTAATAAACTATTATAACCTTCGAAATAAGTATATTTAAAAATTGAATAATATGAAAAAAAACGGAATAACTTTGCTTGTTTAAACGCACTAATCGTAAAAACTGTCAATAAAATGAAAAAAAAATGTATTACATAGTTCATAATTGAGGAATACCGTAAGTTACACAACATCTCACTTCTATTGCAAAAAGCAGAACGATAATTATGAACGTCAAGCAATTCGCAAACTGTAAGTGACGAGAGCGCCGTGTGGTGTGGCGACGCTGGCGGTGGAGCGTCGCCACGGTGGGGCGGTACGGTGAGGAACATTTGAGTAGAGGCAAACTTATCTACGTTTGGGAATGTACAACCCGAACAGACGCGTAAGGGCAGACGTCGCTGTTTTATCTGTGCATTTTCTGAGTTGAATGTTGTTGATTCGTTTTTGTTTTGTTCTATAATAGTAGTATAAAAGAAATGAAACATGTTATCAATTTCGTTTCTTTTTCCTATTATTACTCAATTAGGTGCTTATACTGATGCTTATTATGATATTTCTCTGACAAGCAATTGCCGGTGATGTCGCATGCAGGGATTTTCTTATCGCGGTAAAAAAATTCGTTGTATTAAAAAGTGCTTGTACACTTTCAGATGCTACCTCTTCTTCTCTCACCCTCTCTTTTCATGTCAAAAATTCATTATGATCAATTTAACTCGTCGTAAAGAAGTAACAAATAGACAGACAAAGCTATTTATTGTGACAAACTGCGTTCCCAAGCTAAAAATAGCACGACAAAATATTTATCTTATAAAAAATATATCCGCAAATAGAGTTCTTTAAATAAACAGCGGCCCTGCGCTCAATATATCTGTTGATGCTTATACTTGTCAACCGGCCTTCTAGAAATATGTTCGAATCATCCGAACAACAAATCGTAAACATGTCACGTCTGACGCAAACGAAGAACATATTATCTTTCAATAATTCCACCCCACAACATAAATATACTTAAAAATAAAATTGTAAACATAGATCAAAAGCGCCGACGCCGGTAAAGGTCTACGTTAAAGCAAATATTCCCAAGTCAAGTTGCGCCAGTGAATCCGACCGTGTATTTTTAGAAATAGAAAACAGGATAGAAAACATCAACGTGAATACTACAACGCTTGTATTAGGTAAACTGTTGCCACTGAAACTATCTATCTATCGACCCGGTGTAGATGATGTACTAGCTGCCAAAGGCCCTCAGACCAGCATAGAGGCAATTATACTGCACAATGTATTAGTACCATGGGAACGAATAGCCGTAGATATCGCTGGTCCATTTTCCGTAACTGACAACGGGAACAAGTACATTTTTGTCTTGATAGATTATTTAACAAAATGACCAGTGTTTACTGCACCAAACCAAAATAGAGTAGAACAGTTAAACGAAAATTTGGAAAGTTGATTTTTAAAATGGTTGAAAGCCACCAGAGAAACTGGGAGCACTATATGCCCTTGGCTTTGCTGTGCTATATAACTGCAATACACAAAAGCACAAACGTAACACCAGCTTTCGTGATATTCAGTCTGGAGCTGCAAATACCAGCAGACCTATTGGCTGGTGTTACCTCGAACGTTCAATAGTACATAACCGTCCACCCAAACTCACTCAGAAATCAGATCGATGACGTCCGTCATCTCATTTGTGAAAGTGAGTTATAAGCCAGTAAGAAGATGAAAACTCGCTGCGATCGACTCACGCGTCAGCCAGAATTTGATGAATGTGTAGTTACACCCAATGTACAGTAAATTCGCTGAAATTGCAACCGAAAGCGGAGCGACTTTATACAGTAGTCACACAAATTAACAACGTGACGTACCGTATCAAGCGTAGCCCAAAAGCGACAAAAAAGATTAATCATGTAGATCATTTAGCCAGATATTCTGAAGTAAACGAAGGCGGGACGCATTCATCTCAGGAGAGGGACAATGTCACGAATTGCGCTCGTAAGCTAAAAATAGAACGGCAAAATTAACTGTATATAAATATATATAAGCGAGAATAGAATTCTTTAAATAAAGAAGAGCGCTGTTCTTTGCCAGCGTCGGTGCTTTGACCTTTGCTTACCATTTTTTTTGAGTCGAATTTCCGTTAGGCAATCAATCTCCTTTGTTTATATCAGACGTGACATGCTTACGATTTGTTCAGGATGATTCGAGACATTTCTAGAAGGCTAGTCGATAAGTATAAATAGTGAAATGCGGCACGCAAGGGTTGAGATTTATTTCTACGATCGGAGCGATAACGACAAGTAAAGAACTGGTTCGGTAGCGATTTATTGTAACTGTATTTTTAAATATACGCCTACTGTTGTTCTACGTATTTTATTAATCTAATCTCAATTTTCTAACCGCGATAGAGTCATTTCCTTATAAAATACTCATAATATTAGTAGGAATGGAAGTAACAGTCTCACATTGATATATATGTACTACAGAGATTTTAAATCCCGACTGGCTACTTTTTACTGGGTGGTAATATATCTAATTCCCACGGAAACGAAATTTGTACGTACCAAATAACATGTGGCTATTAATAACATATAGTATACTATCTCCATTTTTTTGTATCATTATTGAAGGGCGAACCATGGATGCAGCTCATTGACGCTCGCGACTTCGGAGAAGTAACCAGTGTATTGCAGGCCTCTTGGATAGAAATGGGATATCTAATAGAGGAAGGATTGGGCTGCTAGAAAGAGAAGAAAGCCCAATACAGGACTTTGTAGGGCGATGGAAGGGGAGTTGGCCACCGAAACTCTCACTCACTGGACGAAGTCCAACAGCGGAAACTGTTACTACACGCTGTATTCTGTGAGGTGTGATATTGCACCAGTGTATATGATAAAAAATAATTAATATATTTCATACATTTATTTTTTTTTTTACTATTGTTTTTGACTGTCGTCCATATAAAATAAATAAATTGAAATCTTTCTCGCTGCAGGTAACTCTGTTACGTAATATAAAAGTAATTTTGTCTGATCTCAGCATCCAGTAGATTATTTAAGGAGGACGTTTCATCAACTCGCTCGCCTAGTTCTGAAATAACCTTAAGCTGGGATTAGGGTAACTCGTACCTGGAGCGAAAGAATGAGAGATTTTTTATCCTTGTAAAGGAAAATTTTACGGAAATTGGTCTAATTTAAAATTTTCCTCCCGCCTTCGTGTTGCGGATGAAATTGTATAATGGACTTATACCTACTTTTATTAAAATCGCTGGTACAGTGCTTGTTTTCAGGAACTAACATTTTTGGCGAATTTTGTAAACTATACTTTTTTATGTTTTAATTTTGTTTAACTTTCTTTATATTGAAATGTTCTAAAAGGATTTTCATTTCTCCACTCAATTTTTTTTTGAAAACCAGCCAAGATAATTAAATTTCATATTGATATGGCAAACGACTTTTCAGAGTTCAATCTTTAAATGTCGGTTTTAATCACACGTGTCAAGTTATTTCGATTATCTTTGAGTTACTAAATGGCAATCACACATTTTCATTATCCATATTTTTGTGATTGTAACAAGTTATTAACATTCTAATATCTAGAAAGTTTATTGATATTTTTTAAGTAAGTTTCCCATAAGAGACTAAATAAATAATACGTCTTTACCTACTTCTTTAAAAAAGGATTCCTCTTCCTCAATTATTTTTCTCGGAGAAAACCCATAAAGAATTTATTGCTTCGATTTTAAGAAAAAAAGAATTGATTTCTTTCGGGCAATGCAGCTTTCTCTGAATCGGGCGAAAGATTTCTCAATAATTAGGGCAAAATTTGCGTTCCGACCGCCCGTACTAAATAATTTTACATTAACTTAATGTCGCCCACTTAAACATCGCCCGGACATTCTCTGTCGGATATAATTTTGAATAATCACACCATTTATTTGGGGGATTTGATTAAAATTATTTATGTTTAATTTCGCCAGCTCAGCGGCGTGGCTTTGCCGTGTTCGACTTTGTAAGTCGGCCACTGTAAGAGTAAAGACTTTTCTTTTAATCTCTCTAGATAAATGGGTACTAAGTATTGTGTAAGTTAGATTTTGGATACCGACGAATAATAGTCAAGAGCGAGCCCATTCGCGTGATTGGAAAATAATATATAGTTAAAGTCGTATATATTAAATTCACAGAAAAATTGCATTCGAGGTGCAACCACATACATCGCATTCACTTTCTAAATACGTCTTGATTCTTACCAACTTCTACAATCCGATCAGTAGATGTTAGTTCTGAACTTTTCTTCTACACATCTACCCTCATTTCAAGTTCGTCTTCAACCCTATTCGAAAAACCGTGGTCGACGAGCGGTCAATACTGCAAACTAGAACGTATCCGGTCGGAATCTTAACAAAAGGTGAAACTATCGATGAGTTTGAACTACATCAAATTCACCCACCCGCTCCCGTACCTCAGAGAGGACGTTAAGCCGTTGGCCCTGGATGTCACCATCACATCAACATCACATCACAACGGTCATTGGCAGTCCCCGACCTGTTGGATACCGGAGGTGATGCTCAAAGATGAAATTCATGGAACAAATCGAAAAGGACGTTCAGACGTATGCCTCGTCAATATTATGCCTGCAATATCTTAATACTGCAGGAAGTATGACTGAACGCAAACCGATCTTCATAAATTTATGTATAACAGTATTTAGAAATGTAATCATTTTTTGCATCTACAATCTCGCCAGGAGCACTGTAACTGCCCACAAATTAGTGATTATGTATTGTTTGTACGAATTTCTTAAAATATTTAAATCGACTGGTGTTTTTGTAAAGTATTTGGTTAGTTATGTTTTATTGGTTTCATTTGAATAATCGATGAAACTTTTTAATTTATCTAATCCATTAAAGGAGTTTCATATTCCTTACCACCTTACTGAAACTTTTTTTTGTGAGTAATCGTTCAAGACTACTTATTACTATCCGAAATGTCAAAAAAATTTTTACTTAAATTGAGCACCGTAAAGTAATTCAAACATCTTAGAGGAATCGATGTAAACAAACGTACGGGCATGTGAATTTATTAGCGCTTTTAGGTGCAACGTTCTCTCGAATGTAGTTTAGCTTCTGCGTTGGTACAAAGAAGGCTGTCTGTGAAGTTTTCCCTGTGAAAAATAAATGTTTCAGCGTTTTCAGTTTTAGCTTTTCGCACGCGGAGGTCCCAACTACTCCAGAACACCCTTTACTCACGTCCGCCAGTCGGCGGGGGTCTTATCACGTCGGCACGTGTACTGAAATTTTCCCTTCTGAAAAACTTTTTCAGGGAGCCTCGTGTCAAATAACGAGATTTTTTCAGGAGGACGTTTGCATAAACTTAACGTATGCGCCGCTCTTTCACAGCAGCAGCGCTTTTCAAAATCCTTGAAATTCTTCGCGACCTGGTGCTCCTTCTCGGCGTAGCGATGAGACGTCAAATTTCTCGAAGGAAAGCGCTCGGATGAACCTGTTTATTTCGAGCATTCTTAAAATACGTCATATATCCTAAATTGGCATCCTCGAGAAACGGCGTCGTCTAATATCTCATCCTTCACGTTTTTGATTACATAGAATTTTTACTGGCCGAAAGCTAAACGGTAGTGGCTCAGTGGTTAGCGGCGCCGCCTTAGAACCGAAAGGCGCCGGATTTGATGCTGATTACTGACTAATTCACCGATAGATCTTTAATTGAAAGCATGTTAAATGGTTGGCTTCGTGCTTCGGAGAGCACGCTTAGAAGTCGGTCCGGGACGATGCCGTCGCAATAGCGGAGTCGGTCGTTAGCACCTCCCCCTATCCGTATGACAGCGTGAGGGGCTTTCGCTCCAAGCCTCTTTAGTCTCGAATAAAAAGATTCTGGGGGGATATACAATGCGGCGAGACGATCATAAACCTGATGCAACTAGACAAATGCTGAAAGGGAAATATTCCCTAGTCGAGAACTGAATTAATTTAAATTTCCAATGATTTAACGTAAGTAGAGAATGCTTTTGCGCGTTTTAGCGTTAACGCACGCTGCTAATCGCCTCGTCTCTGATCTGTCTTGAAAGCCCGGTATATGTAACGTTATTTTTTTCCAAATTAACTAACTTAAAATAAAATATTTTCAAATATTTTAAGTATAGAATAAACCGTAGTTACAGTTGCTCGTTACATAATAATGGAGGAATATTCACGACGAGAACGCTCGCTGATAACGTAAAATCAAATTCTACTTGCTTGGCTGTTAGTTAATTTGTTACGTATTCGTTACAGAACTTAGGCTGGAGTAGGTATTTAGTAATTGTTGTTAAATATAAATCTCGTGCTCGTAAAAATTGAAATGAAGCGTTATTTTAAATTGAAGTAGGGGAAGTTGTGTAACTTGAAATTTATTTGTTGCTTAACATTTTTTCGTAAGCACCTTATACTTGCCATTTGGATTTTAAAATGTAATCTAACTCTAGCAATTTTTAAAATATTGTATGCACATATTATAACTATATAAAAAATAAAACAAATTCAATGAAATCGGATTAATTTTCCACCACCAATTGCAATATATTTCATCGCTTATATATTGTTTCTTCTATGTCTCACTTCAAGTTATGCTACTTCTATACAGTCGTGTATTAAAACCTTTCTATAGAACTAAACTGTTACTAAATACTCTTATCTACAACTGCATACATGTGAAATAACAGAAAGTACGCATGCGCTACTTAATAATTAATTTTTATTTTTACCAAAAAAAACATTACGATATTTTTGTAGTTTAAAAATTTAAGACGAGCAATTGAAGAAATGAATTTATAAAGCTCGAAATTTAGAAAGCTCGACCTGCTACTGTGCGCGTGCGCACTTCGGCTCGTGATACGAGATAGCGTCGTTTGTTTGTGCGTGATGGACAGAGGTAGTGCGCGGAGTGACGTCTGCCCAAATGGAAGTGACGTAAGTGCAATACACTAAATAAATTGTATAAATGAAGACTAAATTACGTAAATTGTTAGCAATTTGTAAGTGTTTCTCTTTGAAATAGCGTTATTTTTTTTATGGAAAATTAAAAAATATTCTAAAATATATTCTCCTTTAAGAACAATGAATCGTGTATGATATAAACTATTTTTTTAATTATCAACCTTGTGTCTAATATTTTTAATAATCATCTAGAATTTTTTTTCAATCTGAATAGCTTCATAGGCCATTCGAATTATGGATCGAGAAAAAAATACTAAAACAGGAAAATTCATTTTTTTGCGAATAATTTTTATTCATTTAACTGACGCTTATATAAAAACATATTACGAATCCCAAATCAACCTGTAAATCATCAGTACACATAATCCAAATCTGTCACGGGCATACGCAAGCTTTTACTCCATGATATTTGCCGCCCGCCCTCGAGGAATCCCTAATCAAACTTTCCTTACATATGTCGTTGAGGGAACTTTTAATTACTAAGTTGTTACTTATTTCGAAGGCGGCGACATCTCGCGGCGCCACTACGCAAGTTTCTTCGACGGCCGTCGGGCGGCGGAGGAACTTTGATGTGCTCCCAGAGACGTTCTAAATGATTAGTCGTGCTATTCCGAGCCCGCTATTTCTACTTGTCTATTTAATACGTTCCACCGCGGCTTTGTCTACTTGAAGAATCGATGATTTTCCGTTTTCGTTACTGATCTCGCTGAAGGTTTCTGTGCCGAGTACAAGGGCCGACCTTCCTCTTTACTCGTGTGCGTTACTGGACTTTTGCGAAACCTTTTTCTGTTCAACCCTTTAACGTCACTGCGTAGTGATATTAATGATATTAACGAGATGTTAAGCTAGTCAAAAATGATTAAAGCTGTCACGGTCTTTCTTCAAAGAGGGCCAATCGTCAAATAATTGAAAAAAAATCTCACTTTGTATTCTAATAAATTTCAAAGCTATTAATCAATAGATTAAAAAAAATGTGGAAAATTTGTGTACTTAATGTTCTATTATTATTAAAAACGTGTTTGTATCATAATGTCGAGACCAGACATTTTAAAAATGACTTCTTCTTAAAACTCAAATGCTTATTAATATGTATAACAATCGTAATTCTTCGAGCTTATCATAATTATTAATTTTACTAAGGACTTTAATTCAGAAAACTTATTTTCAATCGACAATTTGAACTTGAAACTACGAATTGCAATTTATTTGATCTGCTATGAACTTATATACCTCTTTATTTTATCTCTAATAGACAATTAGTCACTAATTCTAATGCTTCAGACGACAGACTATAAATAGGCATGTTCTAATACTTAAAAAAATCACAGTTATATGGCTTTTACAGTAGTCGGTACCGGTATTAGTGTTGTTGAGTAGATTAATCTTAGATACATTTTTTCGTAGATTGATCATTGTTATCTGTACACCCAGTCCGATATCAGGTTATTTCAAGAAGCGACGACGAATCTCATTTCAGGTTCATAGCACTATTTTCTCGTTTAATTTATTTTGTGCATTTTGGTTTTTTCGCAAATCCTTATTAATTTCAGACATGGAGCCTTTCAAAGGCATATTACAATTAATTAGTTACATAATTGTTGAATTTCTACCTAAAATTCCCCCGCCGACAGACGAGCGGCCCTCGGCGTGATGGATAATTAACCCACAACATCAAAGCTATCCTTACAGCTCCGGCTCCTTCGCCACTCGAACATTTACTTGCGAACTACATTTTTTACCCGGCGCCATTGTTCGCAACTTTGTGGCGCTGGAGTTCGGCGAACATAGATCATTCTAGATTGATGACGTAACAAGCTGTCCGTTTTGGGACAGTGACGTCAGCGCCGCGGTCGTGGTGGGAATTTCCCGAAGCGCGTCCGAAGAAAACGCTCCCTTCCCGAAAACTTTACGTAACAAGTCGTGTTTTACAACGGCGCGACCCTGAAAACTGTTACCGAGCTCGCAGCGATAACAAATCTAGTTTAGGTTTTAATACTTTAACAATTTTCGTACAAGTACACGCTTTTGGCTTTGTCCGACTCGAATTTGTGCATCGAGTCGTAGTTTAATTACTATATGGCGCAGACGAAGTGTAGCTTAATAGTTTAAAGTAGTAGGTAAATTCATTTGTACACTCACCGAGTTTAAACTGCTTAATGGGAAACAACTCGATAGGCGTCACTTGATTCGTTTCGATGATCAGAGACCGTTGATTGTTTTTGGAAAAATCCAATATGGCGTCCGAGGGCGTCCATGATGTAAATCAAATCAAACCAAAAAATAGCTTTATTTCGTAGGTAATAAAAATTACACTTGAAATGCTTTACAAACGATTGTTTTCCACATTAACATTACCACCCATTCCAGATGATGATTCACCTTGAGAAGAATGGGCAAGAAACTCAAGGTTTGCTCTTTTTTACTCATCCATACAAAATATAGAATAATTAATAATGTAGTACAACACTTAGTAAAAACAGAAGCATTACCTGATAGCCGAACAGTTCAATCCCATGGGTTTTTTTTTTCATTAAAATATTCAGACACGGTATTATTTTTTTTTTAACGAAGTGTCATTACGATATCTTATAATATTATTAAATTAAAGATTAATAATACTGTAAGAAACAGATTTTTATGAGATTGTAAAAAAAATCATGAAATCCCAAAATATGATGAACATCAAAATTGATTTGTACTATTTCAAAGAAAATACATATAATATTAGGTGGTAATTAAATTAGAAAATTTTACTACAAAATTTAAGAAAGGAAAAAAACGTATAATGTAATACAACTTTTTTAAGGTTTTTTTTTCCATATTTCATTTTGGTTTATTCTTCGATGGCATCTTTTTCACGTTAGTATACCGACGGAACAATACATATTCACTATGGTCCTTTTTATGCTAAAAAGACAGCATCGATTAATGGGAATTTCGTTATATATTTTTTTAGGTTCATCTACGTACGCGAGAGGCGCAGGCTACAGCGGTAGCTCAGCGCGCTTATAAGTCGTACAAGAGAAAAGCTCTAAGTAATCATTTTGCTGAAAGCTATTTCGCAAAATGTATTTTACTGGATTACGAAGCATTTGATCTGTGAGATAGTTTATTGGTTGGTATGCTCGTATCCCAACTCCAGTTCTGATGATTTTGCCACAAATCACCAGAACTGGAGTTAAGATATTCGTTCGCTTTGGCGTCGAAGGAGAATACCGTGATAAATTCTTCATATTACAAAAGAAAAGATTACCTGGATCCTAAAAAAACGTGTCATGTTTCTTACACGCCTTTGTGATGGTCGGAGTACACTCTACGTAGTAGACTCCCATGAAAAGTGGTGGGACTTTGTACTAGTTTTGTAAATGCCCGACTGCAGCAAAACCTGAACAAGAGTTATGGTTTTGGCAGTATAAACCTCATGTATGTAGATAATTCAACTGGACAGCTGTGACTTTGAAAAAACGGATAACTTTCTGAATGGTGTCATTTGATTTTTTTAGGTAATTACAAGGCTTTTTTTATTAGAAGAATCATTACTCTTGTCTTAAAGAAATAATTACATAATTATTCTATCTCAAAATATATATTGTGATCCTATATAACGTTCTGAAGGCCCTTATTAAACCATCAAGAGAGAGATTTTTTTGACTATTTCACATTTCCAAAGTCAATTTAAATATCGATTTCGTATCAGAACATAGCGAGTTTGATATCTGACCAAGTGAATCGACAATTATATTTTTAAATAAATTTTAAGTAATTTAAATATTGTTTTTAAATAAACCCAAACTAATCGCTCTATTTTCCGTAGAACACGTAAAACCGTTATCATTTCTTAAATAACGACGATCCTCGAAAACCGGCCCGCGACGAACGATCATGCCGCCGGTCCAGCAACTCCTTACGAAGCGCCAACTACTCAGGAGTACTAACCTCGACGCTTTTGTGATAATGTTCAGTGCTTATGTTAAAACGTGCATGCGCATGCACACGCGGGTCGAGGAACGAGCGCAGCACCTCTATTAGGGGTTCACAGAACCACACCAGTAAACCGTTTGCATGGAAAGTTCTAGTTCGTTTCAGCAAAGGATAGAAGCGCTCGCGAAATTGTATGCAAATGGTGTACTTCAACCGCTAGCGAACAAACTATCTAAACTCTGTGAATTCATATAGAACTGCCGGATTAAATAACATCCGGAACTTGTGCGATTTTAGCTGAGACATTTACGTGATGCTTAAAAGAGAAGACGTTGTAAGTAGGCGTGCTTCCATTTTTGTGCTTCAAATTTGCTTATATGGGTATATTCACTGGAAGATTGAAACTGAAAAAAATGTAAGCGTTGCTATATTTTGCGCTATTTCTGGAATCATGAGGCGATCACATCGTTGCCATGCCATTTGTTTCTCAGCAACAAATGGCAGTACCTGGTATAAACCGCACGTGGCTCCACATTGAATATAATTCGTAAATATATACAAATAAATATAAGGAAGCTTTATGATGAGAAATCATCATATTCTATGGTGAATCAGAAATACGCCGAACAAAGCTCGGTTGCTCAGATGTTATATTTTATAATTCTATAATTTCAAGATGCACTTGATTTCCACTTTTCGTATTCTGATTCTTACATCCTAGTAGCTGCGATACGACTCGATTGACACACCCTAGGAGTCGTGGAACGTGAAAGACCAACCCTTTAGCATTGGCCATTGTTTATTGTGAGTGGCAACTATTTTTGATAGCTGCATAATGTACTTACAAAAAGACGTACTAACATTTATATGTTGGTATATTCATACCACATATAGACGTCTTTCTTTCTTCTACAATAGAGTTTCGAAAACGTAAAGCAACAGATCTCAGTCGAAAAGTGCTAATATGGCCTTACATTGCAAACTTTACCAGCAGAGATTTTTTGTAATTTTTCACATTTAGTCCGGTCTTATTTTAAGTTTAAAAGTCGCGCACTTACTGAATTTAAGATTTTATAGTGTTTAGCTCTCCGATAGTAGACCTAAAATATCCATGATTCCTAGAAATAAGAAAATACGAACTCCCGTGAGACGCTCTGATATAATATTTATCCATTTCACGAGACGAGCCTTAGGGAGTGACGCGGTATTTCTGTCCGTCGCCAGAATGTATGAGCTCCTCCAAGATATACCAACGCCTTGTATTCATTCCGCAGGAAAAATGTGACGTGTCTATATGTATGATTGATGATGTATTTCTTTTGACGCGCCGCCGTCTGGCCACGGCTGTAGTATAGATATGCGATGAATGCTGCGAACGCCGAACTATTTCGTCGGCTGGAGGTTCCGTAGCATTAAAAAATACTGAACATCTTGTAGATATATAGGATGACCTAATAAATAAATGTATCATCTTTGAATATAATTATACACTGTCGGCACTGCTCTGAAGAATTATTTAACTTTATTCCTAGCGTTGAATTCCGTCATCTTGCCGCTCGCCGGAAATACCATCAGCACTGGCTGGCGGTCTACCACCACGCGGATCATGCACAATTCTTTGTTAAAACTGTGGCATGATCTTTCATCAACTGTTTTCCTGATCTAATATAACAATAAGATTTTCAAAAAACTAGCCTTTTTTTTAAAAGGCCAACAATGCACTAATTCTTCATTTAAGGTCGCAAGTGTCCACGGACGTCGGTGATCGCCGGTGAACATACGTGTAACCTATTCTCCGGTAGCTCACATGCTCGTTTACTCCTTTAAAATCCTATAAAAAAAACTGCAATAATTTTCGTATGATATTAATACTTAGATCTATAGCAATCATTGATATCGTAATTCCAATAAATATTTAGAATGGATGAATTAATAATGATCGGCGAAGGAAATACATGCAGCGAATGTATATGATGGAGAGTTGAGGGGCGCCCTGGAAAATTTTATACTGAGCAAATTGAAATCGACGAGGTCGTATGAGACGATTGATGAATATCAATAAAAAGGGCTTATAAAAATGTACTCTTTGAAAAATTATGGTCTTCATTTAACTCTCTGGGAGATGGGCGTGAATTTAATAACATAAAAAAAGTAAAATACATACCTCAACTATTAAAAAAAGGTTAAAATAAAATTGTTGATTAAATTCACTTTAATAATTTTTTTTTCTATTCTTAGACACACCCAGGCTGTCTTCTTTTTTCTTATATTTGAAGTATAACAAATCAAAACATCCTTCAAGTAGTAAATATAGTAAAAGTATTTAGATAAAAGATTTTATTCATATCCAATTAAAAGTTTAAATATTTTGTATAAATTTATAAATTTGATAAACGTGAAAATGATTATACGTATTTTGACATACATTATTTACGTGTAGCTGTCGTTTTTAAATAACAAAACATTTTCTACTTTCATTTCCCATATGATTTACAAAATGTACGTAAATAAATACATTACAGATCGCATGTTAACGTTTTGTATCCGTTTGGACTAGATAGTAATCAGGTATTTTGTAAACCAAATTGAAATATTATTTACAAGTTCTTCAACAATTGTTACGTATAATTTGTATTATTACATAAATATTTCCGTATGAATGAATGAACAGAAATAGAAAGACAAAAGAAATCAATAGAAAGGTTGTCAAGAAGTGCCCTAAAATATTCCAGCAGATCGATTAAGTAGCTTGATGCACAGTTTAATCTTTTTAACCCACCATAAGTATTCAAGGCCGACATAAATATACCATAAACAAAAAGTTTAAAATATGCAAAAATAATGTATTTAATGCAAATCAAATTTAGACTTCCCAAAGTTTGCGCGAAAACGCTCACCGCCACGACGCGCCGTCACTCCATAAAACGTAAACTTTTCACGGTGCATTAATTTTATTCGCCTACCGCAGGAACGTAATATTTTTTAGCTTTATTAAAAAATATATATTCTTTAAATATTAAAATCGCGTTGTATTGTATTATTTATTACATTTTTAAATGCATCTTTTTGAATTTGTAGTATGAAGCGAATTAGCGTGAAATAAATAAATGCAAAATAAATCTACATACTATATTTTCACGTCCATATTTAAATGGTCATCAAGAAAGATATACGATCTCATTTTAAACTGAAAATCATGAAAAATGTTCCGTCACATTTATTATAAACTTATTTATTGCAGTAATAAATTCGCTTAATTTCAAATTCGTACCGTAATCTCCTGCCGAAATACATGATATAGAGTGGCAGGGCACAGACACATTCATAGTAATTGACTAGGCCAATCGAGACATCGACAGCGTACATGCTACGGCGTCGATGGAGAAGGATGTCAACAAAGAGGATCGCCGCGCCAAAGATCGGCTCGGGAGGCCGTCTGCGGCCGCCCAAATGCCCAAACATTATGACGCAAATTTTAATTAAAATAAATACCCTATTCAATTTAAAAAATCAAATTTAAAATTTAATAAGGATGATAAATTTATAAAGTTTTATTACGAAATGATCCTATGGTGATTCGAAGGTTCGAAGGAAAGACAACACGTGACACAGCAGAAGATGTATATTTATAAATACAGTCACAATAAATCGTTACGGAACCAGTTAATTACTTGTCGTTACGGCACATGAATTGTAAACGCTCCGAGCGCAGAAATGAAACTCAAACTCCTGCCCGCCGTACTTTACTATTTATAACTGCAGACTGGCCTTCCAGAAATGTCTGGTATTATCTAGAACAACAAGTCATAAACATGTAATGTCTAATATAAACAAACAAATATATTGCCACTCAAACATTCCTCGACACAAAATAAATTTCTTTAAATAAAAATAGTATGTATATATCAAAAGCACCGACAGTGGCAAACATAAACTCGCGGGAGGGCTTGTTATTCAAAGAATTCTATTTTCATATTTTCGGATATTCTTTAATAGGGGAATTCTTTTTCAGTACTATTTTTAGCTTGAGTGCGCAGTTCGTAACAGTACATTAAAGTAAAAAAAATGAACTTGCAAAATATAATTTATGTTGATAGGTGAATATAATTAGAAATTATACATGCACCTGTAATTTAATTTTAATTGGACGAAAAAAGCTAAAATACAATATTTTCCCTCTGTCTTGTGACCAATCTCTGCCTTGAATTTTTCTAAAAAACATTTTGATTTAAAGAAATCATACCATTGTACGTGTATATACATAAACAAAGTCTTAAGTACTTTTTAAAAAAGAAGAAGAGTGATTTTAAAAACTGGATGTATTTCAATGATAAACTATTTTTAATGAATTATAAAATGAACTTGAGAAGAAATTTAAAGTCGTTTAATAAAACCTTTTTTCCATTTTATAAGTATTTTTTAATATTTATTTCAAGACTTGCGTATTTCGTCATCATTACCTTGCTGTACGTGATGTCTGTGGTTCCTGCTCAGCGTTCTGCAAAATAGGCATTAACTTGTAAAAATAATACTTCTCTATTTATGAGCAGATGTAAAACTTTATGGCGTTTATGGAATATTTCGGACTTCAAAATTGGTTATTACTCAAACAAGTACATTCGTTTAATGTATTTTCAATCGTAAGATAATACATTATTTTCTAATGGTCGCCGGAGTAGTCAAGACTGTTGTCATCGAACTAAAAAGTACTGTGTCTTGGTTGTTAGAGAGAGTAAATAAATGTTAAGTCAGATAGAGCCCTCTACTCTGTGCTTCCGAGAGCATGTGAACCCGTCATTCCTGGAAATTATCACCTCATTAGTGGCAATGAAGGTCAGCTGCTCCCAACTCACACCGAGTCATGAGGAGGGATTAAAAATTTAATCCCTCGATCTGATACAAAAAAAAAAAATAAACCACTATGCATTAGCAGAGGAATTGTTAAAACTGTTACTCAAATATCATAAAACCAAAAAGGTGTGTTTGGAACGAATTCCATTATCGCGGTTTGCGGTAGAACCCGTCTAGTAAAAATCATTACATAACGAATAAGTGTTACGTTCCCTTCTAAAGAAGGGAACACTTTTGTAAACACTTTTTAATTTTTTCTCTCCTTTTTTTATAAATTATAATTCGCAATACTTTTACCTAAAATGCTAAATAAGACTCTTTGATTTTTCATCGGTTTTGAAGAATATTCAGTTTTAAACATATAGTAAATTATACTTTACAAATATGATAGTGACATTTATAACAAGTATCAAAAATTGCACTATCATACAGGTTCACGAATTCAACAATCTTTATTAAAGAAAATAGATGATAGAATTTAGTTCCAAAATATTAAATGAAACTCATTAACCTCTTTTTGTAATAATAAATAGTGAAATTTTATTACCACAACATTTAAAAATATGTATTAATTACATTTTATTGCCATTTCTTTTAATTCATCGTGCCTATTGTTTAATATGTAATCTACAGTAAAAGGAACTTCACTCCAACTGGCTTTCCCACGACACATCTACTTTTTTTTCAGCAAGACAAACTGAGCAATTTGCTTTTTTTGCGTGCTCACGGATTCATTTGCTGATAGAGCCCAACATGTTAGCAGATCTAAGTGAGCGAGCAAGTACAGAAATATACACACGGGCTCGTGAATTCCTCAGCGCTGTATAATTGCAGTGTTTCGCTGGCTCTGAGTTAATTAAACTAAGTTCCCTAAGCCCGTAACTTGGCTGTTGAGATATAAAGTTGGCAACAAAGTGGCTAAGTCGACGGAGGTGACGAATGGCACGTTTCGCTGTAGGGTTCTGTAGGCAGAATTACCGTTGAACCGTCTTCGTGAGTTATGTTGGCCTGCGTTAGTACTTTGACGATGGAAATTGTTTTTAAAAATAACGCACGCGAAAAGAATACAAAATAAGCTAATATTTTTAATGTAAATATTTCTATTCTTTTTTATTTCAGTGATGTAACAACTGCTGTTCAAAATGGATATGGCAAAACATTTGACTTATACAAAATTCAGTTTTAAGCCGCTGAAGGTAGTACTAGAACAATAAAAACTTGTAAACTTTTTTTTATGCTCTATTTATTTGATAATAAGCACTAGTTTTGTAATAATAATTTATTTGTAATTAGTTTCGATTGCCTACCAGTAGGAAAATAATAATTTCTTAAATTACGTCCTTAGGGACTTTTCGATATACGAATCGTAAAGAAGTTTTTCTAATATTTATACTTATTTTAAATATAACATTATGTTTATTTGAATGTTTGACTTACAATCACGCTCTAATTGATGACCAAATTGTAATCAAATTTTGCATAGATGTAGATTATATACTTAAATGTGGCATAGGATACTTTTTATCCAAAAAAAAATGCAAATGCTAGGAAAATAGTAATTGGATGCTGATTTTTTAGAAAGAGTATTTTAAAAGAATGTACATTTTATTTTGAATTACTACCATTTGCCCCTTTCTCTGTTCGAATCGGAACCTTGAACGGCTGCCAAATCAGAATTAAAAGGCAAACCAAGATCATAATTGAGAAAAGGACTGAAGTCGAAGTCGAGTGCGGGACCCGGATCAGAATCGCGAGCATGGCCGGGATTGAGAGCAGAATCAAAAACCGTTCTATAGCTGAATTTCATAGGGTTCCACTAAAATTCTGTGTCTGAAATTGAAAACAGAACCAACGTCGAAATCGTCTGTGGGACCGGAAGCAGGAATGAAATTGGGAGTAATGATAAGATCGATCGATAGTGAAGTACTTCAGATCCATCTTATTAATGTGGATAGTTGGGAACCATTCAACAAAGGATAATAAGAACGAAGCCGTCACTCTTCATATCATATGAGCGTATTTCTCATTTTATAAGTATATATATTTCATATTTTATAACGTTATGGGCTTAATTATTTTAATAAATTGAACGCACCCGCTATGATACAATTTTTTTTATAAACTCAAATAATAGATGCATGATTTTCATCAATCCCAAGAAGATAAAGATGAGGAGTATCATGTGAATAGTGAAGGCCATAAAGAGTAGACTTTTTTTATAAGATTTTCAAAGAGGCAACCAAGAGGAGTCAGCTATGCATTACCGGAAATAAGTACGCCATTTTTTGAAGACCCCCTTAGCCCATTGCAGATAACGCCGATGGTGAATCGTTTCGAAGAATTTCTGTCACGTTTTGTGCTTGTATATATTTTTGACTGCTTCTGTCGATTTTTGAGAAAATTTGGACGTTTCACCTCGGCTACTGACGAAGACACTCCTGAAATTTCGACCTTCTAGTAATAATTTATGAAAAACCGATTTGTTATTGAGGACTAGACGTTAAAATGAAAAGTATTAAGCTCAAGTTTGTATATTACCGATATAAAGTCGACTGAAGAAGAAAAGTAAACCATTTACATAAATCGTATATAATATTTATAACTTTTTTTTTATTAACTATTCAGCAAATCCTCGCTGAAAATAAATTACTACCATTATACGACAAGAAAAAAAATGTAATCTAGAGTGAAATAAGCAAAATAGAGAAATATGAATATTAGAAAGGTGACTCAAATAATAATGAGGTCTATCTTTAATCGCAAGAACAAACTTAAATTGCTTTTTCGTATTCAGTCGGGACTGTTCTGGTAATTTTATATAGTTTGTATGTATTATTTATAAATAGAAACCTCATTTTTATTTTTTCGCTTGCAACGAGACAAAATTAATTTCTAGTGTTGAAATTGGATATAAGCGTTTGACGTTCATATACTCAATCGACATATACGTGAATATAAAAAACATGTGCATAAGTTTATGGAAACTAAAAAATTGAACGATTTTTGTTTTTAATGTAATTGGAATAATAGAAAGCTATGAATTTTTTTCGAAATCTATAAATAGCTTTTTTACAGCTTGGTGTTTATTCCTGAAAACAAAAACCTATATATAATTACTATCGTTATTTGCTAACTCGCTCTCTAGGATATTAATTCACATCCTAATTTCGATTTTTTGGTCCCAAGACAAAACGTGTGGGTATTTTTTTTAAATCTGCGAAATTGATTCTCGAATACGTCCCATTAGAATCGGACCCCATCGAAAGCCCATCGAAAGCTTTACATTCGTGTACGCACCGAGACCTCTCAAATAAAAGGTGCTCAACTTGAGCACTACCCAATGCTCGAGTTTGGGGAAATGGGGTCGAAAGTATCGATTTTATGTTGTGTTCCATTCCTCCCCGGTCGGTCGGGTTTTTATTCAAATTATTGTTTTGTTCTCCCAGTTTTATGTGCATTATGGCCGTACAGAATAAAAATTCTAATAATTTTCATAAAAAAAAAAAAAAATTAATAGCTATCGTAGATTCGCGCTGTTACAGCTGTATGCTTCAAACTCTAATTTGTTATATTTAGCTGCTAACCGTTAAAGTAATAGCTAAACACATCAGAATAAGTTGCTTTAATTTCACGATTGGCAGTTGACTAGGTTAGTCTTAAAGATGTTGACGTTTGTAACCTTAAATTAATATCACAAATACCGATATCTCTAAGATTACCGATATTTTAATAAGTTTAGTTTTTAACTTTAACGGTTAGTAGCTAACTATTGCAAATGAAAGTTTTAAGGACACCGCTGTTAGTGTCCTCAGTGCAAAATATTGAATATAAAAGTAAGTTCAACTAACAATAGTTTGAAAATATAGATATTTATATATAAATTGTTAAATATACACGTCCTTGAAAAAATATTGGGGCCAGTATGTAATGCTCTATTTTATAGTTTTCTCTGAACTGTAATAGTTTATATAGAAAAACTAGCTTTTGCCCACGACTCCACCCGCGTAGACATAAAATAATAATTTTTTTTAAACTTCTTGGTGATGAGTTTGTCAGTCAGTAGATTGTGATAATTTTCATCTAAACCATGAACAATGGAATATTTGTCAAACCGTTTCGTACGATTAATGGTTTATTTTTGTTGTTATCTTTTTCGGTTCATACGATATCGTGTGGCGGTACGGAACCTTTCGTATGGGGTACGAGACTGACTCATACTTGGCCGGCTTTTATTAATCATCATCAAGAAGAGTATTTGTAGTGTGCTTTATGATAAGCTTTCATTTCAAATTCCATTCGACAATGTAGAAAAAAATATCATTTCTCCCGAATTTTCAGTTACCAAGCTTTTCAAAATCAAAGTATCGGTTTTAAAACCACACGCCTCTGATTAACTGACTAATCCAAGTTGTTTTATGAATTTCCATTTTCACCCTGCACATGTTATAAAATGGTCATACGCTCTTAAAATTTGAAATAAAATTATGACAAAATGTATTCCTAAAGCGAAGTGATGTTTGACACGACGAATTTTAAGCAATAGAACTTGTATTTATGTGTTCGATAATTTTGTATCTTAAAGAGAAAAAAAGAGGGAGAGGCGACAAATACGAGACCACTAGTCGCATCTAGTTTCCGTTTTTCAAATATAAAATTTTAAAATTATCATATTATTATCATAATTATTAAATAGTGCTTTATCTATAATATTCCGCCAACAAAAGCTCTTAAAATGTTTCAACCATTAATTTATCTTCCTATCGCAACAGATCAATTACATTTTCAAATGCGAAAACTTCGACATCAAAAATCACCTCAACTTCCTCGATCGTTGCGGCAACTTCACCGATCGTTCCGGCAACTTCCCCGATCATCCCCGCCGCGGGCACTCTTTTCATGTACACACAATATCCTGGAAGGAAATTAACTTCTCGAGATTTCCAACAAAGCGTTATGAATTTCAGAGGTACGTGGAAGAGACGTTTGATATTATGTCGTGATTTATAAGTGTCTATTCGGCCGCTCCTCGCACACGTCAGACCTTCATTCTGGGGGCGGGCTCGCTTAGCGTCGGCGTAAAGGACAAATTTAAGGTTCCGTAGCGAACTAGAGCTGGTGGTACGGTAACCTACTTTATGGGCGTCCTTCTAACGAACTTATATACGACATCTTTTAGAGAGATCTCTGCGTAGAATAGTTACGATCGACATTACCTTGAAGTAAAGGAAATAAAATTATCTTTGACTCCATATAAAAATAATTCCATTTGGGAATGATTTACCTTTGCAATGGAATGAATGGCAAGGAAAGGTTAAATTTGCTCTGTCGTTCTATTGGCTATATACAGAGCACTTTTTACGTCTATGTAGAAAATATTTTCAATTGATTTTACCACAATACAAGGGTGATATAAGTGTCAAAATAAAAAAAAACCGGATATGTTTTTGTATTATTATACATTCGACCGTAGACGTAAAAAAAAGGTTATGAGTAAGTCTATGTGTGTGTCTCGCTCTGTACGTATCTAAACTAAATATTTAGTTTTTATTTCCTACTGAATGTATTTACCCTCAACTTCAACGATCTATAATTCACCGAACGAAAGTTTCAATAAACAGGAACGCGTCTGGTTATAAAGTAGCAGAATAAAGACACGAAATCATCTCATAAATTGTTAATTTCCATCACTTCTCCAAATGTATCGGTTACAATTTAAAATTACCCCAGAAATTCAAATTTACAAACCACTAATTCCCTCCACTAGTTTAGCTAACATGATCAGTCCCGTAATATTTTTTATTAATACTTAGTCGGTTGGTCAATGAAGTAAGAGATGTGTCGAAGAGTTATACCAAGGGTAGGCACACACCACAGGGTCTGTGGTGTGTGCCTACCCTTATGGAAAATAGGTATGAATAAAAAAAATATTAATTAGGTATGCTAAATAAGTTAGTGCAGTTTCGTTAGTATTTTTTTGGAAAAAGTGGTGAAGCAAATTTTAATTTTATATATTACGCCCATTAATACTCTTATAGTTTTACGCTTTTATGAAGAATTAGTAAGTTTTAAATAAAAATATAGGTATGAAATTTTTTTTTTTCTCTTAAAAAATATTTTTATATCATAAAGAACATTTTCTACTGATTTTGTAGGTAAGGAAAAAAATCATTGCGAAATGAGGGTGCATTAGACAGACTTACGCGAAGCGTATTTAGTGTTCTATTTATTCCTATTACAGGAGATAAATGGAAGTCATTAATTAATTTAATGTTTTTATCACCAAACGTGCTCTAAGAGGCACGACTCAATAATTTCTTTAATTCGACGTAAATTGAAATCTGGCTAGATATTTCGCAAACCGATCTTCCCATACGAAAGCAAAGCTGCTACCTCTCGGCTACGACGACCCTTAAAAACATAGACAACTCAATTGAATCGCTATATTTTTTTTTAAACCATAAACAGGCAAATGCTCATGAATATTTCCAAGGGAATTATACAGGCGACGACACCCCGAGCCGGTAATCATCCCTAAGAACTGGGATCCCGATGATAGAGTAAAGTGTGCCACTTCCCCGACTCGGGATTTCCACCCGCAAAGCCTTGGGAAAACCTTAATACGACTTCCCGAGAAATTACATTAGTAAAATATCCCGGTAGGTGTTACTCTGCGCGAGGGCCGCGATTTAAGCGAAGGGGAATGAAGTACGCATGAAATTATTTTTGTAATTCACACAGCCATACGTCTCTCGATTTTACACGCGTATCATACATTCAAAACTGTTGTCTTCCGTTGCATTGTGTTAGTATTAAGTCGCGAAATAAATAATTTAAACAATTTCGTCGTGGCTTGGGCGTCTGTCTCTTTGGATTAATAAAAAAATTAAGATGCTTTTTGAGGTGAAACAGATTACTGAAAAGGATTTTTGAAGCGAAATCTTCAGGCACGCTTAGCGATTTTCGGTAGGGGGAAATCTTATAATAAGCTTCTCCGATATGCTAATTTTAACAGTGTATGTGAATTAACACTATGAAAACTGTGGATATCATATTTTTTGATTTAATTCAATTGCAAGATTATGGTTATTTTATTTAAATCAAAAGGCTTAAATATTACTATTCCAAAACCTAATTGACTATTATTTCATATTTACTGGCTTTGCGCAGCCCAGCATGTGTTTTCATAACAAATAAACCACATATAATTTATATAATTGTTGCTCAGAATGCTAATAAATATGAAAACCAGATTAATTTTAATGAATTTGATATATAAATTATGATATTTTAATATTACAATTTTTGATATTGTAATAAATTTAAAAAAAAAACATTAAAAAGAATCACTGTTATTTTTATTTTTAGTTAGCCCACACCAACTGCCTATGAAGTTTTTTTTTATTTGTCATTTCTGATAGTAAACAGAAAAAGATGAAAGAAAAATCCAATTACAATACCCGACCAATTATGGAAGAACACAAAACTTTTGTAAATATGAAAAACATCTTGGAACAGTTTTTCTCCTATTTTTTTATCACACCACTGCATTGAAACGTTAAAAAAATGATAAAGAAATATTTATCAGTGCGTGTTTGCTTGAATGTGCGTCCGTTCGTCACTGTCTTAATCCGTAACGCAACGTTTGATAAGACCCCTGCTCGCCATAAATTAGAAAGAGCGTTAAACAAGATAAACATAAATCACCGACCATTGACTATCACATTGCGAAATACACTGAAATGTCTCTATTGGGATATAAGTTAAAGCAATTTAAAAGTTAAATAGATTTGAACGACTAACTCGTGCTTCACCGAGAAAGACAAATATTTAAACATCTGAAGTTTACAACTCACATAATTTGCGGTGCGACAATTTGAGGATTGTTACGTTAGATTTGTGTTATGTTTTAGAAAGGAGGTACCTATTAACGACTTTCTAAAACGTAATACAAATTTATATTTTTTTGCACAATATAGTTGAGGAGCAAACGAACGGGCAAGCTATCAGAAAGTAGATGGCCACCGCCGTTCATGGACACGCAACCCTACAGGAGTCACCAGTCTGGGACTGAGGAAATGGGTTATGTAATGGAGGGGGATCGGATAGATGTAAAGGAAAGAGGGGGAGTGGGCAACCGAAACTCTCACTCACTTCACGAAACGCAACAGCAAAAGTTGCTGCTTCACGTCCGTATTCTGCGATAGTAATGTATTTTACTGGCTGAGCCGGCAAAGTTTTGTGCAGTACCCAAAGTGGCCGAATTCAAATTTAAAACATCTTTATTTTAAAAAATTACGACGTAAAAGGTGTTCATTTACTCGTATAACCTTGAAATATGTCACATTTTTTTCCGAATTTACACTTTACCACTCGTTTGGACGGCAGTTTTCCTCAAATAAGAACAAGAAAGTAACTTAAGAGTTGCTCTTTTCTAATTTCGTCGTGTACACCCAAAATAAATACAAAACCATTGATGACGAAACAGCCCGGCAAGAAGTCGAGCCACTCATATTTGTAAATTGTAAATCTTGTATGTCCACAGACACCCTATGAACACGGAGCCATCTAAATGAATATGTGACTTTGCATGGTCGACTAACATGTAAACTTATTTTATTCATTAAACAACAGTTATTTTATTTTGTCTCTTTTCATAGAAAACATCAGGCTATGGAAATAGTCAAAATAAACTAATCTAATACGTATTATAATTGTTCCGATGTTTGATAAATTTCCTATATTTTTGACGGCATAGGCGACAGAGCTGAGCCTTTTTACCAACTTCCTGATATTAACACACTAATGAGGTCTGTTATTTAGAGTAATTTCCAGAAATACGATAGTATTACAAACTCCAATTCTTCGTTACGCATTGAAATAGTACCGGATCTATATCTTACATTTGGAAGTAAGAATTTTATACATTTTTTTTCATTTCTTCAAGAAGTAATTTATTTGCAGTAAACCATTTCTCTAACTTAGATAAAGCATTGTTCACATCGTCATAATTTTTTACCTTAAAAAAAAACAATACCCTTCCTTGGCAGTCGGGTAATAACAAAGAATTATCATCTGCAAACAGTACTATTTCATGAACGCCCTTAACAATGCTAGGTAAGTTATTTATATATACTAAAAAAAAGAAAGGAACAAAGAATTGATCCCTGTGGTACACCAATGTAGACTACAGATCCAGATGATCTCATGCCATTATCATTAACCCTCTGAACTCTATTACTGAAATGCGACTTCAGAAGGTCGAGTGCCCGGTCTGTTACTCCATAGTGATACAGTTTCCCGATCAGACTTTCATGATGAACACAATCGAATGCCTCGAAGAGATCACAAAATACGCCAAATTTATCTCAAAAATGCTCCCAGGCTCCAAAAATATTTTGCGCAAGCACAACGCCAGCATCGGTTGTTGAACGACCTCACGTGAAACCAAACTATTTATTATAGTTGTTGGAATTTGATGCAGTGCCGCCCTTAAATATAGGAATCACTTTACTTTCTATCATCAAATCGGCTGACACGTTTTCGTTAGACACTTATTAAAGATAAACGCTAAGTGCGGCGCAGAGCGATTTAAAATGGAGTTTACAATTATAATAGAAAATCTATGAAGGTCAGCAGTCGTCTTCATGTCTAAAGATTGAAATGCTCTGTTAACCTTTTCAGAACTCACATATTTAAATTCTAAATTAATACTACAGGTTGGAGTGAAGTATGACTCTACCACAGTAAATATAAGTGCATATAGTAAACACGATTTTTCCTTTGTATGAGCATCAGTTAAAAACTACTGAACGTATCGGCAAGATTTTAACCATATGAAGCGAGGTCATTTGTACATGATTTTAGTTTTTCGTATTAAATTTTGAATCCTATACACTTATTAACATTTTTTTTATTTATTTTCATAATCCATAACCCGGTTACCCCGTTGTGTTTGCTTGTGTTTTACACAATTGTTTATATCAAGATAGTAATTTAACACCATGAATATTTATAAGCAAAGATCACGATTTCACACTTTTTTACACACGTTTTCTATACTTTTTTTATATGTAGCATTACTAACATGCAAACGAGCACGCGAATTATAGTAAAGTAGAGGATCACCGCCATCCGGTTGATTTGCCGGTTTTTTGGTAAGGAATAGAACATCCAATACATGGGGGTAGTGGGCTGATAGACAGAGGAGTGAGTGGATCACCGGAATGATTTTTGTGAATAATTAAGAAGAAACGAGTCGGACTGTGTGGTCTGCACGCAGCGGGTGTGTTGGTCGTGATAATTGCCTGCCTAGAGAGATAGAAATAAATTTATCTTCTAATTCACCGCGTCATAGTTACAACTTTAACGTGGTTAAATTCCGAGTGAAAAAGATCTTTTGATATTTTCTTGTTTTTGCATTTTTCATATATTAAACTCACTATATTACATGATAGGATTGACGAGTAATTTACAGGTACATGTATGTACATTAGAGGTAATAATAAATTCATAAACAATGAGAGAAAAATTATTAATTTTTTTTTGAAGTTTTAATCTATTATCGTTATTATCGACTATTTCCCAGTAGCCAGCGACTACAGATTTCCAGATAGAACAATCTTTGCATATATTTCTTGCTTCGCTCACATCAATCAATCTTTTCTTGCCAGCTTGTCGGTTTAGGGGCTTATAATTTGGCCCTTCTTTACTATACCACCGATTTCGTCTGCATAGGGTTTTTAGGGCGGCCCTTCCATCGTACTATCATTAGCAAACTGTATTCTATATTCACTACGATTTTAATCGTATTTGATCATTTTACTAACTGATACTGTACCGAAATTCATTAAGTCGTTCACCGCACCAATTGGTTGCGGTCCATCGAATATGATATGCACCCATACATTACTATGTGGATATTCAGTGTACCAGCTTAATTTTGCTAATAACCATTTAAAGTAAACAAAACGTAATAAAAAAATATTAATAATTTATTCAGTGTATTACAGAAGTCGCAGTCACGTAAATAACATCTGTTGTTATGCATACGTCAAATGCTTGCAGGCGAGGCGCAATCCTGAAACATCTGTCCATTACCTTTTTACAGATAAAGTTATGTAGATTTTATTTTAAATTTCAACTTGATTTCCGTTAGCCGATTTTGATCAAATTAGGCCTATATAATGCTCCAAACTATGCTCAAGTTATTTGTGAAAACTCATAAAAAATAATTAGTTAATTATTGAGGGTAGCATGTTCTAACAAACAGATCTAAGGACAAAATTTTCGAAAAGGATTCTGATTATGTTAAGTATATGATATATCACCCACGAACACTTTTTGACAATTTTTTTTTAATATGTGAACACGAAGACAATCATTTCGTAATATTTGCTGTTACGTAAATGCGAGTGTAACAATATAATATTAATGTACTGTAATGTAATGTAATCCTTAAGATATAATGGCAAATATTTTTTAACAAGTTTTTTTCATTGTTTCAGTCATTGGTGGACCTGTAACGTGGCAAATTGACATTGTGTGATATAATAGGTGGGTAGATTTCAGTTTATTGCCATAAAGTACATTTTCTTTCCCTTATTTGTTTAGTATCGGAACATAAAGAAGTTTGAATTAAGTTCCGTAAGTATACAAAACAACAAAAAAAAAACTAAAAACATGTAAGTTAGCGAAAGTCGTTTTGACTTGGAATAACTTACGTCTAACTTTTCAGTATGGATAATAGTAAATGACTCGTTATGTCTGTCACGAATGGGGTTGTTACGGAAACCGTAACGACAAACCGACGGGCCCGCCAGCTCCTGATGATTCTGCATTTTTATTTTGGTCACTAAATGCACTTATAATAATAATGAAATACTTTAAAAAAAACACAACGAGATTTAACAGAATAGACGAGAAACTAATTTTTAGCCATCGAATGTTAAGTCATTGTTTTCCCGCCATCCATCGACCACGATTCTGAGCCCTATCTAGCTCTCGATTCCGATACAAGTCCTGCTCTTGATTTCTTTCCTCGGAAGACTTTAATAGAACGGAATGTTCTAACCCTGAAAGCGCAGGAGTGGAAGGGAGAAGTTCCACTTTTGATTTAGGTTCCGGTCCTGCTAAGGATTTAAAATCCCGAACCAATGTTGGTTTGATGTTCCGATGGACGTAGCTGCTGCCGATCGGTAATAAAAACCAAAAAAATCCGTTAGCAAAAGCCAGGAAACACTAAATGTTACTCTGACTTAATACTCGTTTTCATCAGAAATCACATTTCAAATTGATGAACTGATTTTTGCGTGATTCGTTTTCAAACAACTTGACAAAAATAGAAAAAAGAATCACATCTCTCATGTTCTCCACGATCTTCGGGTATATTGAAAATGAATTCAATAACAAAAGGTTGTACAAATCATAACAAACCAACATGAGTATACCTGTGCTCATTTGACACCAGTCACAAGTCGTGAAAAGGCCAGTTACAAAAAATTCGTAAATTTTATAATTTTATTATTATGAAAAGCGAAAAAAATCACTTCAGATATTGAATCAATCAATTGAATTTAAATATGAAAATAAAGAACTCAAAATATAAATAGGTAAATATGTTTAAAATTGCCTATTACAAACTACCTAAAACATCTATTTCTAGTAATTTTGTCAATAAATTTTTAGTTTTTCCAAAAATTTTTTCATCGTCATATGGTTCTTGCTCATACGCACCTTTTGACACCTCAACTGCTTATCTAGACCTGAATCTTAGGATACCATAGCGAATTCGCATTTTTGGTATTGAAAACTAAAAACTGGAGATTATTCAAAAATTTTACTCAGAATCTGTTAATAAGCCTTTCATTTTATTATATATGTATATATATTTTTCATATTCCAAAGTGTTAGAGGTGGCACAGAAAATTAGCACTTTAGAAGACAATAAGCGGAAAGATATACGAATGAAAGAAAGATTTGCTTAAAATTTTTTGATGCATTTTTGAATCCTCTATAACGGCCCACACGATGGAGTGCGTGAAATTACTTTTCGACCCACAACTTTATATTGGCCATCACTTTACAATATTTTATAGCGTTTCTCACACACCGTACACATATAATTCTTATAGACTTATAAGACTGTGTCATACGGGCAGACAGGGACGAACAGACGAACTAAAGCGCATGGCGAAACTATAAGGGTTCAGTTATTTTATACATACGGCTACGGAACACCAAAATATGACGTAGTTTCAAAAATTAAATTTTGAAAAATCTAAAGTAATAAATATTACGAAAATAATAAATAATGCTGAAAAAAGGGAAAACTCCAAGAAACCTCTCGGTCGTATGCAAAGAGCGAATCCTTCGGCTGTACAAGGGCCCCGTATAAGACCTTTTTCTTTCACCTCTCCGAAATAATGACATACCTTTACAAAATCCAAAATTACTTACGGCTCGGGGGACATTCGGGGAAAACTCGAGGGCCGCTCTCGATCCCTCTCATTTCATGTTTCACGCATCACTTTGACGCCGCCCTCTCGAACGTTCGCAAGGAGACGCCCTTCGGCATGAGACAAGCAACCCTTGCGAATCGGAGGAATACAAATGCGACTCGGTATGCGCGCGGCCCGGCCCGCCGTCTGTCCGAGATCGGAATGGTGATTGGTCAAGAATCGATTTTGATTTCGGGCTTCGAACGCCGACAGTCGTCGCTCAGTACACAAGACATATAAAAAAACAGAGAGCTAACAGTCCCTTAACGAACAGTGATTACTATTGAATTCGATTATGTGTTCTGCTTTGTTTGCACTCGTAGTTTTTTTATGTAGAAAAAACACGGTGTACTTGTTTTAACTTACGTAACTTACAATCATGTAAGTAAATTTTCTATCACAATATTTACGTACAATATTAAGACGTTCCGCTCGATTCCTGCAGACTGATTCGGCTAACTTAAGAAGATTCAATCGGTATCTGTGACGTCAAAATCACGTCAACCGAGCGCGAGCGACTGTAACCCTTCTCGCTTTGACGTCATAACAGTGCCAACTGAACCTATTTATGCAGATATACTATATTTATACAGAAATTCTAATATGTATTACATTTGCACAGTGAACGTAGTGAACTGGGTGAGAATAAAATTTATCTCTGTTTATGATTCCAAAATATCGTTTTTTCATCAGATGTATGGATCGCTTAATGTATTCAATAGTTTTTAACTGATTTCCGTACAAAAAAAAATCATAGAATTTTATAAATATCTCCACGGCTTCGCACACACACACCAAGACACATACACACATTGTCACACCCAGCAACCCAACATATCTACTCCCCTCCCAACACACAACTACATAGAATAAATGAATAATCAAAAATACAATAATAATCTTCAATTTTTTAAGATGTATCGAAATCATATATTGTATGTAGCCTATCATTGTGCAATCGCATATTACTATATTATTATTAATATATTACTATCCAATTTTCATCAACATCGGTCAAACCATTCCTAAGTTATAAAAGAACAGACAGACAAGCAGAATGACATAAAATTTTAGAAACAGTATAATATGAATCAGTGAGTCGTAAAACGAATATTTACTATAAATTTGACAAGAAAATGCATGGCTAAGCAGATTCTACATATTTGTAAATGTATTATCGTCACGGTTTTTATTTATATATATATATATATTTTAATAAAACAAATGTACAAAGAGTCAAAAAGTAATGGCGAAACCTGTGCAAACGCCTTGTACACCAGGCGAGGCATTACCCCTAAAACATTATACAGTAAAATTAATTACGCTATCGCCACAACTTTCAGAATTGCAAAACTAAGCTAGGTCCCGTCCGAAATTGGTAAGCTGCTGCCGCAAACTGGGACTTAATCCCGGGCAGGGCCGCGGAAGGTTTGATACCAGCGTTGGAAATTCCAATATTCCAAGCTCTGGGGGTCAGGGGTCGTCGTGCCTTGTTAAGTTACAAGATTTCGGTATTACAACGGGCCGAGTAGTAATGCCTTGTTTATTAGTATTAATTTTTAGGGGTCGTAATTTAACAGCAGCGTGTTCCTTTTTGTTACGTATGTAACTGTCGGCTTGTACGTCGCAGCCTAGACACTGAAATTTATATAATCACAGTTAATGTCTAGTAGAAGGACATAGGAATGGATGATTAGGTTTTAACTTAAGGAGGGGTCATTCGAGTTGTAAAAAAACCGGACAAGTACGAATAAGTCTTAAATCCTGAGGGTTCCATACAAAACTATTTATTTATGTAGATATTTTATGCATCAAGAGTCTCAATGATCCTTGTCTGTCTTCGATACCGCACTGGCAACGTGTTAGTGCTAGAAATTCTGAAACTGAATCTTTTTTTCAAAATATTTTCGAATTTTTTAATATATATCCAAATTTTCGAAAAGCTTAAGTTTACCTAGTGGGAAATTAAAAATTGTTATCCCATCCATCTATCATGTTGAACCATGATCCTTACCCATAAATTAGATTATGAGACCTTTCTTCTTGTCAAATTTGATGATTCTTCGTCAATGGGAAGTACCCTATAGGTTTTGATTCACTTGCAATATTCAAAATATGCAACATAAACGGCAGAATCTTTTAATTGCGTTTATTTAGAAGTTTGATATTTTCACCACAGCTTCGAGGGATTACGGATATTTGGTATAAATTTCAACTTGTTGCCTCCACTCGTTCTTAAGAAAAATGGTCTTGACAGGCAGACAGACATTCAAACAGACGGAAAACGAAATTATCCTATAAAAGTTCCTTTTTTCTTTTGAGCCTTGAAACCTTAAAAATTAAATCAAAACAGATTAGAGTAAAATGTGTAGTAATATATTGAGTATGGTTTCAACTAAAAGGGCATAAGTATAAAAGATAAAAGTAAATACAAATACTGTAGACAAAAGTAAGACAGACGCTTGCATTTCCACCAATGATAAATGATTTGAATACAGATGTGACGTGGCAGCTTTTGTTGTTGTGTTTCATCTATTGAATAAGAGTTCCGGTGGTCCACTCTTCCCTGATTCCTTATTCCTTCCTAAAAGCTGGCAATGCATTAGTGACTCCAATGGGTTTGCGAGTGTCTATGGGCGGTGCCTCTCCTTGGTGGTTAATATAATGGTTTGGTCGTAAAAATGCTATTAATAAAAAGAACCTATATTTTTTTCTCAGCAATTTAGTATTTCTTTAATACGATATCCGAGTACTAGTTTACCTTTGTCCCCAGTTTTCCTAAAAGGCTCGATGTGGAAACTCGGAAACGAATCTTAAACACTTGAACTAACATTCTAATTGACGAAAGAATGATGATATACTTTGGGAGGGCGATTAATACATTTCACTATTGTCCATGTCATTGAAATGTGGCAATTCACACATTTTCGACTTACGGCGTCTAATTGTTCTCTCAAATCCTAGTTAAAGTGACGAATTGAAAATTTTTTTGGTGGGACCTTAGTTTTTCTTACAAAATACAAAACATGTGAAAGTGATTTTCGGTGATGCGATTCTTCATGTCGTTGACTTTAAATTGTCAGTTGATTTCATTACATTAAGAAAAATATCAAAAATAGCTCTTTCATAACAGAGATTTTCATTTTACATGCGAATGAGACCGATTTAAGCCTCCAAATTTTCTGCGTATAAACACTCGAAAAAGCCAGTTGAATTTTTAAAATTTAATCCTATATATTATTTTATACGAAAAAAACTGTTTTTTCGTATAAAAAAACGATCGCTAAAAGTAAGCAAACGTGCCGCGTGTTTTATTGTCATATCATATGTTATAACTACGTCACCTTAAATGGGAAAGATTTAAACACCTCAACACTCATATGAGTATTCATGTGTTTAGTTTTAGCAGATATCAAATGTATGATAACTATAAATATTCTCACACAACTACCAACGAAATTCTGACTGTCGGTTGTCATTAGAGGTGCAAGTATTTAAGTCATTTGTAAAATTAATTTAATGGAGCCCAATGAGCTTTCTTTGACCCTCAGAAAATGACACAAATCAAGGATTCGTATAGCAAACAAACGACTCCACGATTTGCAATTTGCTAAAATTCATAAATGAAAAGCGCTCATATGATTTTTTCGCCCCCAAAAATGGTCAACCTTTTTATTGTATCGAACTTTCTCTCTCTTTAAAATTATATGTAAAAAAAAAGTTTCTTTTTGAAATTTGAAACGACGTGTTAAATATAACTAATTTTCTTTACACTGTTGTTGAGATAAAACGAAACTGGATTTAAAAGAATTACAACACGTTAGAGAAATCCCAATTTCTTTCCATTTTTCAATTTTCAGTTTCAGTTTTTTTCATGAATATGGAAAACCGGTCTTACGTAGTACTGATATTTGACGCAGCGTTCTCTTGTAACTTGCCTGCATCGAAGCGACGGTCGCACTTTACTCTGAGTCGAATAAAATCATTTCGTTTGAAGGAATACAAAAAGTACCATTGTATTCAATTAGCAAAAAAAAATTGTGGCACTCCGGGAGTGCCGATAGTGTGATAACTTAAACAATTACGTATGTATTTTTTTGAATCGTCAGGAAATATTTTATTGTGCAGGAAATACTTCTAAATGAAGTGTTTTTTTTTCATTGCTATAATTTACTACTATAGAAATTGTATTACAATTTTTATTCAATGCGCTAGTGTACGTGAAAAAATAATGCATATTACTTTACATACAAAAATTGCAATCTTTTTCTTAAAACATAAATTTACAAATACATTGCGAAAAGTTCCGACATAAATATATATCTATGTTGTGCATGTATACACAATACATGTTTATATTTATGTAGTTATATTATCAATGTATTTCAACCCAAACTCAACTCTCATGTAAACGGTGCCAATATATGTAGGTACTTATATACAGAGGTGTCGGTTACGGTAACGGTAACGGTGACGCGAGTTCAATGATTTTTTCCCATCTCAAAAAAAGTCAACACGCATGTGTATCTATATACGTACATACACAATACATGTACATACTTATGTACAGAGGTGTCGGTTCTAACCTCAAAAAAAAAACAACGCACACAAATGCGAGTCTTTAATTTCACGGCAATCGAAATAAAGCGTTACAATATTAATAACAAAAAAAAAAGTTATAACGTCACGGAAACCTGGCGGAAGCGATTTGGTGACTGGCAGGAATTAATTTTACGTTTCCATTCGACGGACAAGAAGGAGAAGAAGAAGTAGAAAAAAAAGCGCTTAGTCAACCTCCCGACTGCGCTCTCGTCGGACCGCCTTCCCCATTTTTTCCCGCCGTATCGAGCGGCATTATGAATTAAAGATGAATTTCGTCAGGCCTTTTTTTTTTGCGAAACAGTGTATCTTCTCCCGTTTGCAAATCGGCATAATAGGTCGCGGATTGGGTGTATCAGAATTTTTCTGTCTACCGACTCATCACGCCCGTTTGTCAGGAGGGTGGGCAGAGACTTCAAGATTCCACACGGTGGGGTCTTTGCATACCTCTCTCTCGCTTCACTGGCGTCTATGAAACGTTTCGCGTAAGCTCGTCATTTTGAATGCTTCAAATCTGGTATTATGCCGCCAATTTTGATTGCGCAAGTCTTTCTTAAGACAGCGTGTCTTGACAGCATAAAGCTTTTTAATTTAGTTGCTGATATCGCAACGAACATATAAGAATTACTTTAATCTTTCCTATATGTATAAGCGTTATGAAATACGTCCAAAATATAAGTAGTATCTATCAAATATTATATGTATATGTACGGTTGTCTATAGGAATGCATAATAATATAATAAATTTAATGGTTCTGAAAAACAATTATTGATTCATTTTCGATCAATATACATCTACTGTACATTAAAAACGTTTATGAATTTTATGCATCTTATTGTAGTAGACCAATTATTGTTGTTGTATCAGTTTTATTATTTTTATTCCCATTAGAGTCTTCTTATCCTTCTTATTTCAGGCTTTGCACCTCAGACCCATCGCGCTTCAGAGCGGGTGAGGGTCATTCCAACCAAAGTTTAAGAAATTTGCCTCGTTGAGAATACCGCCATTTCGGTTGTCTTTACTAACCTTAATATTGGTACGATTAATCCGATTGGTTAAATTATTCTCATTGTTTGTTAATACAACGTATTATTCTGCTGTCGCAACAAAGTATATTTAACCAAGGTAAATTCGAAGTTCGTTAAATTTTATTTTTTCAGTGCAATTCGATGACAACGTCCGTGACGGAGAACTTGACGTGCATCTACACGGAACGAGTGGTTTAATTTGAATTAAATTAAAAAGTCATTGCTCAATTCGCCGTTGGTCAAAACGAACCCAATACCTTGTGATTCAAAGCTACTCTTTACCACTCAGCCAACACTGCTGCATTAAAGTAACTGTTTGTTATAATACACTATAACAACTTATGTCACTTTATGTATATTTGGAAGAACATCAAACGAAAGAAAATTGGATTTCCTCCTCCTTATACGTTTCAATATTATGAGACGCTAAGTAGGGGAGACGTTCGAGTGTATTCTTGAACTAAACCTCCAATTTTTGTACCAATTTATGATTTTCCTCTAATGACGGTCTTTCGTGAAGCGTGTCCAATTAAAATCGGTTCAAATTAAAATTGACACTTTTTTTTTTGTTTATAATTGCACTTTTTTTAGGCTACTATTTCGTTATCATGTAGGGCAACTCAATCCAAAATAACGGTCAAGATTTTTAGTGGTATTCGTCTACCACCAGAACAGGCTCCTTTATATATTTAGAATAATAAGGAAAATTTTGTTTCCAACACATCTATATGTTAATATGGCCTCTTACAATTAAACATAGCATCATCGGAAAGCTCTTGACCTGGATTGTGACCTTTTATGATTTCTAGGCGCAGTCTGATTTAGTATGTTAAGTTACGACTCTAACACAACGACTTCATAAACAAAGGAGCTGAAAAGTTTTTCCCGTCGGTAATCAATATTATTTTTTTTGAAAAGATTTGAAATTCATTGTGAAAAAGAACCGATAGTTATTTATCAATCAACAGTATAATAATATGTTCATCACGTCTTATTTATAATTTAGTATACCTTTTACCTTTAAAGTTGACAAAGCACGTCATCCTGATTTTTACCTAAGAAGCAAAACAACTGGACGCATCATAATGCGCGTGAACGTTTTGTCTGTCCGTCAAATCATCTCTGGAAATACATTCATAGTACTAATAATGAAATTGCATTATTAATTATAATATGTTCAATTGTATATTCAAACGGGAAATAGATCATTCAATGATCCACCTTCACATTGTGCCGCGAGTTTATGGTATTCTAGAATAATAAATAATGTTTAATGTCATTTTTCAGACATAAACGAGATCAAACCGTAAAGTTGTCATTTATGTGGAAACGGTAGATTGATTTAATAATTTATTTTTAAAAATTTGATATTAACGTGGCAAGTTTCGTCGAAGTATTAATACATACGTTAAGTAATAATATTCATACAACATTATTAAAAATCATATATTTTCTTTGCTTTAGTGAATTTTCCTTAAAGTTAGAATTAATGTCGTGGAAAAAAATCTGTATAATTTGCGGCTATTTATAACATTGAGACTATTTTTCAGGGTAATCCTTGTACATGATATATCTATGGGGCTCATATACTGAAACTTTATCATTACTATATAAAATCCACAAGGAGTACCCCGTACGGATTTAATATTCATTCTTATGGGTCCCATACAAAGACTAAAAAATGTTGTCCCTTTGAATATTTGTGATTCACTCACTGCGTATCGAGGGAATGGATACTTCCATTAAAAAAAAATGTATTCACTTAAAATCGGTTCACGAGATCGCGGTTTGGAATTCGGTATCTGCCGGTCGACCTCGTCGAGGCGGACAATAGGATGTACGTCGTTAAGGCCGCACACCGAGCCGGCGGTCGTGCGGCACCCTCTTAAGAGTCGCTCGTTAAAGGTGAAATTTCCTTTCTGATGGTAATAACACACAAAAACCATTTTCACGTGGACAAATTTGACTTCCTTTAATTACATCTCTGTTGGCTTTTACAAGTTTACCGACGTTTAACGCGTCCCTCTCCCCTCGGTTTAGTCACCGCGCCCGCTCCCCCCTTTCGGCACCCGCCCCCGCCCTCGTCCTTACGCCCCTTATTTTATAGCTATAAAATTATTTTGTGCCTCTCAAGGAAATTGTCTCCACTTTCCTCCTGTAATTCGCTTGAAATGCGTCGGAATTTTGAATAGTTAATGGTATAAAAATAACTCATTATTGAAAGAATGGAGATCCGTTTTGAAACACAAAACATAGCTTTTATATATTTAATGTTAGTTAGATCTATAACGAAAAATCGTTAATCATTTATGTAATCCAATATATATATTTGTCCGGGCCTCGATTATAAAATAGGAAGGTATTCGTATGGCACTGTCACCGTCGGACGTGCAATCACTACGTGTTTGCTTTTCATCTTGTCTCAATTCTGGAACCTCCGATATGTGTAGGGTTATTTCGTAAGACTATGGGGTAGCGTGTGCGCAGTGTCGATTAGCACTCGACGGATCTCAAATAAAAGTACCCACCAGTTTTTCCTCCCTCTTTCTTCTTGCTGAATTTTTATCCCATCCTTCTTTCGATAGAAAGGCGAATATATTATTATATATTCGTGAACAACTATTAAAAATAAAGTATTAAATTAATGAGAAATATTTAGCAACCAAAAAGTTCACGTTCTTCCGTTATTTTCAAAACTGTTCATAGTAAGTATACGAAAAATTATTTTATCCGTCTTCTAGTTGTTGTTATTATTTTATATTATTAGAAAAATAACTAAAAACCTCTCATCAACAATTCAGACGATATGTAAATGATGAAATTATTATATATTGATAATCATTTTATCAAAATTATTGGTAATATATTATTTATAATAATTTAGGTATGTCCAAACCGCTCGAAGGGCGGAAGAAGTTTCGGGCTGATGTGAGGACATATTAGTGAAATGTGTGAGAAAACCGTTAGGATAGCAATATTAGATCATTTTAATGGCTAAGCACTTCATTTGCTATATAAGAATTTTTGTAGTGTCCTTCTGAATCGATCAATATTAAAATCCTACGGCTTCAAAATCCACGCACCGATCCACGAGTTGTTTAAAAATTCTTGTAACTATACCTAACGACACAGACAAAAATTATTATTTTCCCAATAATTCACAATCCAACAGAATACCTATCTTATAGAGAACCGAAAACAATTGTGGCGTCTGAGCGTGGAGAGTAATTTTCAACTTAATAGTAATTAAAACCGTTTCGCGCGCCAATTAGGCCGCCCGCCTATTGTGAAGTTGGAAACTCCAGAATTCGACAACTCTGTTGTTAACGATAACTAACTTCGGGTTTCTGATTGGTGTATATTTTTGTTTCAAGAGCTGCGCGAGCTGGGTATTGATGTACGGTATATAAAGTAGACGTCAGCCGGTACTGATGGGACTCCGGATTGGAGAGGTGTGGATATTGGGGGGCCTAGCTAATAAATTACATCTCCTTCTCAGCTTACACATTTCTTGTTTATCTGTATTCTATAATTAAGACAACACAACTTTCACAATCAAAAGACAATTGTTATGGTTCATTTTTCATAACTATTAGCGGTAACCCGTAAAGATTTGCGAGTTTACGAGTTTCGTTCCCGTGGACGCAGAATAAATCTCCTCGTCTTCTATATCGGCCGATTTTGCTGTAATTTTTGGTCGCGATCACCGTCCTGTGCTCGATACCAATTCTAGTTCCCCTGTTGGGTCCGGCCCCTGACTGACTCTCGTTTCCAATACAGGACTCAATACCGAGCTCCATCTTCCTTTGGGCATTAATGGTAGTAATAACATATTACTATTTATACTGCAAGAGACATCCAATCAAAAATAATATTATAAGAATCATAAGACGATCTACAAACTATTCCGCATAGAATGGACAAGTCCCAACTGCGATCAGTGCAGCTGTTAACGTGTGACAAACGTCGATATAAACATACACATGTCAAATGAAAGTCATCAATAAGCCTCCATACATGCCAACGCGAAAGACTTAATGTCTGAAGCCAATAAGTACGGTATTAAAACATTCTAGGAACACGTGCCCCTGTAACACGGCGACGAGAATGTAACAAAGGACAATAAATATGCAGGATATTTGCCGTGTAACATCAAATAATTCGACAAAAATCACAACGAAATGATGAAGGAGCAGTCGCGCCACACGTCATATTAAAACTATACCTTCAGCAAACATTCGATCTCTAAACAGAGACAGCACCGCTCTCGACGCTAAAGTTTCCCTTACACCATATGTATCGATTGGATTCCAATACATAACCTAACACGCTACTTCTTATCGAGAACCAATAACATAGCTACAATTTAATTAGCCCTAAATGGCGCTAAATAAAACAATGCTAAGATTTATTTTGCCCCTTTTTCCAAGAAAAACAGCTATATAGATAAACTACAAAAACATTCCTTTATCAAATATGTACAAGTATTGCTCACTTGAAGTAATGAGATATCTACAGATGTTAGCGTTTTCATTACAACATGTATATTTCTATCACGCCTAAAAAGTTCAAGGCGTGTGACCGTAAATCGTATAAAAAAAGAATTATATTTATAGTCACTATATTTATTCAGGCTTAAACATGGGCTTTGTCTAGAAAATCTATTGGGAGGAGGGTGGCGGTGGAGGGTCACAGGTTAGTTGGTTCCAGGTTGTTAGATATATCGCTTTTTTTGGCGATGCAGTCTTTATATAAGATACTATTATTTCGACATTACCTAGATTTCGCCACGCGAGCGCAGCCATAGGCGAAAGCTAGTTAAACTTATTACAACACAGTCATTTAAATAGATGGCGTTTCTATGTATTATGTGTATATATTTACAAAAAAAGTATGTTTGTAGTATATTTATCTGGTGTTTATAGTAAAAGTCTCGTTACTTAGTTTGGAACCAGACATTGCTATGTATGTATGTCCGAAGATATTATTATTATTATTATTACGAAAGCCAATCGTTTATAATATCTGTTACAATAATTTTCATTAGCAATATAATCGAAATACGTCATAAATATTTATGAATGTGTTGCCCGTCTCGAAGCTCAAATTTTCTGAAATTCATTAAGTAATGTTTTAAACTTCGGTGACGACAGCTAAAGGCACCATTTTATAGGTTCCGTACCTCAATAGGAACTTTGTGGATTCACTTCATTGTCTATCCGTCTGCGAAAACCCTTTTTTTCCCTGGAATTTGTGGAAGCATCGAGTTGTAATTAATACCAAATACTTAGGTCTACGGTCTTTAATATGTTATGAAGCTTTCAAGTAATGTAATCAAAAAATGCGGTCATTTCCGCCACATACCTTAACACTCGCAAATAAACTAAAACCTAGAGTACTTCCCGTTGACCTTGAACTATGAAATTTGGTAAAAACAAGGTCTCACAATGCAAGTAAGGGAAAAAGTTTGAAAATTATTAATTTGTAATCATTTGAACAAAAGTATAAAAGATTACAATTCGAAATTTTACAGTTAGAATACGGTTTGGACCGATGTACAACATTATATATAAACGATGGAAAACATTATTTGACTTCCGTCTATGCAAATTTATAAATAACAAAAAATTAAATTTTTAATTTCTTTTAAAAAATAACGAATTTCGAAAAAAAAACGAATTTCCTTACTGATAACCTTCCAATATCGATATCAAAAACAGAAAAAAAATTTACTAGCGCTCGGTAAATGAAATATCTTCATACATAATTAATTCTGTACCAAACCCTCAGGGTTTGAATCCTATTCACACTTGTCTAGTGTTTTTTTTGGTTGAAATCGTTGAAATGCAATTCAGACTCGCCGCTTGAACGCCTATAAATCCTCGGCCGACAGACAGACAGACATCGCGCAACCTAATTGTGGCTTTTCATTAACAGAGGGCGGGTCGTTCTCACAATTCCATTACGCTTAGCGGTTCCGTAGACAACATTAAGGCCCCGTAAAACGTAGAGTACGTAGCCGAAAATAAGTTTCTATTTTCGTCGTGCATTTACGGGGGCGCGAAAGAGCTTATGAAACAGAATTCACGTAAAAAAGATATAATAAGGTTCACGAAGAAGCGAGTCTATTACCCCTACAGATGCTAACACTCGTGCTCTCGGATGATGTAACTCATAAGTTAAACAAGAATCTTGACTAGGTCATTGCACAACACCTTAAAAGAGAGACAGAACGCAATGAATAAATTCCGCGATGTATGTAAGCTTAAGTTCACTGCTTAAATAAATGTATTTGCTTGTACAGTTATATATATTATATTATATATAGTTATATATACTATACATTATTACGTTTTTCTGGTTTTTTACGTATAGTTATTATGCATATATATATAGAATGTACAAACAAAAGTAAATAAATAAATATACAGTACAGGTGCATTGCTATTAAATATGTGTTTCCTTCTATGGTCAAAATGAAGATTTTTCTATCAGTATTCTATTATGTTGTAACAAAACTCGGTTCTGACAGTGTTTACATTCCAAAATACGGAATCTGTATTGATAAATCATTGATGGGTGATCATCCGCCCGTTAGTTGATCATCCCCAGGTCTGCTTAATGTTTTGTACATATTGCAAACACATAGCAAGGCTGTCTAACGATACGATATAAGTAACTAACTTTCTAACATCAAATGAGATTCGCTCAAGATTTTGAAGCTTCGAGTGGAAAAATAACAGATTATAGGCCAATTTTTATTCTTCTACGGCTATAAGAAATACCTTACACCTTCATTGTCTATATAATTTTCATCTGCCACCTGAGTGTTTAAAAATCAAAAATTACAGTTTTTTTTATTATTTTTCTCTTTACCCAATCTGAAACTGTTGGATTGGATACATACTGCCCAGTTCTCTAGGACTAAAGCGAGAATATTCAAGTTCTATCGATCATCAGTGGGAAAATAGTGCAAATGACTAATCACAAAATATTGTATCTAGACTAAGAAACTATTGTATTGTGTGAGGTGTTAATTCGCGGAAATCCATAGTAGACGCTTGCCTGCAACATGCATTAACATGCAGCATGCAACCCACCGCTGACCCTCGAATCTGCCTCTCCCCTACGAATCTCTATCCAAAGGATTGAATATTGATTCCAGAGGATTGACAGATATCGAACACCTAAGCAAGTGTTATTTATTTTTATAATTATCTTATTCCACTAACTGTTAAACTGTCAATTCTACGTACGTTTTATGCCAACCAGGCACATCCTCAAGAAATTGCCGACAGTCACATCCACCAGGGTACAAGGAGCGTTAAAGCAACCAACACAACTTCGTTAGGCAGGCCGCTGTCATACCGCTGTCATTTGTCATTGCATTGCAAATGACAGATTGCATAGCAAATGACAGATTGCATTGCAAATGACAGATTGCATTACAAATGACGATTGCATTGCAAAATGACAGATTGCATTGCAAATGACAGATTGCATTGCAAATGACAGATTGCATTGCAACAGATTGCATTACAAATGACAGATTACGTGACAAATGAATTGCAATGACAAATGACAGCGGCATGACGGCGGCCTACCTAACGAGGTTGTGTTGGTTGCTTTTAGCACTCCTTGACTTTCTTCAGCAATTATTGCCTTGGCGGCTGCAATACAAAACCATTAATTGGCAGGGCTAATTATTATATAATAACTTACTAGCAGGTGTTCGAGCTCTGTCAATCCCTATTAATATTCGACGAATGAAAAAGTCGCTGTTCTTACAGGCAAGCGTCTACTAAGAAATTACTTTCTAACCCGTGAAGTCCGAAACTTAAAATGGTATTCTGAGAAAGTGCATAAAGGAGTTACATGACACTAGTCGCATAGACAAAAGATAATACCGACTATCGGCAAGTAATGAAGACCCTTTCCGGCTGATCAGATCGCCTTTCACGACATAGCTGTTCATTTATTGTACTTAAATTCATAGATACATAACAGAAAAAATGTTACTCTATTTGGATTCAATCACCGCTGAGCCGAGCTATACCTTTCTTCGCTCCCTTTATTGGGTTTAGATCTTCATGCAGGTCTTGCGCCGGTTGAGGGCTGCAAAACAACCGTTGTCATTTACGTGGCAACACGTCCGGGACCGTTAGCTTAACGTGCTGTCCAACGTACTTAGCGTATGGCTTGGTTTGACTTAGGTTAAAAACTCACTGGTCGATTCATCTGTGATTGAGATCGAACCCAGTATCTACTTATGGCTCGAAAAAGCGTACTTAAGCATAGAGTTACCAGAGCTTATATAAAAACGATAATAAAATGCATTTCATGAAAAAATCATAGTATGAATTAGAATACGTTCGCGCTTCTTTTGCTAGATTAATTTCATGTAGATTTTCAGAGACAGGCATCCTCCAACATAGATCAAACGAAAAAAGAAAAATCCTTAACTCGAGTCTGCTACTTCGTCCACGATTTCTCTTCCAATGCTACGAAATAAAATAGTCGCCGGAACGTTAGCGCCACTAAACGCCGCCAAGAATACGGGTTACGATGAAGTCCTTTGTCAATGGGAAAATCGACCCGCAAGGAAGTAATACTGTTAAGTGGAGAAAGCGCTAGAGCGAGTGAAGTGGGAAGATGCAAAAAAAACAACCGCCGACGCGACTCGACCGCTCCCGGGAGCTGTTCGCGGCGAAGCGAGCGCGTCGTCGAGTGTGCAGTAAACACGAATGGAAGCTAACGACATCACTAGGGTTGGGCCCCGGTTTTGTGTGGGGATTATCAGCTCTCTCATATATAAGCATACTATATTTATTTAACACTCTAAATAAATACATACATGTTTCAAAAATACCTTGAATATTTATTAAGAATAACAGTAATTGTCGTTATTACATAATTATCATTTATTCCACGTATTTACACGTTGAATGTAAACAGGCCTTAAATATAAGTCATTATTTAGTTTAATTGGTTAAACAGTGTACGCGCCGGGACAACCCTGAGCAATAGTCAGTTCGGGGGCTCACCTGGATTTCTCCGTCGCTGCGTCTCATGAGTTCATGCGCTCCGGGCCGTGATATAGTTATGTAATCGTGATTGGTTCCGCAGTCGAAACGAATCAATGTATGTAATCCGCACCGCAAAGTAAACCACTTCAATGCGTCCAGAAACGCTGGTGTGGAGAGGTCTGACACCACCTCCGAATTAACCGCTTTAGTTGCACAGCAAACAAAAATACATAATTATGCTTTTAATATTTTAGAATTCCGCAAGTTATGAGTTTTGATTTAAAATGGACCCGTAAAATCTGTACCCACGCCAATAAATAGGCGAACCGCAGAAACCCGATCTTTCGGAAAACCTCCCATCCATGAGTTAAGACACTTTCGGTTTTAATCGCCAATTCTGAGTGCATCGAAATAAAATACTTCGCACCAAATATGGAGCCTCTGGGGGTCCCAATTGTGCACCGTCGAGCTGGTCCCTAATTCCGATATTTGAAATCAGAGTCTCGAGGTGAGCTTGAGCCCGCCCGCTGACTACCGCGTATTCCGCTCCGAAGGGAATTCTTCCTCGTGTTACCGGTACACCCGCCTGTAGGGTGCGCCGGCCTGCAGTACTGCCTAGAAGGGCCCACCATCTGCCTTGTCTGCCTGACCGAAAGTGGGTTAAAACAAATGAAAAAGGGGTGCAAAGTCCGCACAAAACTTTCAGGGCTGCATCTTATCAAATTCCCGCCTATAATATCTCCCGAGGCAGATGTAACGCAATCCGCAATGTTACAAATGCCTTTCGCTTGTCGGGATTTTCATTGTAAAACTGCCCGCGTGAGATCAATTGATGACCGCCCGCTTCACAAAACGAACACCATCTCTGGTCCACCGCCTAAGCCGGACGTGATTTTGGGTTCGATTCCCGCCGTAGCGGTGGAGGGGTTTCAATCCTGCGGCCACTACCACCCGTCCACTGGTCGAATGTCACCCGGCGACCCGCATTACCGTTCGATTCTCGCACATCCCGTGGAATATTGTCGAGGAGCCGTCATTCCTTCTTAAGAAACTCCACGAGCTGATCGAAGGTTGGCAGTACTCGAAGGTTGCCACCGTACCTTTACTCTAACTGCGTTTTCAACTCGACAAGAAGTTTAGACGTCGCTATGTGTAAGGATAGGTACGACTACTCTCCAACCGGAAGTCTCAATCTCTCCAATAACTTGATAGCCATCAGGAGAGAGTTGAGGAAGTCCATCTGCAACCTTAATCTTGCGCCCGCAACGTTCAGTAGATTTAAGATCTCCAAAATAAAAGAGTCCGCTAATTGCTGAGTGTTCTTATAGCGACACTCTTATAAATCCCGTGCAGTTGGGTAAGAATCATTGCTAATATTTAAATGCTGCACTAAACCTCTCGGTTCTGCTGAGAGGCAGGACAACAAATATGCAAATTTCAGACCTGTTCTGAGGTCAGTTCGCGAATCGACTAAGCTATCGAACATATTAATGAACGGCAGCCAGCCCTGATCTGGTCCCCTAAATTGAGTTAAGCTTAATATCGGCAAGCGCGGAATTAAGTTTTCCGCGTCGGACCAGCTGGCCGAGCTCAAACCTGGCCCAGCTGTACGTTCCGATTTCTTACCGCATCTTAAGTCGTCAAAGATCAATTGTATCGAATCCGCTAATTCGAAATTTCGGAAGGTTCGCATCCACCTGGCAGAACCGCCTCATGCTCAGGCTTAGAATCATGCAAAATCGCTAACAATGCCTCGTATGCTTCTGGGATATCATCGAAGCGTACCCACAACCTATTTTTATTTTCGGAATTTTTTAAACCTGTAACAATCTCAAACCACGCAGCTTTGGCTTTAAAAACCGCTAAATATATTTTATATGACATCCTATATTATATTTTGGCATATTACCGAAAAAAATATGAAATCAAGGAAAAAAAAAATAAACTCCATCAGAACCCAAAAATATTTTTACCGGAACGCAAGAAAATTTATATGAAACCCGCTTAAACACTTAATCACTATATAAAATATGTGTATTACAAAAGAAGAGCAAATTATATTCTTGCCCGCCCGCGGAACCCTTGTCCAAGGATCGCTACAAGAATAATGAAAAGAGATAAAAAGAGAGAAAAAGAAAGGGAAAATATTATGCAGGTAATTAAAAACAATAACATTTCCCGCCCGAAGAATCTGATTCACATGATTACTATTAAAAGTACATATATTATATTAAGCTAATAACGCACGTCGAAAAATACATAATACAAAAAAAAAACTAAACATTCACCTATATTAAATAATATTATCCTTAATAAATCTTAAACTCGAATTAAAATGTACGTAAAATACTAAACACAAAAATGGAATATTAAAGAAAAACGTGTCATATAAGAATACATAAAGACATTGCCGGCTAGTTAATATAAACTTATTCAAAACAAAATAAACTGTTCTAAATTGCTACGAATTACGTGCCTAATAAATATTATGAAATATTAATAGCTTGCGATGAATTTTAATACAGAATACCTAAACAATATAAACTTCCGTAGGGCGTAAAATTTAAAAATTCTATAAACAATAAAAAAAATCCGGATTTATGCAATACATGGCTGTTTTTGTTATTTTTTGTATTAGAAAAAAAAATGACATTCAGTAACTATTTATAACAAATTGTTAATTTAATAAACAATGAAATTGTCGATATAAAAACTTTATTTAATAGATATGTTGAAATAAGCCTATAATCTTTTTGAAGAAAAAATTGTAAGCATTTTTTAAATAGTCGTAATATAAAAAGTTCATAAAAATTTTTATTATTTTCAAAACACAACATAGATTTTTTACGTTTTAAACTACTTTATTTTTTCATAAACAGTTTATAAATAAATTATGTAAATATTTTTTACAACTTTAGTTTGTGCCTTTATTACATGCAAAAATAACCATACAGCAAATGCTTAAAAATTTTTACAATAATTTTAGAAATTTCATTTTTTGTTAACTTAAAAAAATATAATAAACAAATTAAACAATTCTTAAAAGCTTTATGACTTTATTTTTAAGTATATATGTAAAAGGGCTCCAAGAACCAAAATTTATCGGCCAATTATTGGAACATGTTTTATTGCTTAAATGAAAACGGAGACTTACCAACATTTAATTAATTAGCAATAGCCTAACCTAAAAAAATAACTTAACTTTTTTTCCAACAGGATATTATTTTTCGAAGTGTAAAGCAGACACCATTATCAATAGAAATTTTTAAATTGATATTTAACACTCTAAAAAATATTTTCTGTAGAGGTCGCACTTTAAGGGCAAGATGTAACAACGCTCGCGCGGAGCTCTATTTTCAGTGTCAAAATTAAAATTACTATAAATAATTGAAATAGAGTTCCAAGAGCTAGAAAGTTTTCATTTGAAATCTCTTTAAGATCCTTTTTTTTAATTTATTAAATGTTAGTAGTTTCGGAGTTGTTAACAAAAAACAAAATATAATTTTTTTGCAGCTTAATTTATTAATAACTTTTGCAATTTTTATCGTGCTACAAAATCCTTCGAACTCATTTTTGTAGACATCATTCTGAATCGAATGAGTTATCGCTCATATTTTTAGTAGCTTTATCAGTATTTAATACGTTTCTGAACTTGTTGACTAGACTATATGGGAGACAAACTATGATAATGAAGAAAAAATGGCGTAAAAAATAGATAAATGGAAAAAAAGCTTTTGAACGAGATGTCCATAAATAAGTATATGTAGGAAGGATAAAGAAGTCGTAGTGTCATTCTGATGGTTCCATAATTGGTTTCGATAAAAAGTAAACACATTTTTTTCTTTATAACTTCATTTAGTCGATGGATTATAAAAAAAAATTAAAAGCCTCTGTTTTGAGTAATTGTCAATCTCGTTCAATTCTTCATTCGATTGACCTGTCAACTGTCATTTGTGCCTTTTTTTTTTTGAAATCCAAAAAATTGTGGGTATTGTTTTTTAACTGGAAAAGCGTCAGCTGAGGCATTGTGAAAACCAAATTTCCCTCCCGTTTAATATTAATTTTTATTGTGGGATCCTCCCAAGGGCGAATAAGATGCGAAGTTTTATTCAGAGAAATGATTTGTCAAATCGGCTGTCCCGGTTGTGATCAGCGGCACGTGTTGATGGTTTTAGGATCCTTTTTTTCACCCCTTCGAGAATGGTTGACTGATGTTTTGATGCGCAGACGTTGGTTAGGAAATGTACTATCCACTGTCTACTTTCCATCGCGTCAGATGAAGAGTCCAAGCATAAATATAGGTGGAAAGCGAACCCAGGTCAATGTTCAAAGTCAGGTACTTTACTCTTTTTATATGACAGTGATAATTTTTATCAGTTCTTTATATCTGAAGCTGAATCAGATTTATGTGAACTTTCAATTCTTGAATATTATGAAGTTTGATTATTCATCAATGTATCTAAAATTGTGATAGATGGTTTTTCTTTATACTTATATCTTTTCTCGGCACCTCTTATCGGGTAGCGCCCATCACACTGTAATTGTAAATAATTTTTTTATAATACTTTTCAATTGACAAAATTTTAGGTATTTTAGGCATAAACTGAAACCCTATATGTCAAAGGTCACATAAAAAGAATCATAGGCCCTGAATATTAAGTCTCTTGAATACAATTACATATTGTGTATTGTGTTTGAGTACCTTTTATTTCTTTTTGTTTTCTTATACCCATGAAAAAATACCTTTTTTTTTTTGTTCCTAGAAGTCGTTGCAAAACCTATTACGAATACCTACTGAGGCTACAACATTTTCCATATAAGAAATATTCATGTGTAATTAAATAGATAGCAAATATCACTTACATTTTTAAAAACCATCACGAAAATTGTACATGTAATTGTAAAGTAATCAAAATAACAACAAGGCTGCTGACTTGTTGCAGGTATTTTATTTTAATTATTTTACACGTGGAAAATGGGAATTGTTCTACCTCTATGAATAAGTAACAAAATAAGACATTTAATTAATTTGTGTAAAACTTTTGTAGTAAATTGAAATCTCTGGATAGGTGTGTGCAAAATAAAAAAAAAAAGTTAATTTTTATTCATATTTTTTATTGTGTTCACTACACAATCATATTCAAACTTACTGAAATAGATACTTAATCTTATAAATAATTCCACAGAGGTTGTTTTATTATACAATAACTTACATAATTTACTTGCAAAGTTTATTGAAGATTATTATTATTTGTTAAGCTTTATCTAGAAAATTTATGATCACATATACTATTTAGGTTTGAAAAATTTAAGTGGGTACTCTTACTTTTATCTGCAATCGGATATTAAAAGCATATGTAAACAATAAGTGTGGCTATCAATGACAAACTCCTATATAAAACTAACTATAATTTCTTCTATACTATAACTATAACTAGGATTTATATAACTATAAATCCTATTCATCCGAAACAATAATTAATAACATTTTAATTTAAATTAACTTAGACCTTTACCGATTACCTAATATCCAGTTTTATAAATTGACAAAATATTGATATTTGTTAGCGGTTGTTTTCAAAAAATTCAAGCAACGTATAAGCTATTAAATAAAAGGAGTAATATTTTATCACAATTGAAATTCCTTAAATAAAGAAAATATTTATAAACCATTGTAATATATACACATGAGTAATGACACATATAAAAAATTATATATTAACCTAGTAAATGTCTGGTTGTCACATTTGAGTGCAATTTCGCATTAAAGTTAGTGTGTTTGGATAGACATAGACCATATTTATATGAAATAAATTCCTACCTCGGTTTCATGATAAAAAAATAATTAAGTATTATGATAAAATTATATTAATTAGATGTGATGTGCAATTTTTTTTCTGAACTGCACTTTAAATAATATAGTCTATCGTTAATTCAATATTTTGGTTTTCTTCACTTGGTTCTGAATTAACACTCCATCGTTTCAAATAAGCAATTGTAGTGATGCTGGTCATTTCTAATATGGATTTTTCCTTCTGTAGTTCTTTGCAATATAACAAGGACCCTAAATACAAAATTTTAACAAATCATCATTCGAAATTTCAAATTATATTCACTAACCATTTTGTTTAAATAATTTTGTTCATAATTTCATATAAATTGTTTGAATCGCTCCGAGTAAAAAGGGCATTATTGACATTTTTTCACATATTGTGTAAATAATATCAATTTATTGTAGTTATATCAACACATCTGAAATTGTCCACACTATAAATTCATCATTGCATAGAGTAATCATTCAACATAGTTTTATGTGTAATACATTTATATTACCTTCCCCAACTTAGCCGGTGTTTAGGATACCAGATAATGAGGGGTGAGGTAAAAGGTATTTAGGGGAATAGAGCCATTATTAGCAGTTTGCTTGAACTGAAAGTGTCACATTTGCTGTTAAAAGAGACAAATTCACCGATGTACTGGAGCATCCCACACTTTACTAACAGATCACTCGCATATTGATCCATTTTTGTACACAAAATAAACACACATTAGATTGCACTATAACCGATGCAAAGCACAAGTTGACCATCTATTTGATAGCAATCAAAGAAAACAAGATATGTAATGACATGACTTTAATCAATCCGAATTTTAGACATCAAGGAGTAACAAATGCATTCCTAACAAGTTAACAGGTTTCATCATGACAACTTTTCTAGAATATTTACTGACTAATAAATTTATAGTGAATTTTAAGATAATTTCAGTGTTTATTAAATGATTTTGATATATGGTTTGTATGGATCTATCCATAAAAAGTAACAATAAGTTCATAAAATAATTTGATTAAAAAGCCCTAATACTTTATTAAAAGCAAGACAATAATTTACAGTAAAATTTTATTTTACTGGATATATTATTATGTTTACAAATAAAAGAAGATTGAAAAGGCTTTGTAATATTTTAGGATGGATTGACAAAACATACTATAAAATGTTACATTAATTTTATATTACTTATATTAAAACCCTTTCCTTCTTCATCTCAAATTAATATATTTCTGATTTCCATATATTTTTCATAACTCCTTATGCAGATGTGAAGTCATAATTCTATCGTGACCACATCAAGACATTTTAACATTAATTCCCTACACTTATTCAAACTTTCGACAATAACTAAAAAATGTCATGAATGAAACTAATATTCTTTTTGTAGCATGAAATTTATAAAATTATAGGTGATCTAATTATCTCAAAAATCATCAGAATAGTATAGCATTTTAACAATGGGCTCAACTAATATTTTTCAGTTCTATAAAAATGTCATTTTTCTCAGTGCCTCTGCCTGTTTATCTGTCAGCAGGCTGTATCTCATGAATCTTAATAGGTACATACTTGACATGTTCATACAGTGTGTATTTGTGTTGCCGCAATAAAAACAAATAATAAAAATCAAATTAAAAATGAATATCCTCTTATAACATCTCCTTTTAAACTGACATTTAACAAATAGTCAGTTTTAAAGTAAATTTTGTGTTACACATCCTCCTTTTAATAATTGAGCTAAAACCCATTAAAAGGAAGACGTAGAACCCAAATTTTATTTTAAAACTGACTTTTTGTACAAAGTCAGTTTCAAAGCAAATGGTACAAGAGATCCTTAACGTCATGGCTTCGCTGTACACGTTTAAAAAAATATAAGTTTATTTTTTTGGATATGTATTATTTGATTTAGATTTTTTGAGAATATTCCAATGCATCTAGAAAACAAAAACTTAAAGTAAACTCTTTTTTTATTAAAATTGTAATGTTTGGACGAAAACAGTAAAACTGTCTTTCTAACTATTAGGTATCTATATAAAACAATTTATGTTCCTGAAAATTTAGTATTGACTTCGATAGCGACATTGGTTACTATTAAGTGTGTATAAACAATTTTTTTTTTGAATCTACATAATAATATTACAAGTAGTATATGCAAACGACAGTAATTCAGTTAATTGTTTGTCAGTTTTGGCAATCAATATTAATTGACATTATTAGGACAACTTCCGAAGTATGTTTTCATAGTAAATATTTTTTTCGGATTTTTTTCGTTCAATCATAATTTTCTTTTTTGTTCTTTATTGACTGTTTTCAAAAAATATGTAGTTTTAATTATTGTACGGAACTTGTGCGAAATCTTTCGTGTGCGAGTTCCACTCACACTTTATAAGTTTTGTTTTTTTTTCGTAATACGGAATCATAAAAAAGGCCGCGACTGACAAACTGTTACACAATAAATACTTTGGTTTACAAATTATAATATAGAACCTTAAAATGTACTTTTACCGGCTCACTTAATTTCGTTATATAAAAATGAAACTATATTCATAAAGTCGCCAGAAATTGAATTTCGTCTTAATTAATCTTTCCCGAATTACATTATTGTCATAATCCGGATTTGCTCGCTGCTTTGACATTTCGAAAGCGGAATAATTTCCTAGTCGCGGTTCCAATCCTTATTTGGACTTGGAACAAGGACCTGATCTGAAATCCGGCCACTGAAATCCCTTATGATATTAATATACGAAATGGCATACAAAGTATTGTATTTCCAACTGTGAATCCCATGGAAATTTACAAAATCTTCTCGGTACTTGGTAGTCGAGTAAGCGCCGATAGACGAAAGGTCTTATAGGTCTAAGGTTTATCTTCTAATCAGCAGATAAGGAGTTGGAATATTGTCTACGTCGTAAAATCGACCAATTGTTTTCAACTTAAGCCATGTCAAGCCGTCGGTTGTGGACGTAGCCCTTATATCGGTCGATAACATGCCGTTATAAGCCAGTGAGACTTTGATGTTATATTAATAGTCCAGGTCCCATAGATATATTATAATTCGACAATTGATAGTTTCTATTTCTAAAATTCGTATTGCAATAGCGTCCGCTAATCGTACTAGCTGGATTTCCATTCGTCCGGTTTTTTTCTAACCAGAGTCGTAAAACTTTCTGCGTCTGCGCATTCATGTACACACTATTTTATATACATCAGAGTCACAATGCCATTTTTTTTTCTCTTGCTCTCTTAACACGAAAATTTATCATCAATTTCGGCACAATTTGCATAATTTTTTGTAATATCTAGTTTGTAAAATGGGAATATATGTGACAAAATTTACATATTTCACACGTTTACATATTTTACTGGAATAAACGCAAAAGCAAGCGCGTCGGTTGCGCAGGTCCAGCATTACGACGCACGAATAAACCCTCAATTTATTAACAAAGTAGTGCGTTAAATTATGAATATTTAACCGACTTCACGCCGGTGGCGACTCGGTAGTTGAAAACGTCGCCTATCCAAAAGGCACCGGGTGCTATCATGGGCACGACCAAATTGACCGATGAGTTCTTAACTCGAGTCAAGTAAACTTAATTAACTCGCTGCGTGCTTCGGAGACCACGCCAAGCCCGCTGTGCCATATCCTCACCATATTACCGATGTTGATTGCTGACAGTCCATGATCTCCGAAGGACAAAGTGGAAGATGTGCGGGGGGGTGGACTTCAGCAGTTACTGAAACTTAATGAACGATAACTATGTAATCGAATAGATACGAATAATATTATGATGTTTGTATTTTGGCCTCTGGTCGTGGGCATGGGCCCTTATGTGGATAAGGATAATAGACAATGTTACCTCCGATTGTTCGACTTCTGGGCTATTGTTCGCTTGGCTGTGAACGTGCGTAAATTTATATCGTTTCTAATAATCTGAACGCATCCATATTACAAATGTATACTTACGCGCATGCGTGCGTACGCACAGGCGCGCACCGCCGAAACGATATTCTCCGCCGTTTCGGCGCAGTCGGGTAATCAGCTAAAACTCCTCCATGGCCGGTTTGTTGGCCGCTTGCCAATGTTTCATTTCGTAGTAAAAACAAAGGTTCTTGTCTAGACAAAAACATGAGTTTTACGAATCTGGAGCGCAGGGCGCGTGACCGATTGTAGGGAGCTAAAAATTTATTTATCGTGAACTGGGTAGGTCCAGCCCGAGAGGTCTTATAGCTGTAACGAATGCACAAACCCTAAAGGTATACAAAGTTTGTTACCAAATTTCGACATTCAATGAAAACCTAGGTTTATATTCATTACCTGGTTAGCGCGTCACACGGGAAAAATTTCCTATTTGTAACGATTACGTAGTAGAGAATAGGACCACACCCTCACAAGACACAGACGTGAAGTGGCAGCTTCCGCTGTTACTGTTCATCCAGTGAGTGAAAGTTCTGGTGGCCCACTCGCCCGTCCTTCACATATCTTATTCGTTTGTAGAAAGTCGTCGACGCACTAGTGATTTATTTGGGTTTGTGAGTGTTCATGGGCGGCGGTGATCGCGTGCTCTGGTAGCTAGCATGTTCGTTTGCCTCTTAAAATGCTGTATAAAATAACTGTTTTGATATTTATATGTACTTATCACGAAACGCGTGTTCCTATTTTCCATATTGATATTAAAATTACGATATTTTGATCAATAACATATCTCTTATTTTGCCTTATCTCCGTAGTTGCATACGAAAATTGAAGATAAAAACCGACTACCAAATCGATTATGTATTAGCAATTCTTAACAAACATCTCAAAAGTATATTAAAAGCATTAGTAATTTTCCGAAAAGTCCCGTTATTACTGGGTGTGGCGTACTTGAGGCTGTTTTCGTAAAAACCCGTGTTACACGTAGAACCCTTTTTTTTACGAGTGTTGTTTTGGCGACTGTAACGCCACGCCTAGACTTTAATGTGCTACCCATTACAATAGGGATGCTACAACAAATATTTATCGATATATACATTTTTTTCTTATTTAATATGTATTATTATGTTGGTTGAGCAGTATTTAATAATTCTGATTTTATTGTTTAAACATAAAAAAAAACATTCGTTGTTTTAATACTTATCATAGAAAAAGAAAAATGCAAGAATTCATAGGCGTTAAAAAAAAACAGATCCTTATGAATTGAATATTGAATTTTCTCAATAGAATCTGATTCGCTTTTTGTATTACATTTATGATTGTAACCAAATTGAGCACTTTACAGAAAATAACCTTCATTTATTAATTACATTTATAACTGTACATTTTGTGTGTTAATGCGTATGAATTAATTTTATTTTCGTTGTTTTATCACGGTATGTATTACTAAACATTTATGGTTTTACAATTTCAAGAGTTATGAGGTGGAACAATTGCGGATTAGGAAAACTATATATTTTACGCTACTGTGTGACCCATGGTTCACCCGCGAAATCTTATCCATCATATTGATCTTGCTGCGATTTCAATAACCTGAGGGTACATCTATCAACACACGAGCTAACTTTCATCAATTCCAGCGTGGTCAAGACGGACCAATCCTTGGGCGCTACGAGTGTAAATATCGACACTCCATCGACATAACGCTAAATGTGCATCCCTACCGCTCACGAGCTGTATCTACGCGTGAGCAAAAGGCGGCATTTGCATGAAAATGTTCGTACGCATCCGTTGTTATATGGGAGAGTGACTCTAAGGGGAAACGCCGGAAAAACTCGGTAAAACACCGCCGGTTAGTTGACGTATTACCTTATGTATGAGCTTGTTTTTCTCTCTGTCTCTCCTTCCCTTTCTCGCCCTAGAGTAAATAAATAACGGGACACCAAATTTACATATATAAATTTATGGTAAAACATTGCGTTTATGAATTTTCTTTTTTTCAGCGGATTTATTTTATTTAATCCATATTTCTGATATGGCTACTTTTTTGATTTTGATGGAGATGAATGCACATAAATTAAATTTTTTGTTTTGTTGTTAACTATTTGACTATAGTAATTGAGCAACTAAAGTGCGTAGTATCTATCGAGTTTGCCGTGGGAATGTGATAGCTTCCCATGGGAAATGTTGTTTATGTTCGTTTCCCAACCATAGTAATTCAACTATATACTTAGTACTAACTGTTTTAAGAACCAACAGCTTAGCAACAACGTAAATTACTTCTCGGTTTTACGAAAAAGCGCCAAATAAAACAAAATTTAGAATATTTAATTTTTCAAAGGAAAACATCTATATAGATGAACTTGAAAAGCAATACTTTACCTACGGAAGACCCGACATCGATATTGTTTGGGCCCGTTCCCCAAACGACGATGTGTTTATAGAAGAATTGTCCGTTTAAAGGATATTCAAAGTCGAAAAATTCTCAAAACTTATTTTACATTCAAAAAAGGTGAGGTTTTAGAAGCAACAGCATCTTATCTGAGGAATATGTTGACTCGAGAACGTAAGTATTTTATTAACAGTAACTTTTCCTTCGTGTGTCTTTACAGTTGATTGTTAGTCGCTTCGTTCGTTTATTCGAGTTCGTTCGTGTTAAAGTGAAACGATCGTTGGCTCGTGTTAAAACAAGGCTTTTTTTGCTTCGCCGCCTCTTCGGTCGCGTAATAAGATCGTGCCCAGTGGAAACGTGTGGTCTCTGTCTACACCCACACGATACGGACGTGTGTTTACTGTGAGCAATTTTTTTGAAGAATCTATACGATTACAATTCAATCATTATCATTGATCTACGCTTCTATCTAAAGATAGAATCGATTTTCGTTACCGGTGATACGAATATCGGGATTATAATAGGTCTCGCGATCGCATTTAGTATCGTCTAACGCACCGATTGGACGAACGGGGATGTGGTACTGACCGGACATTTCTATTAAACGATCAACAATCATGCAGTTTCTTTATACCGATTAAATTAAGCGCATTTACTATAATTTATATACCAAATAAATAAAATGCAATTACTGCAATTTATTACAGTGAAACCTGGTTAATTGGGATCTCAAGGGACCAAGGATTTTGTACCATTTAAAAAGGTTTTCATATATCCAGTTTCCCAATGAGACAGGTTTAAAACTATAGTTGTCTCATTTACAGAGGTCCCCGCTTATAGAGGTTAAAATATACCGTTATTCAATTTATAATGGCGGAAATGTTAATAAAAATACGTATTTTTGGTGTTATGGATTAAGTGTAGGTATGTATGTATATATGTGTGTATTTAATATGAAAAAACTAATACAGTAAAGTATATGACTTAAAATAATCGGTCATGTTTGTTTGTATTTGATTGCTAATGGCTGTAACCTGTTTCTCTATAGAATAAATTTGACCAAAAATATTAAAATTACTTATATTTGACATCTCAAAATACTTAGGTAAATTTTCTAAAGCTTCCATTGCCTCACGTTTTGAAATTTTTACTGAAGTCTCTTCACAGTATTCTTCTACTTCTTACAAAATTCAAATTTTTATAAGCAAACGTCTCGAAACCTATCCCGACCTGATAAATTGTCACACCTTATATAGGGAATTGAGCTACGGAGTCCCAATTATGGGGGTAATAATCAAAAAATCCTAGAATCTTATTTAACCAGGTTCGAAAAGTTCCGTTATACAGAGGTAATTCGATGAAAAAGTGCCGGGACCTCATTACAATTCCCAATAATAGAGGTTTCTCACTTACCCCGGTCCCGCTTAACAAGGTTTCACTATATATTTATTAAATAACTATGACGTTAAATATCGGGTAAAGACTCTTCAACACTGATATGAGCCGGACCTTTTTAAAGCAACTGAAGTTTGAAAATTGCTGTAATCATATAGTAATTTTTAGTAATAATAATAAAAAAGGCTGCGTCTAAACAAAACCGATAGCGTATGCTCCAAACAAGTTATAACTCAAAGAATTACTCACAGCATATTTATTGCTGTACCGCGCTAAGTCCTCGTAAATTTTGAATTATAGTGGCTCGTAGGCGCGCCACGCTTGTGTGGGTGTTAAAATAAATCAATGAGAGAAACTTTAATCAGTACGAAATTATTTTTATTACTAAATAAACATTGGAATTCTAATTGTTGATCCATAGAGTTTTGAAATACAGTCCATTTGTGGAGCGCTTACTGTTCACGTGACCTATTATTGTATTTAGACGCACACGCCAGTAGCGGTTGCAGTCGGAGGATTGTTGCGATTTAACATCATCTATCTATCTAGTTGGTGTAAGAATAGTTGCATTCAACAAAAATGCATTCGTGAAAACCGAGTCATTAACCTCTTATTTTAGAATGAAATGCCGCACTTTCCGGCTTTGTTGTTTGCGCGGGCGTTGAATGAATTTCCATTCTGGATTCACATCGAAATTTGATCACAATCCGTTTAATTCACTGAAATCCGTGTAAAAAGCCTTATATATTGTATAGATAAAAACATACTTTTGTCTTTCATTATCTCGTGACGGCAAAGACTTTTTTCAGTCATGTAACCCGCAAAAGAATATCCGTTTTATATTTCTATAACCTTTAAGGCTTTACGTAGTTTTCAATAGCGGCAATCCACACTGAACCGGAGAGAACGACTTAGGATCCGAGTCCCGCAGTCTGAAGTAAGATTGTGGGAGTACGGGTTCCTGTAATGAGCTAACAAAAACTTGATACTAAATGCCTTATATCACACATGTAAGGTATTGACACTTTTTCATGGGAAACTTTCGGGAAATGGCGAGCGTGTATGACAAAAAAAAATACAGACGAATTCAGTACCTCCTCCTTTTTTTATAGTCGGTCACGTTGGAAATTCTTTTCTATATTGTTGAACTATTAACAATAAATATTGTTTCTGATCTTCATCATATGTACCGAACTCGTTAAATTTTTCAAAAAGAACATGTTCAGCAGTATCGTTAACAACACGTAATTTTTCAAAAGTGTCAGAGCAAGTAATGTATTCTTCATCTAGATCCCAAAAACAGGACCGATGTCTAAAAATTCATACGTCAAATTAAACTTATCAAAAATGGTGATAGATTTTCGACTCACAAAATCACTCATACTTTTAGACGACATTATTTCAAAGTTTTTTTTTTATCTAAAGTAAATCGAGAATTTTTAGTATTGCTTGATTTTTTGTTTCTTACAGAATTAACTATTTTTAATTTTTTTTCTCGGAATATTTTTTTATCAAAGAGAGCCAAGCCTGTAAGGTTCTCGTTCAAGTTTTTTGACCCTAGTTTTCGCGATTCCCTTAAAAAAATTGAAAAAAAAAAAACAATTTATCCCAAAAACTGCACTTTGATCGCACCTAATGGCGAACCAGTGCGAGTTACACAAAAAACAATAAGGCGATTTTAATGAGCATGAAATTTCTCGTAAGTTTCATCAAATCGATTCACAATATTATAAAAGGTGTCTAAGCATTATAAATTTGAAAAAAAAATTGTACTAGCATTTTAAATGGGAAAACTTCATATTTAAATTGCAAAGTACTTAAAATTGGTATCAAGAGCTCAATCTTGGTGAGAATTTTTTTTTCTATATACAGATTTAAATTTTGCTTGGGCACCGAGAAAAAAAAAATTTGCGTAAATGAATCGCCCTAATCTATATCTACATTTACAATCTGCAATACATACAGTCGATGAGACTCACAAAAGAGTGAAAATTTTTAGAATTGATAAAGGATTCAATGTCTCAAAATCTATTAGGATTTTTAGTTATACCTATAACGTAATAACAAATATCCAGATGTGTGATATAGGAAAATATTTGTCGGACGTCTTATATTTATGTATTCGCTTTTCTCTATTAACGTGTTGTACATTATTTTTCGGGGAAAAAAGATAACAGGCAATTTCCTGTTTTTTTTTTTCATTTGTTAAAAGTAAGATCAACGTCAGAATCACGTCGAGATATCGGAAAATAAATGCCGTCATGTACGTAATAACGCGACGCGGGCTTATTGGGGAAATGTACTGGCACAGGCGAGGAGAGGTCTCAAAAATAATATTACAGGATAAATATAGAAGATTGTACATGAAATATGTATGAAAACGAGGTTATGTTTGTCATAACTATAAATAGAAGAATTGACTGATGTACGTACTAAAAGTACATGTACTTACAACTCAGCCTTCGCCCGCAGGTCCGCCCGCGTGGACACGTAGCACCCGCATCCCATATCGGCCGATGACTCTGTCAGCTGTAATCCCGATCTTGGTCCTGTTTTCGGTTTCAGTCCTATTCCTATTCTGGTCTCGCTCTAGATTCCGGGTTCAAAATATATACACGCTAATGTAATAAATCAGCAGCGGAACATGATAAAAACCATCTCGTATGTCACTCGGGGCTACGAACTATTACCGTTTTCATCAAATCCTGTCTGGAAGCGTTTACGGAGCTCCGTATGATTGCACGGACAGACAGATCAGACAAAAACTCATTGAAATGTATTCCGTCAACGTTTCTAACACCCCCTAGAGTAGTTTTTGTCGAATATTTTTAATTTAATGTACACATGTGTTTCTCTCTACTGTTTCACTATATCTATAAATGAATTATAAGCTAAATTAACCCTTCGATTCGCATTTCCAAATTAGTAAAGAAATATATTTCATTTTTATGGAAAATAGCTTAGATACATTTGGATAAGACAAAAAAAAATTGTATATGAAACAAATATAAACTACCTTCACTTTTTTCTATTGGGGGTCACCTACAGGCGACATTGGCCATTGTGCAGTTAAGGCTCTGAAGGACAAGCGATTTTTCTTATTTGTTTGGTAGAAATAAAATGTCAGTTTTTTATAATATTGTTTATTTATATGAAAAAAACATAATACTTAATTATTATGAAAACCGCATGAACAATTTAAATGCAAACCAATATTACATTGGCATACTTTTTTCTATTGTGATGATGATAATATCCCCATCTTCATTAAATAATTAATATTAACTTATATTACAGCATATGTATTCAATTGTTACATATAATAAGAAAATAACAATACGATCAGGGATTTTTTTATTTCATTTTGTATGGCAAGAAATTACAAAAATTCAGACTGCTCCTAATACGCGCGAAACAAATTAATGAATTTGACAAATGACGTTTAGCTCGATTCTCAGAAAAAAATAATAAATAGTGTACCTAACTAACTTTGATGCAATATTGGTAGGATTTAAAAACAAAATTTCCTTGTGGTAGAAAAAAAATTATAAATTGCTGTGACCTGGGAATTGAGAAGTTGAATATATAAAATTATAAAAAAGTCGTAAAACGCTGACAAATGCAATCGGCACTCGAGTGCAATTCACAACAAAATTCTGCCAAACACTCGTCGTTTTCATATTGTATTTGATTACAAAAAATATATAACATTATGCAATTCTGATAATTTTTTTTCAGGCTTCAGTAATCTATTATGTACTATTTTCACCAGAAACTTTTGGATGATTTTTTTTAAACAAGCTAGAAAATGATAGCGTGTTATTTAAAAAAAAATATCAAACAAATACGAGCTTAAATAACTATATTAATTAAACATTTTTGTGACTATATTTTGAAGGGCTTTAATTCAAGACCTATATCAGAGAACCGTAAACTTTTTTATTGTAGACACATATTACACACGCGCCCTTTTGGTTTCCTAATTCTGATATTCGTATTGATAAATCCACCCGCTTGATATGTTTTTAAAAGCTGACACGGAGCTATCCACTTTAATGTAGCTCACTATAGAACCGAAAATTAATTCCATAGAGAATGGAAGATTATGTCGAAAAAATCTGTCGTGTAAATGGTGTCCAATGACCGTAATCAACTTAAATGTTAGGATTGTATGCTAAAATGAACTATGAGTGATCGTTACTGATCGAGAAAACTACCATAACTACGCGGATACGACTGTATTTCTATCTGTAGTCACTGTACTTACATAGACATGAAAATGTCTATGGAAAAGAAGAATTTAATTTACTATTTCCACACAAATATTACGTTGGTGTGTAATGATATGGTGACGTAAAAAAACTCATTCCATACGTTCCAATTTCTGTTGTAGCGCTCGCCCACGTCAGTGTACTTTTAACATCTGAACTGTGACCTTTATGGCGAGAAAAGGTTGTGTGACTTCAGATATTAAAATATGTTAGGCTTTTATACAAATTTTGAAAAAAAAAATGTCGCCTTTACGAGCTTTAGGTTCAATTTCAAATATCGTAGCATACAGAATCGTTATTCAAAATTCTCGTAAGATTCTAATTTTGACGGAATTGGGCTATTCCAGGCATTCCAACCAGAGTATATTATTGTTTTCCGTAAAGCATAGGCATTTTAAGAAACCAAGTTGAAAAATATTTTGAGGCTTGGGTACGAAAGTACATTAAAAAAAAAATTAAAAAAACAATAATAAAGTCAAACATTGGCACTATACATCCTCAGTAGAATAACATAACGTGACCATTAATTAACTCACTTATGAAAACGAAATAAAGAATGATATTTTACACTTCATTATAGACACTTGCTATAACTGATATCATTTTTATAAATATTCAACGGCTTAACAATTATAATACGGAATTGTGACGTCACGCTACAAAAAGTTATAAAAAAATACTTGTGGCACTCGGGGACTGCCGCGGTAAAGCGGCATAGTATTTTTTATCAACTTATGCAATTATAATTATTCATTTATTTTATTTATGCAGTATTTTTTTTTTGAGGAGGTGCCCTAACGCCGAAACTCTAAGCAGGCATGAGTCACCAGATCGCGGGGCGGAGAGGGGGATTACGCATGCGCAGTAACGCCGATACAACCAATACCACCTAGAGGCGAGTTGCTGAACTAAAGAGACAAGGCTGATATTTCAAAAAAATCATTAAAAGTTCTGCTATTCATCGATAGATGCCAAAAGTAAAAAGTATCACCGCTGTGCCGGTCGGAGTGGGGGCGGCGTTAGGTTATTTTCGTTACGGAATTTCTGGATTCGGTCTCCACGCTCAAGGCCTGCGATAGAAGCTATGCAATAGCTTATAAATGTCTTTATTAATATAGGACTAAAAAACCGTTTCCAATTATTTTTTTAAAATTTTATGTGCTTTCGAAATAAAGTATACAACAAACTTGATTTTAAAAAATCTGGTATAAATAGATTTGTCTTCTAATTTTTACCGTATTGAACTTTTTTTTACGTCGCAGGGAAGGTAGTTTAAGAAACCCCCTCCCTTATCGCTGGTATTGTGATGCCGTTAAATAAATATTTCACGCCTGACATTTGGAGGGTTATATTGTCCTTTTTTAAATCACATTCAACATTTTTATTCCATTTTATTTCAGAAAATTAAATATTTTTCCGGACAAAAGCCTAATCCTGTGCAACGCGTATTAAGAGCGCGCTATTTCAATAAGTCGGCGAAGATGAAATAACCTTTTGTTAATTTGAATGAGTCATACTTTTTTCGCCCATAAGGTGATCACACACTGCGCGCGATGCGATAATTCCGGTTTTACTATTTGATGATTTGTAAACGAAAATCTATATATATATATATATAGTATATATATATATATATATGTTATAATAGTGATTGTGAATTTAATTTGTAAAATATTTGAAAAGTAAATTTTAGATTAGTTGTAACAGCGAAACAGTCACGAAATTATTCAATTTATTTACTTATACTACGGAATTTGAAATAAATGGAAGCTATCGGGTATCATCTTAGAATTAAAAATTAAAAACTCCTAGAGCTGTTAAAAAAATGTTTGGCGAGGATTTTCTAATTATTTTTTTCTTTGTCATAGGGTAGAAACAAAAAAATGGAAATTAGAAAAAAAATAATTTGCTGTAATTTCTTTCAATGTTGTGTGACAAGTTTTTAACTCTTGTGTTATAAAATAGGTACTGACTCGTGTAAGAGGTGCGTATTGTATTTATCTATTGTATGAGTAAGCGTTAAGCGAAAATTATTGTTGAACAGAATATCGCATAGCGCAGTGAAGCGAGGCCTTCATTTTTTTAATGTAACCGTGACTGCGCCGAATCGAGACGACTTTTGCGCGGCCGCGCCGCCTCGCGGTCGTCTCGTAAAAGTCTAATAAATCTTGCCGCGGAAGGAGAAAAAAAATAGCTATTTATTAATTTACCCCCAAAAAAAAGTATTCGTTCCCCTTAATACGTATTTTCCAACATAAAGTATGCGTAATGTATGAAGCCGTTTTTACATATAAAACATGTTTTTATTCGTTTAAAAGGATATTATGGGTGAATATTAACAGTAAATATGATCCTAATCGAGTGATATTCGTGGATGGAAACAGATTCGTCCCCTAATTTAAGGCTTTAATGTTATAATTTGTCGACACCGAGCCATATCTTCCCACAATCGTGTCGGTTGGAAACGAAGGGCTCGAACTTGGACCCCTCCGGCCCTGGCGCAGTGCGGCTGCTGCGGACGGACATCGTCACCGATGCGACAACAATATCCGAGACTTAAAGCCGGACGTGCCTTCCGAGGCACGGATCGAATAATTTTATTTTACATAATTCAATGTTCATAGGTCATTTTTCTTTTGACTGGAATCGAACGCGACAATATCCGGAATGCTCATAGTATATCTCTGATAAGTGTATTGACCACTAACAAGTAGCGGACGAGCTACTTGTTAGATATTTTTATCTATCTTTTCTCATTCTATTTTAATTCCGTAGAGTAAAAGTGGTTTTGGCCCCAATTATAATGAGATAGCCTAAAAAGTATTCCCCGTTCTAATGCGTATTCATAGAGCACATAAAAACTCGGTCAAAATAATGTAAGCTATTTTTTAACGCGGGCCCGCGCAGCCAAGTCGGTATCCGTTATTATATATTAGACGCCATCTTCGTGAAATGCGAAGATTTAATAAGTGATAAATCATCATTTCCCTGTCAAATTATATTTTCGTGGAAACGGGTCGATACCCGGCAGAGGGCGTGGCTGGACTGTTAGCCGTAGATCGGCCCTTAGAAGGTGGTAACGAAACGGCCTAATGGCCGACTAGCGTACTCGATGCAGCATAGAGTCGCAAAGAGATGTATTTGTCTGTCTGTCATTGTCTCCGTATAGAGATGAGATTTAAAATTGCTTTTGAAAATTTTAACGTTGAATAACATCTCTGATGATATGACGTTGTTAGTTATCGCAATATAAGTACTAGGTCAACCGAGCTTACTTTGACGTCTTTCGAACTTAACGTGGCAATATGAGAAATTATTAGTGGAAAAATTATCTATGTCCATTTTTAACAATCAATAATTAGATACATAATATACATTACATTACACAAAATGGAAAATTTACTTGCTATCTTTTCGCACGCTGATAATGTTATATAGCGCCATCTGTCCAAATTATGTCATGTAGTGCCATTTGTTCGTGAAAATGTTACATTAAGTGTACTAATACGTCAATACTACATCCAATAGTACGGCAACGACATCAAATCAAAATTCTACAAGATGGCTCTATAAATAATTTTTAGAATTACATATTTTAATTAAGTTTTCCATAGAGATCAAATATATAGAAAAACTTGAAATGTAAAATGTTGTCAAAGTTCAAATTATCATTGAAATTGTTAAAGTCGGTCCCGGGATATCAATGTATAAATCTATATATATCTATATATATATGCAAAAATTGATCATTTAAAGTAGTCGGATAAGATGCAAACGTGTTTATATCTAACTGATATTTAAAAGGAATTACAACAAAAATTCATTTCTTACATTAACTTCTGAATCTCGTTGGATCCTTTTAAAAGTCGTTGAATCCAATAACGACATTATTTTATATTTTGTATTCTTTTTCGGACTGTGTCGTTTGTTCGGTGGCTGGGTAGGGGCAACAAATTAAACAATGGGAGTACTTCTAGTAGTGAAAAGTTAAGAGCGGAATTGCGGCTCGAATCGACTATTATATCACATATCGAGACTATAGCGAGAGAGGCTCAGCTATAGAAAAATCATCGATATGTGAATTTCATGGGAAAAAATGTTGTATCCACTTAAATGATCAATAGTCACACAAATACAAAACTATGGAATCAGCTAAAATCTGTACCCTGCTTTACTTCTTGATTTCTTTATAACATAATTGATAGCGTATGCAGAAGTATTGCCATACGAAGCTGTAACCTTGATTTTTTTGACGACAGTTTTATTGTCGTGTTACAACCTGTCAAATTATCGGCGATATAATTTATGCTAAATATACATCTATGAGAACCACTTTGGCTTGAGGGTACACTATTTCAAAATTACATCCAACATTAAATACAGATTATAGCATACGCTAATTCTTAATTCATCATAAACCAAATAGTGCAGGGCATAGTGGCGCATTCGTTTGCAAAATTGTTTTAATTCGTAAATTTTTTTTTTAAATGTCCGGAAGGTCCTTCTGATTATAAAAGTGTAAGATGACACTTGATATCTTTTGACGTTATTGTTTAAACAACAAAAAACTGTATAGCCTAGAAAAAATGCATTTTGCACGACTCATAATGCGAAGCATTAAGAAGTGCTCTACGAACGAATAATTTTTTCCTCAATTTCGTAACTTTTTTCATCAATAACACGATTAATAATTCATGTAATTTTATTAACCTGTGCACTATTTGATAGATAATTTAATGAGATTAATTCTATCACTGGTTCAAATCGATTTAACATAATACAATTAGAAAAACTATCAAAATAGTCAAAGAAATTTCCTGTCAATCAACACTTTTTCGTTCGGACACGATAGCGAGCGTAAAATTCACTAATTTGATCCATTTTTTTAATAGCTTTAGATCCACTGTCCGGAGATTGGTATTGAAAATGGTTAACTTGATTTGTGTCGTTTAATAGTTATTAACAAAAAACGAATGAACATTATGAGTCGTGCACTTTTGGATTTTCCAAATATTTTGCAATCAATTATTTTTTTTTATATTCTTTACGATATTTTGAACAAAAAAAGTCCTCATACCCATTATCGTATCTCTAACACAATAATTGTTATGAATTTTTTAAAATTGAAAATCGCTGAAAATCCGAATTTTCTTGGTTTGATTAATATAGTTTAAAAATCAAAATGCTATAATTTTTTATTTTTTATCAAGAATTTCCACTATGTTAAACAAAATAGCCTAAATGGATTTAAAAATTTTGTTTATTTCTATGTTTTATTTATATTATAACAATATGCTTCCAATATGCAATAAAGGTCAGAAGAGTTTATTTCACAGACAGTATCTAACAAAGATTTTCCAATAGATAAGAAATAAATGTTTCAGTAAACTTCAATGACGAAAACAGTTTTCAAAAACAATAAAAAATCTAATTATGTAAAACTATGAATGAAAATAATTAATTAATTTATATGAGAAGCAGTAATATTATATTTTTTTATCTTATCACCGCTGAAAACCACAAAATTTTTCAAAACATCGTCTACCTTTCTCTTACGCTTCTTATACATTGAGATAAGAATGAGATAGAAATACTTCTCTCGAAAGTACATGCGCGTAGGAAGCATATTGTTATAATATAAATAAAACATAGAAATAAACAAAATTTTTAAATCTATTTAGGCTATTTTGTTTAACATAGTGGAAATTTTTATAAAAATAAAAATTATAGCATTTTGATTTTTAACTACATTAATCAAACCAAGAAAATTCGGATTTTCAGCGATTTTCAATTTTAAAAATTCATAACAATTATGTGTTAGAGATATGATAATGGATATGAGGACTTTTTGTTCAAAATATCGTAAAGAATATAAAAATAAATACTTGATTGCAAAAAATGCATTTTTTCTAGGCTATACAGTTTTTTGTTGTTTAAAAAATAACGTCAAAAGATATCAAGTGTCATCTTACACTTTTATAATCAGAAGGACCTTCCGGACATTTAAAAAAAAAATTACGAATTAAAACAATTTTGCAAACGAATGCGCCACTATGCTCTGCTCTAAAATACCAAATTCTCTATATTCTTAGTAGAAATCACAGCACACGCTTTACATTAATTTAATTATATACTAAACGTAAATGAGGCATTAAATACAAATTAAGTACTAAATATAAATACTATGCGCTATATTTATATATACATATATATATTAGAGCAATCGCTAAACCTAAACTAAAGGCACTTCTTAGACGTTGTATGTATAAATGTAAAGTATTATCTTTCGTTACAGATAATATTCAACATTTTAATAATCTCGTTCAGGCTATGATGCGATCCCAATTATTTCGGATCTTTAGATCTGAAAGCTAAGTTGGGCCCGGCACCCTTTGTCTTCAATTCTATTTCTGGACGAGTTACGAAAGTCATGCCACCAGCGAAGGACAGACGGACAAACGCTATAGCGATCAATGACTAAGATTTTGTATAGTTTTGATAAGGAACATTGCTTATATTTGCCGACAACTAGTCTTGTCGGCAAATATGCTGCATACCGTTCGTGACTTTTCCAGTGTATTATTATGATTAAACAGGCAGTTTGGCACAAAGATCAATTTGCATTCAGATTGTACTGAATAGAATTTGTCTGACAGACGAACGCAAGGAGTATTTCCTTATAGCAAAATGATAGAACTTATACGAAAAGCCCTTAAAGAAGTGTCCCTATTTTAAAACTATTGTGTTTATACAATAGCAAAATAATAACCAAAACCACAAGAAAACGATTGACAATATTGATGTTCAACCTCAAACTCGAAAAAACTTTATATATTTGTATCTGTTGATGCACACAATATACGAAGAGAAACTTTACACCATTATTTAGTAATCGCTATGCTTTACATGATCTATAAGTTTTATTGGTATGTTGTCCACTAGAATGTACCTTCTTCTGAGCGCACATACGCACTGTCATGATGAAGCAGTGGCCTACGGAGGCCGGAGTTTGATTGCTTGCTATTCACAGCAGTAAAAGTTTATAGTAAACATACCGTTCAATATAGATAGTTCTTTACTTTCGTAAGATTCTCGGACCAAATGAACCGTCAAAGAAGAAATACTTGCTATCATAATTTTGCCAGCACTTCTCGCTTGCTTCCTTTTGGTAAGCGTCGGTTCATTTCAAAACGGCCACACAACGGATCTACTCCTCATTTCTGGATCATAGTGATAAATCCATGATTTATCGCCTATAACAATATCGTAAACATGTCGACATGAGCTCGCTTAGAAATTTTGCGGCCTGTCACGACAACATTTTACCCGAATTTGTTTCTGAATCTTTTATCAGTACTTTGTAAGGTATTTTTTTTATGGCATAGTCGAGAGGAAAATAAGCAGGCGAACCTTCAGTGAGTAGAGTTGATCACCGCCAACCATGCATATTCACAACCCTGGAGGGATCACCAGCGCGTTGCCGGCCTCATAGGAGAAAATAAAATATCTAATGGAGGGGACCGTGTAGATAGAAGAGTTAGAAAGAAGAATTACCACCGGAACTCTCATTCACTGTACAAAATCCAACAGTGGAAACTGTTAGTTTACGTCCGCATTCTGTGAGAGTGTGATATTTTACCGTCGAGTCAGCCTATTTTTAAGCTGCAGCCAAGTTGGCAACAGCATGGCTCTGCCACAGTAAAATCTAGCTTGAAGCTATCTTCTTACGCAAATATGCTCTTAAAGAATTTCACGCATGCTCCCCGGTCCGGTTTGAAGTATGAGGAATCTCTTTGGACGTAATTCGCCTATTGTCTTGAAATTAATTTTTCACTGCCAGCACGTCTTCTACAACAGTATCAAAGACACGGCCACTTCTTCTTTCGCCCGCCAAAGTTATTTAACGGCGCTTAAATTCTTAGAAACAACGATAAACAGTCGCTTTAAAATAGCTTATATATCTTTGAACGTTGATTGAAGCCATTGGAAGTTACCGGTTGCGGGCAGCATTTGGAATTGTACAAAATTATCACGGAAAAATATTCTCGTTGTAAATATATTTTTCATTGAAACGGAATATTTAGATTTTTCTCGCAAAAAATATTGAAGGAAATTTGAATTGAGGATATCCAATTTTTTTCTCTGAAATAACAGTAAATTCTTTTCTCTTTGTCGAAAGTTGTTTTTCGCAAAATAATTTGAGTGGCTTGTTATTATAAATTTTAATGCATTTTCTAACTTTTTCGTTTATAACAATTTTACAAATGAGAATGAGTGGTTGATATTATAGACGGATTGTTGTTTAGACTGTTTTTCGTTTATCTTTTTTTTGGCTCTTCTCTGTTCATAAATCCTCTGTACTTTTAATTTGTAACATGAAACTCGTGGCGTGTTTTCAATGTTTAGTTAATCCGCACGTAGGTAATTAATATAAACAAAAATTTTAACAAAAAAAAACCGATTCCAAAACAAAAACTATTCCAAAACAATTTAATATACACTACAAAGTATAGAAATAATTGCATATTTTTCAACAACTTAATAATCAACTTACTTTTTCCACTTATCAGTATGTAGGTACATATGTTTACAACGCAAAAAGGTAGGTAGGTACCTATCCACTTCAAATTTAACTCAACACATACCTATGAATAACAAATAAAAATCAAAATATATTTTTGAATTGAGTGAAATTAAATGAAAAATATTAGACTACTTAAAAGTCAATCAAATTATTACGATAATATAATGAAGTTACAATTATTTTTATTTTTGGAGTCGTTGTCAGCCAAGGAAACACTACAATATACCTAGCAATAGACACCGACTCCAAAAAGAATCATCAAAATCGGTTCACCCAGTCCGAAGTTCTGAGGTAACAAACATAAAAAATACAATCCAATTGAGAACCGCCTCCTTTTTTTCTTTGAAATCGTTTAAAAATATACATCTACAGCTCTTACTCTCTTTTTTGTATTTCCTCACGCACCAACGTCACGAAATCATCCGTTACGTCCGTTATGGAAACAGATTCATTGATTTGGATGGCTAATCATATTGTGTTAAAGTATTTTCTCTGACGTGAAATGTGCTGTTCCACAGAAAATCGGAATAGAAAACACGCTTACAAGACTGTCATCGGTGTATGATTTTCAGGGATTTTTCGATGTTCATTAGAAACAGTGGCAGTCGAATTAGGTTATATATATTGCGCTTTATTAACAGAGAAATGCCCATAATCACATATTTGATTTTTACCTTACTGTTCCCTAGCTCCATAGGTTTGGACCTAACCATGAATTCTGCTTCGGCAAAGGAGCCTCCACATTACGTGGCGCATCAAACGCTTCCAAACCGGGTTCGAAGCTATCGTAATCTTCTATGCCACCGGCGGGCCTTGGGCGGTCGTTCCTCTCGATGCGCCGTGATGCTGCGCCACATCCTCGAACGGTTCCATCTCCGATATCAGAACGTGACGTTCGCCGCGCCTTCAGGATTTTCACCCCCTTCCAGTGGGACGTAGACAAATTATCTGGAGAAAGACAGAACGCTGTGTAGTAATAAATCCAGTAGCTCGCGCTGAATTTCAGCCGTCTCCCGCGTAATAAGAAATTCTTTATGAAGGAAAGCCCGCGCCGGGGGACGGCTGTCGCGTCGCGTGTGTAATTTTAATGCGTCCCGTATCGAACTGAACTGTTTGTTGTATCCTCTCGGTGTCGCCGATTTTGAAAAAACGTTGGTCAAGTGCAAATAGAGCTCGCACCCTGAGAGTTCCGTACAAATTTTATTATATGTGTAAATAATACGTCGGTCAAAAGTATTGACGATTTTTGCGTATTTTCACACTCTGGCAAGAAGATTTGGATCCCGGGAATTTCAAAAAGGAAATTCGAAAAAGTTTTGAAATATAAAAATTTTAATTTTTGAATAAGGCTATTAATAAAAAATAAAAATATCTTCCATAGATAGCAAACCATATATTCCAACTGAAAAATGTCGCTTTGTAATCGAAAAAAGAAAATTTAATTGATATAACTACGAATTTATGCATTTCGGATTTATTTCCTTTACTTGCACTATGAGGCTTTTCTTCTTGCCAAATTTCATAAACCTAAGTCAACGGAAAGTACCCTGTGAGATAGTGAATAAAGAAGATAAAATAGGTTGTTAAAAGTGAGCAAGTACTAGTTCCTCGCCAAGGTATTAAATACACTGTGGAATTTTATTTATTTGCGTCAAAAATAGCCTTATCTTTGGAATTCGTTGTCTTAGAAGCTTGATTTTTTGCAGCGTCTAAGAATCGTAAACCTAAGTATTTGAGTAATTCCAACATAATACCTCCCACTCGCTCCTGAGAAAAGGGTCTTGACGGACAGAAGGGATCCTGTAAGGGTTCTTTTCGAAGCACGAAACTCTAAAAAGGGCGGCTATTCCTCGCACGACACTCAAGTTTTGCGTTCTATTTCTGGTTGTGACAGCAACTATCTGAATATTTTTGGCTTGAAGACTCGACGCGATTTTTACTTTAGCCATTGGTCAATACAATCTATTAATTGTAAGTAATGAAATATTTGCAATTCAGAGAAAAACAAGTTCCAAAATCATATACTGATATCCCATTACCATTAATCAGATCAATTTACTTATAAACATGATCTTTCCTGGCTTATTATCCCACGAGATGATTTGCCGTAATTTAGATGGTATGCTTCTGTAATGACATTTCCCATCACTTTGTGATGGTATACTAAATCTAATCCCATGTTTTGTTCTATGGATCCAAGAACTCACTGGCAGTTTTAAGTCCTGCCTAATTTTCTGCCCCAAACAGCAGATCACATTGTAAAATAGTCCTCGTAATTTTCTGTTCTTGTATATTAATATTATAATTATCTATATTATTATAAAGTTCACGATATTGTGCTCAAAGTGGGATATCTAGAGGCGGTATACTTTATGCATTTTAATATTCGCAATCACTTGAAATTAAAACAATAGATTGCAAGCCCCATTTTATGTGCAATAAGTTTAGCATGCCACAGTAGCTAGTGGCTCCATGGGATTGCGGATATCAATGTGCGGCGGTGATCACCTACTCTCTGATGTCTTACACGCTTTTTAAAACACATTAAAAAAAAAACTTATACTTATCCTCAGAGTTTGTTCTTTCTCATGGTGTGACTGGTAGTTTAATAAACAAATGTATTTAATCATTGGTAGGTTATCGCCATTCAATTCGTTGCTATTGAATTGACGGTCGAGACTTTTCTAACATTTAGTATAGATAGTACAACATTCAGAAAATAGAACAGCATTCGTAATTCTAATCGTACGGGACCCGTCATCCTTTTAAAAACAAATCGAGCTCGACACGCTTTCAACACTCCATCGATCCCCACGACCTTATAGCGCGAGTTGCGCGCGCGCATTACCTCGCGTTAAGTATCGGCATCGTATCCAAACATTGTTGCTCATTAATCTCGCGCCGCGAGTAAACTAACGCGAGCGCGTCCAAACAGAACGTATAGAAATAGAGGCTTTTTCATGTTCTCCTCAGATAATATATATGGCGTGCTGAAAGGCGCTTTTAGTGTGTCTTGATGAAATAGGTCGGTCAATGGGGCTTTTACCAGCCGAAAATTATATAGAGTCGTGATTTTTGCACGCATTTCCAGTGCTCTATATGTTGCGACAGAAATAGAGATGCATTTAATTTGCCGTCCATCGTAATACAGCGGTATATACGTGAAGACATTTCGTTAAATATTGAAGATATTTAAGATAGGATCTCGTATTATTTATCCCGTTAACTCGCGTGCGTTTTGGACGAATTCTAGAAAGAATAAAATTAAAATCGATTTACACCGTACGATGTTCATCTGTCACGGGTGGTAGTCGTTACATGTCAACATTAAGGGTACACTAAAACCAGTGTGTGCTATAGCAGAATTTTAGTCTTGTCTATGACACACCAATATAGCGCGATAGGCAAAACAGGAAACCGAATGTAGTGCTGACCCGAGTCTAGATAGCGCCAGATTGAACTTCGATTGTACCAAGAACTTGAAATACGTCATAACCTTTTTCGAATGTACACTTGAAGGCACTATTGTCTGAAGAAGAACGAGCAAGAAACTTAAGGGTAGCTCTTTCTAATCTTATCATACACAACGGCAATACATAAAGTAAACACTGAATCAAACGACCCACTAAGAAGTTGAGCTAAAACCGAAGCCTAATTGGTTAATATTTCATTCTACATGAAATCAGAATACAATTCAATATTACTAGTTTGAACACTGCGAAATTTGATTAGACTCGTGTTCCATAGTTATTAGCCTTTGTCCATTCGAGATCATCGTTTTCCCTTTGAATTGTTGCATAAAATTGATAAAAACCCTAAGTTTCGGCCTTCGGCTTCAATTTAATTTCTTTTTTCTACAAAGTTTGTAATATTATATTTTAATTATATCGCAACAAAAGAAATTATCGTATTAATAATGTTCAATCTCCAACCGGACAAACTTCTAAGCATCATTGTCTGTGAACCGTCAAAATCATTTCTCGACAGTTATTTGTTGGTCGGCAAAAATATAATATGCATCCACTTGCAAATCATTTCAAAAGTTCTTATGAAATCTAGAGTTTTAAAACCTATCACTATGAATTATTACTTGAAATAATATTAAAATACAGTATAAGAAAATTTTTAAGGATTTCTTATTTTTAAAGCGGACGGATTTTATTTATGTAATAATTTTCGTGAAACAACACGCACGTAAAACGCGCGACGCGTTAATCTTCCTTTTATTGTTGCCATGTGGGCACCTTAAAATACCCCCACCGACGAATTATAAAATTAAGCGGAAAAAAATATTTTTATTACCATTTTATGCGACGAGCTCAAGTGATTTTCGTTCCACTCCATAAATTTATTTCGCTTAATGGGTTTTTATTGAGTCATTATTATCATATGTATAATGGATTTCTATACAATTTTATAATGAATATTTATACACTCAAAATACTTTTTATTTTACAACATTCCTTATCTTGATCTTTGCAGCGATAAACTATTGTTTTCGAGTATAAAATAATAGTTGTATGAATAAGTTATTTAACGATATAAACATTATTCTTTGTAAAAATGTAGAAAATATTTATGTACTTTTTATATTTGTACAAAGTTATGTCTCCAAATAAAGAGTCGCCAAAACACTGACTCGTATATATTTATTGTGGTAGAATCAAGCTGTTAACAAAAATCGGCCGTCGCGACCCATGAGATGTCACATTCTCATAGGATACGGATATGAGATAGTAGCTCTCGTTGCTTTTCGTCCAGTGAGTGAGAGATCCCATCGCTCATCTCCTTCCATCACCCCGCTTCTTCTGCATAAATCCTTCTATATCAAATATTCTATTCCAACCCAAGAGGCCAGCAACGCACTGGTAACTCCTCCACGGGGGCATAAGGCCATGGGCGGCGATGACCGTCTAGTCTCTAATAGCTCACCTGCTCGTTTGCCCAACTGAAATGCTCTAAAAGTATCGAAAATTCTAACAATTGAAACTGACAGACAAGTCAATCAGCTTATTAGACTTAGATAATTCTCTCTTTTTTGAAAAATCTTTATACACTGATCATCAGACACGGCTTTGCTCACTTTTATTTTAAGCAAATCTTTGGCCAAAGCATAGAAATAACAATAAGAAGAATATCCAATCTATTATAAGATTCAGTCCCACATAATTTTAATTGCATCAATTTTAAAAATTATAAAATCCATAAAAACCCTTCAAAAATTTATTATATCTTACCCATTGGGATGATTTTTGTTTTATTTTAACTGTCAAAAAAATTCATTGAAAGTATTTTTAGTATGGGTATAATCATATTATTTAAAATAAATTGAATTATAACTTATCTGAAATAAAATATTAACTTGTATTACTAAAGAAAATAAAAATTTGCCAAAATAATGGTGACCAACCATTATTTCAATTCTAGTCGGGTTTTACCGCTTTTGTAATGGGCTGTCTTCTTGTTCTATATCTACTGGGACCGACACTTAAGCAAAAACTTGAATTGAAATAAATTTTCTTTAGTCAACTTTATGTAGATCACTTATAAAGATAGTGTTGTACAATATGAAAAATTATAAACGTTCGGAGTTACAGAATGCGTACGCTTGGAAAAAAAAAGCAAACTTTATTTTTTACTTACTAATAAAAAATGATGTATCTAGGAACACAGTCAATAATTATCATGCGTTAAGTACTTTTACTCCTTGTACATTCTGTTGCGACAAAAGCGACACGATTATTAATTTGATTACTGTTTAGTTTATAATTGAAGATTCATACTGAACTGCTAAATTTCGACTTAATTCGACTTTAAATACAATTTTAAACATTCGAATTGATATTGTTTTAGTTTAAAATTATTGAATAATCATAACTTATTGTACACAAAAAGAATAAAGACGCAGCATTGTTTGCAAACACGCAGGCGGGGACAGCCTATATTGGGACAATAATTAGAAAAGAGGTGACACTTGTATTAAAGTTGGAATAAAATCTTGGTTGCACTATTTGTATCTGGCTAGTTTTAATATCATTAAATACATGACATTATAAAAAAAAGAAATAACAACGGTGTCCCACCATTTTTCTATTGTTTTTCTGTCCAACAAAATAAGTGAATGTTACGTAAAATTCCATATATTTTGAAGTTTTATTACAAAAATAGGAAAAATTCGACACAAAACGCAAAAAAAATTGTAACGTTTGTGAACCTAATACAGCGTCGGGAAGAGTAGCACAAAACTGGTTCAAGCGCTTTCAGTCCGGTAATTGTGATGTCAAAGATGAACCTCGCTCTGGTCAACCTATTACAGATAAAATCGATGTCATTTTGGAAAAAAGTAGAGAAAGATCGGCATATTACTTCTTACAACATAGCTGAAGAGCTAGGAATTGACCACAAAATGATATGAACACGTTTGAAAAAAGCTGGTTATATGAAAAAGCTTGATACTCGGGTCCCATACCGGCTCACTGAAAGAAATCTAATGGATCGTGTACTCATTTGCGATTCACTTTTGAAACATAGTGAAACCGAACGGTTTTTTAAAAAATTGAACTCTGGTATATTATAATTAAATATAAATAAATAGTGATGAAAAATTATCTTGAATTTATGTATAAAATACGAAAAAACTTATTCCCAGGGCTAATACATAATTTATGTCCAACTAATACTTAATTTACGTAATATATAATTTATGTATTCATAATTTATATCTTGACTACAACACAGAAATCATAAGCCAGTCATTGCGACCACGTCCGGGAATAAATTCTATAGATAAATTATGTGTTTATTTATAAATATAAATTTATATTTCATAGATATATAACAGAAACTGCCAGTTGTCAAAAACGATAGAATTTGCATTTTGACTTCCTTTTTGAATGTAAAAAAATTGGACCTTGCCTAGATGGCATCATTTTTGCTCAAAAAGTATTACAAACATTTTTTCGTGATAAAAATTAATTTTGTTGTAGTGACGACACAACAGCTAGCACAATTTTTGATTGGTGTGTGAACTTTTCAAATAAAATACCACTACACGGCTTATTGAAGCAAGTGTTTTTGGTATTACATAGACATACTTCTATATTTGTATATTTTGTAAATACATGCTTTTTTAAGGATGATAATTTTTTAATATATCAGCACAAACATCATATCGTCGGTGACTGTACTCTCGATAAGCATTGAGAAATGGGCCGGCTCCTTGGCGCGCGGCTCGAGAGTTATTGCTTCTGATCGTAAACCCAGTTTCTGTGTGGTCCGAATTATACCAACTATTTCTTGAAGGATGTGTCTCCGGGGTATCATCAGTATTGAAGGATTACGATATCTGGCTATTATATTTAGACAGTTCATTTTGCTAAAATGTTTATTTATTTTATTGGAAACATAGTATGTTTTTATTTATTTATAAAGGAAAAAAAAATGTAGAAGTGATATTACACTTCTGCGCATTGTAATTTTCTGATCGAACATATTGTTACGATCTTTTACTATCGGAGTTCGAGCATCGACATATATTACACCAAGTTAACAATGATATACTGTACATAAAAACACTGTAAAACCACCAAAACTGGAATATTTTTTCTGAATGCACTTTTAATGCACTAGTTGCTAAGAGAATTATTTAACTGCCAACACCCGAATTCCATTACCTTTCCAAGTCGTTCCCCAATACCCTCAATCGAATATGGTCTATAAAATTCCTCAAATGTAAACAAAATTATTAATATGTCATCCCTGATTCTAAACAAGATCATAAACATGTCGCCTGTGAAGAAATGAATAACGGCAGTTTCTACAATACTTAGAAAAATTCAGAAATATTTAAAAAAAATAATGATCGACATAAATTCAATACCAGAAATAAAAATAAATTGGGCTTACATGTCAGTCGACTATACAGAGTTACGATTTCATTTAGGGGGCTCTGTCTATGCATATACAATATTTACGCTTATATAAATTTAATAGCAATAATATATAATTATTTAGTAATAAAAAGTATTATATTTCCGAATATTTAGAAGATAAATATCCATGGGCATAGGCGGCTCGACTTCTTACCGGGCTGTTCTGTTCATATTTTTTTTATTATTGTTTTTGTTATGCATGATGAAATTATAAAAGAGCTTACGTTTCTTGTTCGTTCTTCTTGAGGGCAGACTGCCTTCCGAACCAGCGGCTAAATATGAATTCGCAAAAAGATGTAACGTATTTCAAATGTTATTTTATAATCTACGAAATAAAAATATTTTGTATTTAATTTTCAATTTTGAGTATCCTCCTGTTTTAAGTGGGATTCACAAAAAGCACTTAAATATCGCAATCAGTTGCCTCTTAAATGATTGTTTGACGAAAAAATCTATATATATATATATATATATAAACAAAAGTCATAACTGACTGACTCACTACTTCATCAATGTTAAACCCAAACATTTAGATCTAGAAAGATAAAATTTTGGGATGGGAACAGAGGTTCATTTTAGGATGTAGAAAAAGTATGAAGTAAAAGAAAGTCCAAAATTCGACTCCTAAAGAGATACATTGGGGGTTCAAAATTTCATTATTGTGTTGAAATTTCGACTCGAAATTTCGTAAAATTACTCATAAAAATAAACAAAGAATATCGAGATTTTTTTAAATCGACCCTTTAGGTGTGAAAATTGAACCTTAAATCGATATGGGTGTCATTATTATCGTTTTTTGGGACGATGATGATAAAAATGGCATTTATTTTTGATTTTAGTTTACTTACATTAGAAGCCAAATCATTCATTTGTCTATCTGTCTGTCTGTATGTCTGTTTGTCTGTTTGCACATCATGAAAAGAACTACTGCACGGAATTGACTACTGTATTCGCAGGTTTCGTGCTTGAAATTCAACTTAAAAAATAGGGAATGTTTTATTAGCTTTGTTTCCACGCGGGCGGAGTCGCTATCTAAAGCCAATTTACGAATGAAGTTCGTTCTCATTTGCATTTTCTTTTAATTTTTGTTAAAACGCTTTACGCACGTAGTACGCAGTGGTCTATCAATAAAAAATATTTTGAAATAGGCGACCCTAATGATAAATATGGCCATTCGGCTGATTTATTTAAAGATGGACCTTTGGGCAGTTGTCATACATTGAATGACGTTTCGGTACACCATTTTCTTTTTGAGAGGCATTTAAATTGCACTCAATTCGAGTCGCCTATAAATTTTTATATATATCGCTTGAAAATACGAAATTATATTTTAACGGAGTCTCAAATAGTTAAACATGTCTCAAAATTTTGAGTAACTTCAGTACCTATTTAGTTGACAGAGATTTAAAGGGGTCAAATAGAGCCACGGTTGAACGGATCAAGTATTTCTAATTTAACTCAAGCTAAGACGTCGTTCTCAGACGTCCTCGCCGCTCTGGTGTCAACAGCCGTTAACAAACCTCAACATGAACTGGTGTAATACAAAGGACTTGAAGTTCAAACATGTCAATCCGTAATGTGACTGCACGTCTCAGTAGAGTGGTGATAAACACCTTAACGTATATTTCAGTACTTCTTAATAAATTCTATCCCACAATTTTCCTCTCCCAGTATATGAAGGGCTGAAAAATTTCCCTCACCCTTCCAAATATATACGAATGCTCCCTTCAAATAATGCATACGTACAATGAAACACTTTTATTGCGCTTTCGTCTTTAAATCAATCGCTCAAGCCCTTAAACAACCGCAAAACTTCCTCAGACCATTCACTCGGGGGTATGACTTGTTTACCTTCTGTGTAGATATACATCTGTTGCTTTAAAATTTTATTACTGTAAACACGACATCTTTTGGCCGTATAAAGTATGAATCTAACTCATAGCTTCGAACGTAACTGTTTTAACGTTTGACCTGTATTGCAGTCGTAATGCAAATGTATTAATACCCACGAGACAGTGTTGTTACCTTTACATTACGATTACGACGTGAGGTGACATCCATCGATGTCACCACACGTCACCTCACCAGACGTCACCTCAAAACGGCCCGACATAGCGGTCTAAAGTGTCGGCTGATGAACGCCAATCACAGGGACGACACGTCGCGGCGGCGCTTAATCGAATACGTCGTGCCACAAATTTCTTCCGATAGGCCGCGTCGTCGATCCGACAGCTCCGATAGCTCAATTCTACTACGTGACGAATTACACGCTCGTCAGAGGGCGTGCGCGGCCCGGGAACACCTTTGAAAGCTTTCAACATGGCGAATTTTAAAATACGCGACCAACTGTAAATTGATATATGCACGGCTAGCCTTCCATGCTGTAACTAAATTTAATTAACCGTTTCTCATACAAAAACTCAAATATTAGTGATCACATAATACATTCACAATCTGTATAAATGTAGAGGATTATGTAAATCTAATTATAAGACGAAAAAGGAAAAAAAACTAGATGTGAAAGGACATTTTCATGGTGTATAAGTTAGATAGACTAATTTATACATATCTAATATGCATATTATATATACACATATATATAAGACCTAATCAGGTCATCCCTAGGATGACCTTTTTAGGCCCTATTGGTCGTAATGACAATGCTAGGGTAGGACTACGACCCTCAGGGCCGTAGTGTTTTCTTATTTATCATGATTTACGTAATACACTTCACCAAATCATTATAAATAAATACGAATAAAAGTGAATACTAGCCTTCAGTATTATAAGAGATGCGTTTATTTACCTTCTTAGCCTACTGTGTAAATTTCAATAAATTAGTTTTTAGGCAGTAAACTCCAGTCGTACATCAGAGCTGAAACGCACTGTTTGTCTAATAACTAAACGTCGAAAATGGTCACAAAGTTAAGCCGGAAAAATAAATACTTTTTCAAGTACTATTTTTCCGATTTTCCAATTAACAATTAATTGTCTCAAAGGCCTCTTATTTTTAATTTCAATGCTACTAATCAACGTGTATAAAAGCAAACCCAGAGACTATTAATTGCGAATTATAGGATTTACACACAACCGTATGGTGCTACTGAAATTGTAAAAAATTGATGTGTAACTTACAATAATGTCTGTCTGTCGAGCTAAAGGGGAGAAAATATCAGCACCTCCATCGAAAGCAGATTATTAAATTTCAATTAACTTTCAATTAAGTTAAGTGAACTTTAATTAGGGCAACCCAGAATAATTAATTTTTATGCCGGGACGAAACTTTACGAGTTATTTTTTTTTCAGGCCGGAGACAATCTTATTTGGAGCTCTGCAAAATTAAATCTTTCAAAATATCCACTTTCATGCCGGATCTTTTCCTCATTACACTCTTTTATTTTTCACCGAGATCACGCGAATCTCAAAGTGTGTTGTCGTTGTTTTAAGCTTTGACGACCTCCCACTGTTAAGACAGACCCTCCCACTATTTTTCCGTCTCGCTTTTGGGAGCCGACGACGACTCCACAGCTAAGAGCTTTTTGCCTTTATATCGGAAGGCACTAGATTCCATCCTGATCATGGGCCAATCGACCGATGAGTCGTCGACTTGAATCGAATCGAACCACACCTCTGTACTTGGAAACAATTTAAGACACCGGTCCCGGCACTCGACATCACACTATAGTCAACGGCAATTAACAACCTTCGAGCTGTAGTAATCCAGCGCAAGCAGCTTCAGCAGGCCGAGGCAAACGGCAATCGTTTCTATTTCTGCAAACTCTTTGACGTGTCCGAGAGTTGCGTAACAAAATTTAAATTTTCGCTTTTCTAACTCGCTTGGCGTCTCATAAGTTGATATCAGTATTCATACATGATTAATTCTTAAATCTATAAATACATAACTGCGTTAATATTTCTCGTTCGTTAGTAAACAACCAATACCTATTCTAAATTAAATATTACGATAATTTTAAAAATTATTTGAGAGATAAGACAATAAATTTAAATATATGTATATAATATTTATTCTAAATGAAGTAAGTGTATTTCGTTCGTTTTAAAATTGTTTAGTATTTAAATGTTGAATAAAATTATCTGAAAAATAATTTACTGTCGAGTTAGGTTTTTTAAATCTTAAAAAAATATTGTTTTTTTTTCCAGAGTCAAATATTACGTCAGAATTTATTGTTATTTGCCAAGCAATACTTTAATTTTGTATAGTTATCAAAAAATATATAATATTAATATAAAATGTACGTATGTTACTGCACTGAATTTTTGCATAGCAAAAATCGTAACATGCAATAGTTTTATATAAAACTAAATAATTAAACGATATTACAAATAAATTATACAGTCAGGTAAGACTAAAATCATTAAGACTGTCTCAAGGTCCAGGTCAATTATAAATAGTCTAAGGAAGACTAAATAAATCTATAGAGCATACGTGTTTAATGGTAAATTCGACAAATGGGCTACAATTACTAAATAAAATAGAACGAAAATGTTGACGGAGTGGGCGTAAGTAAATATGTATACAGCGCGTACATATATATTGACGAATACAGCAAGTGGTGCTCTAATAGAAGGACGAAAGTAATGTACAAAAGAAAATATATGTGATAGAGTCAGCTAAGGGGAATGCTGTAACTAACGAAATTAATCTATAGAGCGAATATATATGATGGTAAAATCGACAAAAGGCGTACTAGGAGTTTATGTTTTTCGTTCTGAAACGGAACCCTATATGGCTTACATGTATATCTACTGTTCGAATATACATGTGTGCTTTAGCACGCGTGATCGTCCAGTCAATTAATTTAATAAAATGATGTAGCGCGGTACAATCTGGCTTTGAATCGGGAAGGGAATTTCGACTCTTACAGGGTTCACGATTTGAACCTAAATTTTATCAGATTGTCGCGAAACTCCAAGGGGCTGATGTTTCGTTTCGCGTGCTTTTCACGCTCTACGAAAAATAGAGCTGTTCGCTCTCTTCCCGCGCTCACAGCGTCAGGGTGTTTTCGTTCGATATGTTGTGCCGATATAAGTCGGCCGTATCGAGATCGTCAGGAAATTAGAGCGACCGTAGTCTAGCTCTCTGTTCCTTCTCGAGTCTGAAATCGAGGCGGCACATTTTAGCGCGGCCATATAAATAGCGTTTATCGGCGCTGTGGGCTCTCCAATCCGTCAGATACAAACCATTAAAATTTATGTGCTCAATATCAATTATAAAGAATGAAAATATTTAATTTTCTTAGTTTTCTAGAGTTTCGGTCACATTGAAAATGTCTGTATAAAATAAAGTCGTATACTCGATACTTCTCAAGCATCGAAACCTCAGAATAAAGGTCTTTAGCACTAGAGCTATTACATAGAAGCTCATAAGGCTGTTTATTTTACAGTCAAACCAAACATTTAAACATCAAAGTGTCAGTTGGTATTAACTCAGGTCTCAAACGAGACAAATAATATCAAATATAGTTTTAATCTCAATAAAATCAATCAACCCTACGATTGAATTTCCTAAGTGCGCTAGAGCACTCCGATTCATTGATAATTGATACGTGTATTGAAATGCTAATTACATAAATTTCTTCAAGTGATTAAACCTTAAAATTAAAACGCAATGGGCAAATAACACATTTTACATGATGCGCAGTGAAATAAAATAATATATAATAAAATTAAATTAAAGAAAGAAAATGAAATTAAATTGAATGTAAGCAATAAAATATTATAGTTAAGCATTTAAATGATAACTATTATTTTCGTGTTGCGCAAGATTTCCTATATATAAATCGAAATTATTTCAACAAATTATTTATTACTTGACTATTACAATGTTCGATTTTTGTTTACCAGAACCACCTCTGGGGATAGGAGTTCAATTTGCAATGAAGCCAGGCCTTTGATCTGAACTCCTCGCAGATGGAGCCTCACTTGGGCACCCATGTAACCCTCGACGAACAGTCCTGATGCGTATCAGACCTGCTCATGTACCTCCGATACTTTTAAATATGACATCACCGAGAAAGATCTAATGCAAAAGAGGAAATTTAATACCTCTGTTAATAAATTATATTTCAATATTAGGGACAGTTACCGGGAGCCAGTGCTCATTCAGACGAATGAACTGCCAGCCTGAAACATAACTATTATTAGGGAATCTGCACACAGGGAAAACAGTATATATTAAAAGTGGGAGCTTTCGTGTGGGGTCATCATCCGTGACCTCTTCGCTGGGCTGCAGAATGCTCCTTAACTTAGCAGCTCGCTCGTCTGGATTCCCCCGCATTTCCGCGGAGGTTAGCGTCGATCACGGCCTCCGGGGTGAGGCCCGACTTGGTCTCGTGGTTCAAAAGTCGACTCGCCTTTCGCGTGTCCCTATATCGACTGACCTTACTCCGCGCGCCCTGCGTCCGCGCATCATAACATCGTCCGGCCGCGGCCGTATTGTCTTCCCTTCGATTGTTTTCGTAATGGCAAATGCTACTTTGTCTCTTTTTTTTCTAGTCACTGACGCGAAAAGTGCGCACAATGCCACTTATTGTTAGATTCTTATAAAGAGTTCATATACGCGAAACTTAATTATGGCTTTTACAAAATAAATATATAAATAATAGTAACCCAGTTTACGTCATGAATTGAAATAATCAATTGTATTAAAATAATCAAATAAATAAAATCACCTACCAATAAATATCAATCAATCGATTAAATAAATCAACCATTAAACCTAAACAGTCAAATAAAGTGATAACTCATATCTCATCTAATTAATTATAAATAAATTTATCATCACCTCATTTCTAGTCAATTAAATCACCGATACTTCATCTAATCATCTAAATTAAAATACGCAAATATCATACCTAATTCAATTCATGAGGTCAGTCGTAATCATATCCAATAATACAATTCATGATATTAACCACAAATTTTTCCTATATAGAAATGTTAACAAACATAACAACAACAATAAGTGTAGTGAAATGTGTATAAACTTATAATAAAACCTCAAATTTAATATCTTCGGTCAGCCAAATTAAGGCTAATTTCTTATATCATAAGATGTACTGTGTACGGTCCCTTCATATATTTTTTTTACGAATAGTCGAGGGTGCCTTTAAACAAGGACGCATGTCCATGACACCGAAACTCTTCTTTCTTACAATGGTTTTTTTATGTACTTATATAAAAACGCGTTAGTCGAACTAAATACGCCCGAAATTAAAGACTGTTTTTCTTATCATTATTATTTTCAACGGCCCAAGCTCATCTAAAGAAATGACTTACACGGCGTTTCTATGAACTCGTAATATATTCTAGTATTTTTAGTTGTAGACCTAAGAACCCGTTTCAATTGATTACCTTGATATTTTATTCATTCTAACTGTTAAAATACCAATCTAAAGTAAGTTAAATAGGGATAAAGACAGTTTTATTAACTTGTTGTTGGCCCCGTCTTAAACCATCCCGCCGTTTAGGTTTTTTTTGCTTCTCAGCCGATAGAGACAGTAAAAATATGTTTTTCGTTCTCGTTTTTGTTCAAATTTTGTAGAATATGGTTGAACAGATCGTAGTTTTAAAAAAAAAGATTTTCGAACGAACAATTCATTGATCAGCTCTTTGACGTTGAAGTCTTATCGTTATTATTATTTTTTTTTTAATAATACATATTACATCGCGTTGCACTAATAAAAACCCTGATAAAAATACGTAACACCATTTTTCTATGATTTGTATAAGGACAAACTATTCAACAAAAACATTGAGAGTGATATGAACAAACCGTCCAAACATGTGTCGTGCCACGCGCAGTGTCAGATTCCGTAGGTGCCCGTCATTTTAAATGCATTAAGAGGGAGGCTTTTGTTTAGTACGACGCACACGTTAATTGAGTTCATGGGTTTAACGGATTACTAATTCATCTAATTGATTTTCAATTAAATTTGTACCAAATTTTGCTCTTTACTTCTCCATACTGTACATTTTATAAGTTAGTCGACTATTACTCGTTAACTGACAAAGCTTACATAGCTGTGATATTTTCCCTTTTAACTCCTTTGTATATTATATTGCCGTGAATTTTTTCACACGTCCAAAAACAACCACCTAGCTGACAGGGGAGATTTCACTGGATGGACTCTAACAAAAAATAACGTTTTAAAGCTTAACGTTTCGCAAACTGATCTCTGAATAACAAATTGCTTTCATATTCCCACAGTATTTTTGAACGATCCATTCAACTACATTCTTTACATCCACTTTAAGATTACAAAAATGCCCTAAAACATTTTTTTTCAATATTTTATTCCATCACTTTGTTGGGGTAACTATTATTTATACTCATGCCAAATTACAGGTTTCTAGTATTAAAAGTGTCTGAGCTAAGTTGAGGACAGGCGGACAGACAGACGGACGGACATGGCGAATCTATAAGAGTTCCTCATTGATTACGGAACCCTAAAAAGTCTTTCATATTAGACAGCCTTTAAAATATATCGAGAGAGCTATGAGTATATAACACTTTATGTATATTGAAAAAAATGATATTAATATAATGAACAAATTCTGGTATTGAAAAAATGTTATTGACATAATTAACAAAATCTGGTTTTTGTTGCAGAATCGTGTCGATAGTGTCATTGGGTCACGTTCATCGACATCGACTACTATCTACCCTACGAAATGACGGGAACATTGGCTAGTGATGTGAAAACGTGAGTGCAGTGCCGTAAACAAGATGTCTAGTGTTGTGACCAAGATGTCCTTTCCGAGGTGTTTCGTTGTCGTGAGCGCTTTCATGAGCGTCTTCCTCCAGAACTGCGTCGAGAGCCAACAGGAGATATTGATAGAAGAAGCATGTAAGTTCTTTGTTTCTTGTAACCCTGTGATGATCTATTGAATTTATCGTTGTCCTTATTGAATGGCAAATATTCTATATTACTAAAAATTTCCTCTTTCATCATTTTGTTGAAGCGTTGAAGCGTTAGAAAAACAATCACAATTTTCTGATAGTGCTAAAATCATACCAAATTTTAATACTTAAATGATTTTTTTTTTGAGACATTTGGTACAGTTTATGATGCGAATGAATCTTATTAAAACATACATATATACACATTTATAAAACACGTTTTAAATACAGAATTGATATGTTTTAAAAATAATTTTCTTTGATATAGTGCATCGTTCATATATTCTAATATATTTATAGCTTGGTATATTTTAATTTAAAAATACTGAAATATTTCTCTGATCAAATTTTAATCAAGCTGTTTTCATAATCGAAAAATTCGTATTGTTTTAAGGTATAGTAATTGTAAATAATTACATTAATGCATTTTTACTTACACGTACTAATAAAAAGGTTTTATAATAATTTTAAAAATTATTAATTTAACAGAAATATAAATATGATACACTGTACACTTAGCGAAAAAAAACTACTATGCGGAAAACATGTTTTGAAAGTGCTTCTTCTTAAAATATTAATAACGCTGATGAATGTTATTTTTAATGGTTTCCTATTAAAATTAAAAATTTCATCGTCATAGCGAGCGGGAAGGTTTTTAATTTAGTTCAGAATATTTTAACTCGTAAAGCATACATGCGTCTAGAGTCTGCGCAAAATGTATGTGCTGACGCAAAATGGCGTACCCGCTGTTGTGAAAATGGAAAAAAGCACATTAAGCACTTTTTGTACATTATTTTCTGGCACGCTTTAGATATATATTTTTTTCTGTTTAACGCCTTCATAATTATATTTCTAGAATAGTTTTTTTTTTTAATATTTTCTTCTCTATTATACGTTATTAATTAAGACTGGAACTTTATAATCAATTAATTTCTGCGGCTGTGTATACGAACTATCAAGTTCACACTATAGACTGTTGGTTTTACAAAAAGCAAGCAATAACATGCTAATACTGCGACTAATGAACAAAGTCAATGACCGTTGCGTCTCAGAGGAGCTTTGTCGATCAACTCGAAATCGAAAATGAATTCAAATCGATTCGAAAGATGTTCTTTAAAGAAAAAAAATGATTGACTGTTTGTTGCATTGGACAGAATTAGGGCTATCTGATTTCTGTTGCCTTCAATAGCAGTTGAAACGACAAATATGAAATTACTAAAAATTGCTGAACGAATCTTCAGTTGTAAAATATATTAATGTTGTAATTTTAAACCAACAAAAAGCTCCGAATGCATTTATTAGGCGAGCCCAAGAAGGATTTTGGAGTCACTCGAGCGCGGTAGATTAATACGAGGGGGGATACCTTGTACCCTGTTGAGTACCTCCAGCATATATGAGCCCTTTATGTAGGAAGGTCTGCCTAGGGCAGCCCATCAGAATGGTAAAAATAATCGATCATCAGAAATACTCAAGCGCGTCAGATTAACGCAAGGCGGGTTAATTACTACCCGAACAGTATGCGTTTCAATAAACTGACGACTTGAGAGTGATGTAAGGGAGGAGAGGGTCACAAAATTGGAAAAAAAAGTCATCTTGAAATTCTCAAGCACTTTAATTTTTTCTTAAATTAAAAAAAATAATGCAAGGATACCGGAAAAAATATAACCTCACGATTTTCTCAAACCGGAATGATAACAATGAGTTAAAAAGTTAATTGCTAGCGACTAGAATGAAGTATGTATTCCTCACTCTGCACCTCTATTTCACTTTCTCTTTTTTCCTATTCTATACTCTCTCGCACCATCCCTACATTGGTTCTTGTTTCCATGAGGCCATAACAGCTGCTCACAGTATAACGCGACATTGCTATGTTATAAGTACAACGTTCTGACTTGTTAATATTATATATTTTGATACAAATGGTTATTTAAAAATGCGAAACGGTCGACACCGGAGGACATCCTAAAACCTCCCCGTTATTTTTGAGCTCAGCGCTCGAAAATACATTCATAATTTTTGAGCTTTTCTAGCTCAAAGCGCAATTTTATATACATTTTCGGGCTTTTTGGCTTGAAGCGTTTCGCTTTCATATATGGTCTAGAGATACTCGAACCCCGTATCGCGAGCCTCAATCGTTTGATCAATTTCGGAAACATTGATTTTAAAAAAATCCATGAAAAAATAAAATTCTAACCGACAGATTTATGAACTCCTGTAAATAATCATCAGATTTTGGATTAGCATGACTGGGACACCAAGCTGAACCATCTGTATAACAATCTGACACGCACGAGTAATTCAATATGGCTATTATTTTTTTCCATTTTCCACCCTTTCGTGTTATAGCCACTCCCACCCTGCAAACTGACAGATTATCATACATTTTTTTTATTAGAGACAGAACATCTAATTATCAATACCTGACACGTTCGAGTATTTTCATGTGATTTTATTTTGCATTTTTGAAAACCTGTATACGCTTCCCCCATCGCTGAACTGAAAAAAACATCATAAAATCTTTTATTCTTTCTCTAATCTAATGTTCAAAATCCCTAAGCCTCCGCGATGCTCGAGCGAATTCCCATTTAGCGTCATGAGCTCCCCTATTAATTATAATATCTTGTATTTTTAAATGTAGGTGAAATTTTGAAAAAGCTCAGCATTTTTTTTATTATTTCAAATTAGATCGTATATATTACAAAGTCTTAAGATGATAATAATCGTCTGGTTCTTTCAATAAATTACTTGAAATCCCTTTAATCCAGAAATCCAGATACTTTCTGGATAACCAACTTCTTACACAAAAGCACACTTTTGAAAAGACTTCTTCTTATTGGACTATAAGTCGTAATCCGTCTATTGAAATGTAGCACATCTTAGATTGTATTTCATTTATTAAATCAGCACTGATAAATACACCTCGACTTGGCTTGAAAGAGTCGCCATCTGAGAATAACTTGTTCCATTTAATTTGTATTATTCAATTGTCAGAACTAAACTCCAATTTTTATGACTCAAAGTATTGAACGCTCAGATTTTATTAAGTAAACTCGCATCGTGAAAACGCGGCTTAAGTGAGCGACAAAGTCATAACTGGTAGTACTCACGGCATAATTATGGTCGTACTGAATGTAAACGTAAATTTTGAAAGCTTCCGTCTCGATCTTTTTTGCAATTTTTCCAGCAACTGTAAATATCTAAAACATTAAATTTAGCTTATATTTTCCAAACCGATGTTACTGTTTAGACGAATGTAGAACTCTAGATGATACTAAAAGCGGTCCTAAATCCGAAGACACGTTAGTGTGTCGCGCCAAGTACACGTTAAACACATGGCGTGAGACACGTGTCTCTATTCTCCTGTCATATGCCATGACCTCATCATATTTTTACTTTCATATTTTTCATTATCACATCACTATTGACACTACACTGGTTGTTATGATTTTTTTTTAATACTTTTATATATATATTTCCAACAATTACTTTGTTTTCTTAATTATTTAATATTTATACAGCTATGAAGTTTTTGCTTGCGCCTGTTTTCGATTCTACGAGAGATTTTACTAATTTCGGTCGAATTTTTTATTTCAAAGTTGGTAGTACCAAAAGTAGTTAGTTTTATGTCTGAAGACATCTCAGGTGTCGCTGTTGTACTTTTCATAATAAATAATTTATTATAAATTGTTCGGCATATATTTTTAGGCAGGCTGGGATTTAAATGAGGAAAATACACAACACACACAAAGTCACTTTTGCACTGTGAGACTAACGGCGGGCGGAGGGCGGACCAGAACTTCGTTTCAGAACTCGGAGTAGAGAGAGTGTTTCCTCGTCGGCGGTTGAAGGCGGACTGACTGTGGCGGGCCGCGCTCGCATATAACAGCGCTGTGCGCCGAGCGCGGCCGCCTTCCCGTGCGCGCGCGTCTCTTACCGCGCGGCCAATGAGAGGTCCGACCCCCCGCGCACCCCTCGCCTCTGACTCATCGCATTTTATTGTTATTAGTTTACACATACATTTATATACAATGTTAACTACTTATGCTACTTATGCGGCTGCGGGTGCCTTCTCGGTCTTTTAATATTCAGAGGCAACTTTGCTATATAGCACGGCCTTTTATTCAGTTTTTTATCCCGCAGCCGCTATCCTACATTTACATTTCCTTATCAACTAATCGGCGGACGCAGCGACAGCCGCGCAGGGCGGTCGTAATTCTGCCGTCAACAATCCACCCCCGGTCGGAGCGTGCGACGACTCCACTTCGGTAGGCAGGACCGCCAGGCGCGCAGTTGGTCGTCTCAGCCGTCCATGGGCCGTGCGAATGTCCACCACTCGCACTTGCCCGTCGATCCCTGGGTAGACCCGTTCGACGATGCCCCTCGGCCACGTGTTACGTGGTAAGGCGGGTCGGTGATGACGACCGCGTCTCCGACTTTGATCGGTGGCCTCCCCTCTGTCCACTTGTGACGTCTCTGCAGCGTGGGGAGGTATTCTCGCAGCCATCTCTGCCAGAACATCTCTGCGAGCGCCTGACTCGCTCGCCACTGTTTTCGGGAACATTCTTCAGAGGTGTCGAAATGTCCCGGCTGCCATCGGCCGGCGGCTGACCCCAGCAGGAAATGATTCGGGGTCAGCGCCGTGGGGTCACTCGGGAGGACCGATATGTGTGTGAGCGGTCGAGAGTTCACAACAAATTCGGCCTCTAGCAGCAGTGTGTGTAGTACTTCGTCTTTCGGAGCTCTGGTATGCAGTGTGGCGCTCAAAGCCACCTTTATGGACCTGACCAGGCGTTCCCAGCTTCCGCCCATATGCGGGGCGTGTGGGGTATGCGCAGCCATCGTATCGCCCGAGTCGTCGCCTCGTCGGACATTCGCTCTTCTATCTCCAGGCGAGCTCGGGAGAGTTCTGCGGCTGCGCCCACGAAGTTTGTGCCGTGGTCGCTATAGCGTGTCGGGTTGACCTCGTCTTGCCATAAATCTTCGCAGCGCCATTATCATGGAGTCGGCGGATAGCGAGGACGCAACCTCCATATGGACAGCGCGCGTCGTCAGACACGTGAATAACGCCGCCCACCTCTTCTCTCGACGTCGCCCGACGGTCACCTCCAGTGGCCCGAAGTAGTCCACCCTGTGTGCGTAAATGGCCTTTGACGAAAGGCGAGGCGCCCTCCCGGGAGGTCGGCCATCTTCGGCGTGACCGGCTGTGCGCGTCGAACTCGACACAGGCGGCAGGCGTTGGCCACTTTCTTCACCGTCGGTCTGAGTCTCGTGATCCAGAATCTTTCCCGGATGATGTTTACAACTGCTTCGTGATTGGCGTGGCCCGCTCGCCGGTGATAATGCTCGACGAGCAGGCGGACGGCGTGATCCCGGCCGTCTAATATGATGGGGTGTTTTTCATCGAAACTTAGGGTCGGCGAGCGGCGTAAGCGGCCGCCCACTCGTAGCCAGTCGTCAGTCAGCATGACGTCCAGCGCCCGTAGACTGCTTCCTCGGGGAGTGGCCGCGCCTACGGCGGCGGCCCGCATTTCATCGCTGAACGCCCTTCTTTGTGATGCCCTGAGCAGGCGTGTTTCAGCGTCGATAACATCATCGGCGCCGAACGGCTGCTGTTGTTTCCTCAGCCTGCGGATGAAGTACAGCACCCGGGCGTACGTACGCACCAGGCGGGTCCACGAGGAGAACCTAGTCACATCTATGACGTCCCCGGTATGAGTGGTGCATACTACGTTGATCGATTCCCCTTTCACTTCGTCGTCGGCTACGCGTTCATCGACGACGTCATTATCGATCGGCCACGCGTCTTCGTTCCGTAGAAGAAACGTGGGCCCGTTCAGCCACCGCTCCAGATCGCAGTCCGCGCGCGTCGCGTCGTCCGCGGGGTTATCCGCGGAATTCACCCAACGCCACTCGTTACGATCGGAGCGCTCGTCGAGTTCAGCGAGGCGGTGCGCTACGAACGGCTTATATGCCCGCGGGTCCGATCTGATCCATCGCAGGACTGTCTTTGAGTCGCACCATAACACCCTACGTTCTGTCGCGATCCCGTGCTCCTTTTGGATATTCGTCGCTAGGCGACAGGCCAAAAGCGCCGCTTGCAGTTCGAGCCGCGGGATCGACATGACTTTGTTTGGTGCAACTCGTGACTTGCCGGCGACGAGCGCGAGATGTACCGTGCCGTCGGGTCGTACCGCGCGCCAATAGGCGACGGCCGCGTACGCGTGTTCGCTCGCGTCTCCGAATACGTGGAGCTCTATCTTGGATGACCTAAGCGCGTAACATCGCGGTATTCGCAGCTGAGATAGCTTCCTCACCTCGTCTAAATAGTCTACCCATTTTGCGTAGTCGCGCTCGAGTAGTACGTCGTCCCATCCTATCCCCGATCTCCAGATTCGTTGCATTAGAATTTTACCCTTTATTGTCACGGGACAGAGAAGACCGAGCGGGTCGAAGATCGACATGATCAGGCTCAAAAATTGCCTTTTCGTAGGCTTATTTTTCCCGTTTACAATGTCACGCGGAAGCTTCTTGAATGTGACGTCGAACCCTAGACTGTCGCATTCCGGTTCCCATATCAAGCCTAGCGCCCGTTCTGTTTTCGTCTTGTGCAGTGACACGGTGGCGGCCTCCGCGGACGACTCCGCCGACAGGCTTTCTTTTAATTCCGGCGCGTTAGTCGCCCACCCCCGGATATCGAAGCCCCCCCGCGCGTGCACTATGGTGACGTCGCTTATTAATTTTGCGGCTTCCGGCACTGAGTCTGTTGAACAGATGAAGTCGTCCACGTAGTGATCCCGTTTCACTGCCATTTCAGCATTTGGGTACTCATCTGAACATGTTTCCGCATTTTTGTTGAGTACGTAGATCGCGGACGTCGGCGATGACGACGCGCCAAAATCAGCGAAGTCATCGCGTACACGGGCTCGCTGTCGCGATCGGCACCTCGCCACAGAAATAGCTGCGCTCGTTGATCGGGAGCGCAGACACGTACTCGCAGAAACATGTCCCGGATGTCTCCCGTGAAGGCTACGCTTCCTATTCTAAATCTGAACAGAATCCCTGTCAGACTATTTAACAAGTCGGGACCCGAAAGCAAGTAGTCGTTTAGCGACTTCCCCTCGAAACGGGCGGCCGCGTCGAACACGACTCGAATCTTGTTAGGCTTGTTCGGATTTGTAACGGCGAAATGTGGGAGAAAGAAACAGTCGCGCACTTGCGCTCTATTTTCCAACCTACGCGCGTACCCGTTTTCTATTAATTTTTCGATTTGCGCCGTGTACGCGGCGGCGAAAGCGGGGTCGCGGTCCATCTTGTTCTCTATATTCGTCAACCGTTTTCTGGCTCCATTGTAATTGTCCGGGAATCGCGGGTCATCTTCCTTCCAAAGGAGACCCGTCTCCCATTTGTTCCTATACGGCGCGTCGTGTCATTCAGGATACGACTCGCTCGTTTCACTTCGGCGTTTTCGCGCTCTCTGCGTTATACCTAACGACTCTATTTCAAAGTGTTCCCTCACCGCTAACTCTAAGTCCGCGAGACAATGTATCATTCCGTCGTTCGTTGTCGTCCTACCCTTCTACCGTGCACCACCCACCCGAGACCCGTCAAAGACGCGACTGGCTCACCTGATTTTCCACGCCGGACGTCGCTGCCGGTGATGAGTTCCCAATTGTCCTGGCCGATGAGCAGCAGCGGCCTGGCGTCTGAAGCGCCTCCAGGTGGCACTCATTCAGGTGGTGATGGCTGGAGATCTCGTCCGCCGTGGTGACTGCGACGGCAGATCGAGTCGCGTGATCGTGCGACACTGGATGTCGCGTTCGACACCGTTCGGTCCGCGCACTTTTATTTTTATTCGTCGCGAGTTTCGATCACTTATTTGGTGACCGCGCGCACATTAATTTTAACTCGGCCCGCGGTCCTGGCGTTGATATGACTCGCGACACTGTCGTCCAACAACGTCACCGTCGCACCGTCGTCTAACAGCGCGTGCACTTTTATTTCTCTATCGGCGGCCCGGATAGTCACTGGCACAATTTTCAGCAGCGCTTTGACTCACCGGTCCCGATATTCGTCACGGTTTCGCTGACGGCCGATTCGTTCGGGTGCGCCGCCCGCGCGGGTCGCGCGTCGCTGCCCGTGCTCGGATGGAGCAGCGTATGGTGGCCGCGGTTACACTTTGCGCAGCCTTTCGCACGGCAGTACGCGCGCGGGTGCGTTTTGTTATGCACGAAACAGAGTTTTCACGTTTTACACGTCCCATTTCTCATCACTATTTAGCGCCTAAAGGCGTCACGCGGCGAGCTTATGCTCGGACGCGCACTTCGGACACTTTGCCGTCACTTCGGTTTGCGTGTTCACTTTGAAGGCTTCACGTCGCCGCGGTGCGCTCGGCTATCCTCCTGGTGCGCTCGCGCTTAACTGAGCGGCGGCGGCGGGCGTAGACGGCGGCTAACTCGGCTTCCTCCAGAAAGTCGGCTAGTACGATCAGCTTGGCCTCCCGACGACCCTCTCTCTCTTCATCATCCAGTATTCAGCAAATTTATTGCGTAGAAGAGGAGTCATTTTTCCAATATCTCTTTCAGGAGGACCGGGTTATGTATGTGGCCCTCTTCGTCTATCTCTTGTAGTACGGCCACGCAGTTGCGCGTCGTGATGGCGAAATCGTTAATTTCACGACCGCTGTCCGTGAGCCTCGACATCACTTTCACCTCCTTCAGCACTTCGTCGACCAGCTGCTCGGGCCGACCAAACTTCTTTCTAGTGCTGCCATGATGTCTTCGGTTTTGAGTTTGCAGCTAGTAGGTGACATACGGCGGTGCGGGCTTTTCCTGCACGGCCATCCGTAGCCGCGCTAAATTTTCATACGGCTTGTACTCATATGTCGATGTCGTCGCTTCATATGAGTTTTTGAACAGCCGCCACTCGTTAACGTTCCCGTGAAAGGAGGGCAGCTCATAAACTTGGCGCGGTATCGGCCGCGGTCTCGCCAGTTTGTTTATAGCATCGGCGAGCTCGGCTAGGCCCCGCCCCCTTTCACTGCTATGTTCACGTCTCGCCACTGAGCCCGGTTGCACTCGGTCCGGTAGCGTTGTTCTGGCGGCGTCGTCCGCCACGCCTTCACGCCGAGGTATCCCCGCTTGATTCGCGGCGGCGTTGATGACGTTCACTACCGGTGGTGTGCTCTCGATCCAGGCTTCCACACGACGAGCGGAATCTTCCGTTCGGTGGACAGCATGTTCTTCGGCTTCGTCACATTCGGTGGCTGCTTCTATTTCTGCCAAATTCATGGCCAGCCTTTTCTTAACCAACTCGCGCCGTATTTCTGCGTCCTGTTTCTGTATCGCAGCGAGCTCCTCCGCGGCCTCATATTCCATACGGAGGCGTGCGGCGGCTCTGCTGGCTTGGGTTGAGCGCGACGATACGGACGCGGCACGTGACACCGCGCGCGCCGGAGGGACGGGCGATGTCGTTGGCACTCTTTCACTAGCACTGTGATCGATCGTTACTCCGCCACTCATCGGTATGAGCGCGGCGGGCGCGTCGGGATTCACTGTACGGCGACGGACCGTGGAGGGAGATGCGGGCCCGCCGAACGACACTAGCCCGGAGTCGGCGATCGTACTTTCTTCCGCTGTATTGCACTCTCTTAATCGCGTTTTGCTTCTGGTTGATGCCATTTTCACTTTATTCACAACACAGTTTTCACAATTTTCCTCACAATCCGGATAACTCGAAGGACCAGATTTTTGTTCGGCATATATTTTAGGCAGGCTGGGATTTAAATGAGGAAAATACAACACACACAAAGTCACTTTTGCACTGTGAGACTAACGGCGGGCGGAGGGCGGACCAGAACTTCGTTTCAGAACTCGTAGAGAGAGTGTTTCCTCGTCGGCGGTTGAAGGCGGACTGACTGTGGCGGGCCGCGCTCATATAACAGCGCTGTGCGCCGAGCGCGGCCGCCTTCCCGTGCGCGCGCGTCTCTTACCGCGCGGCCAATGAGAGGTCCGACCCCTCGCCTCTGACTCATCGCATTTTATTGTTATTAGTTTACACATACATTTATATACAATGTTAACTACTTATGCTACTTATGCGGCTGCGGGTGCCTTCTCGGTCTTTTAATATTCAGAGGCAACTTTGCTATATAGCACGGCCTTTTATTCAGTTTTTTTTATCCCGCAGCCGCTATCCTACATTTACATTTCCTTATCAACTAATCGGCGGACGCAGCGACAGCCGCGCAGGGCGGTCGTAATTCTGCCGTCAACATAAATAATTAAACATATAAATCGTTGTAGCACTTAAATTATATTGATAGTCTTTTTCAAAACAGGCAATAAATAAATAAAATAAAAGATCACAATATTGCTTACTAAATTAAAATAAGTACTTATTGAAAATGTAATTTGTAACAAAAGTTTAACGTGTACTTGGCGCGACATTATAGAATGAAACTGTTTTTGTAGGATAAACTGTTCGTTTGATGGTTTAGAGATCGACAGAAAAATAGAAATCAAAGACTCTTCTTAGTTACCAGATACATACGTGAAGATAAATTAATGACGTTCAGAAGAAATATGAGGTTGCAATTTCTAGCTGATATCAAATTACAGACGTATCAATGTATAGAGTTCTAAGGTCAAGTGACAATACAATCTGCAATAAAAAAATAGTCCAATCGAATAAAACCTTAAAAAAACTCTCCGTCGAATTAGCTAATATGATAAAGCTGATAGAAGTGAAGGCGACATCCTCTCGTCAAAGCCACTCATTTTAGAGAGGATCTCAACTTCTGTCGCTAACTGTACACATCGATGCAAATTCCGCTACAGGCGCAGCTAGAGGCCCTCGAATAAAACTGACCCGACACTACATACAGGACGGCCCGGATGTCCGCTTGTACGAGATTAGGATGGCTTTTAAGGAACCAAAACAATATCCTACCGAGCGAGGATGGAATTACGGCTGAACTTCTGAAAGCGGCCCTAAATCTAATGCTTATGGTTCACAAGTTACTTAATTCCATCTTACCCGAAAATACAAAACTGAAGCGTAGATTAACGTTGTGGTGATGCAATATTGAAAAAAAAACAGGCATAACGTGTATGATAATTTTAAATTTGTAGTCACGCTCTTGACTCACGTTTACAAGTTAGATTTGAAGGTTAACATGAACTGTCCCCCAAACAGAGTTGACAAATTCAAGGCATTCATAATGATCGGTTTCTGAAAAAAAATTAGCAAAGTAAACCACATAATCCTATTTCTGAAAAGGTTTTGGTATCGTAAACTACATTCAAAAATTTTGACTGATTATACAAAAGAGTAAAGATTATAATCGCCTATTATTCCCAGCGTAAAAGTGGATTTCAATAAAACATGTTATGTTTTCGTAATAGACTATTTTTTTATTTTCATAATAAACTTCGTAATATTTTTATGATAACACAACTATTTCACTAGTAATAGAGAACGCGAGCACTGCTTTGGTATCAGTATTAAATTAAATGTCTCTCCTTACATTCCTTACGCCTTAGTGAATGTGACTGTCTGCATTTACCTGAGGATATGGTTGGTTGGCATGAAACGTACGTAGAAATTAACAATAATACGATTAGCAGATTAAGATAATTATAAAGTTAACACTTGCTTAGGTGTTCGATATCTGTCAATCCTATCGAATCAATATTCAATTCTTTGGATACAGGTTCGTAGTGGAGGGGCAGATTCGAGGGTCAGCGGTGGGTTGTATACTGCATATTAATGCATGTTGCAGGCAAGCGTTTATTATGGATTTCCGCGAATTCTACTCACACAGTAGAATAAATTAAATGTATCAAGTACTTTTCTAGGTATTTTATTTTACTAGGTATATATTTTAGTGCTAAATTTAAAAAAAAATCATTGATCTTTCACGATATAGGTTTAAAATAAACTTGGATATATTGTATGAACAGATTAAAATTATGTCGAATAACCATGTTGTACCCACTACAGAGATAGTCCCTTACTATGCGTCTGGTCAAATAACCAAAGGCACTCCATGTACTTGAAAGTTATAGACGACTTTTTAAATGAAAGTATCTCCAGATGAACCGTAATATCGACATAGCTCATGAAATCAGAAAATTAATACGGAAATCAGTAAATGACATCGCTCATAGAACTGGTAACTGCTGCGGAGAAAAGATTCTCAGAGACGACCACGAACAGAATGCTACAACTACTCCCAATACGTATACTGATTACTTCATGAAGATTACGGCCTACCTTTAGGTTCCCTTAGATCGTCTGCGGAAATCTATGAAAGAGGAGGCTTATATCGAACAGTAGAATGTAGCCGTAACGTTCTGGAGCGAATATGATTTTAATTGACTCTTTGAAATAACTTAATCCTATTAATAAATATAAGAATATAAAAATTATCGTACGGTGCAGTGTAAAAGACGGTAGTGACTCGATGGTCAGCAGCTCGATCAGGGACGAGTTGCTCTTTGATTTCTTGAGTCAAGCTAAACCAGTTTATCTGCGAGAGCAAACCGTCGGTCTCGAACGTTGTCATCACGGCAGTTACAACAATCAGCAACCTCCGAGGCCTCGCCGGGCCAATGCGATGGGCTTAAAGACGGAAAACCTCAAAGTGAATCAGACGGTTTGTGGCAGGAATACCTCGCCAGCGGGACGGTTTACGCCGAATATGATAAGTGTACAGTTAGGCCTTCAAAATACGCTGCGATGTTCGATAGTTGACCCACGGTCCATTCAGCAACTGGTTGTATTTTTTTGAGAAATACATAAGAGACGTATTATCATAACTTTATATTATGATCGTATTTTAAGATGAACGACACCAAACAATTAAATTCGGGTCCAGGATGTGGTCAGATTTCACATCCAACGCACCGCAGGACTAACGAAAGATAGAGAACTTGGTTTTGTGAGTCAATAATCACTGCGTGAAATGATTTCGGTACCCGAAAAACTGATTGATGTTATAGATTTATATTTGTTATAGTATGTAAGCATTGGATGCCTTTTGTTTCACGTCACAACACGTCTTGTCCTTAAGGTGCACAGATAACCTTTATTTAAACCACTCTCATATTGTTCAAATTAGTAAATGTATTCGCTAGATAATCTATTAAGAAAGTAGGTTCGTTGTCTGTTAGTATCTTTGGCATTACCTGTAAGTGAGTGTAATACAGTTTTTGAAGATGAATACCGAAAAAAGTAGTTGCCACCAGTGCAAAAATTCACCAAGTTTTGTTACGTATGTTCTAAGTCTCAAGGAAAAAAAATATCGGAAAAGATATGCATTGCGTATTTTTTATACTTTGGACGTACTACAGATCAAGATAAATCCTGGATTTCCGAAACTGTTTTGTGTATCATGTTATGCTACTCTCCTGCCGTCGTTGAATGAAAACAAAACGTCTGTGCCATTTGAAGTGTGGCGCGGACCTAGTATTCGCTTTAACCATTCATTGCTACTTTTGTATGACTGTATTACGAGGATTTTCAAAGAAAACTAGGCATAATGTCGAGTACCCTTCCGTAACTTCTGTATCAAAACCAATAGCCTACATTGAAGACTCCTCCTTCGCCTCTGACTAAAAGTAAAACTGCAGAGTTAGATATACCAAGCGATGAAAATAACGATGGCAAAGACATGGAAGTTGACAACCGAGATCCAGATTTTTTATCCCTCTTCACGTGATCTACGCCAACCAGATTTAATTCATTAACGGGAATTAAATGATTTAATACGGACTTGAATTTGTCTGTTAGACAAGCCAAATTACTTGGATCAAGACTACAGGAATGGCACTTGTTGGCACCAGATACAAAACTATCTGTACAACGTAAACAAAGTAAAAATGGCAACTTTTTTCTCTAGTTAAAAAAACATATGTTTTTATAATGGCATTGAATCTTAGATAGGTAGATGAATAACGCCTTTTTATCGATGGTCTGAAAACAAGTCTGAAGGCAGTTTTACCTCATAATGGTAATAAGTATCTATCAATGCCAGTCGCTTATTCAACTGTCCTAAAAGAAAAATACAACATTATGAAATCAATATTGAATTTAATTAAACACAAAAATTTTTAGCGGAAAGTGTGTGCTGACTTCAAAGTAATAACTATGTTACTTCGTTTGCAAGGTGGATTTACCAAGTGCTGCTGCTTTTTATGCACGAAGGACACTATATCCACTGATAAACACTATTTGATCAAAGACTGGTCAAAACGAAGGGAATTTGTGTGTGGGAAGTCAAATGTAAAATACTTGTCTTTAATCAAACCCGAAGACGTCATTTTACCTTTTCTACACATAAAACTCGGCTTAATGAAGAATTTTGGATGGATAAAATGGATAATGGAAGCGATGGATAAAAATGCCGAGGGATTTTTATGTTTAAAGTCCATTTTGCCAAAATAAAGCGACGCAACGTTGATAGAAGGTATTTTTATACGCCTATTAATGAAAAATAACATATTTGATCAAACAGTAAATGACGAATATCTTTGGGCATGGACGTCATTAAAAGCCGTGATTAAAAGTTTTATAGGAAACCATAGAGCCGAGAATGCTGAACTCTTGGTGAAGGTTTGTTAAGAGCATACAAAAAGATGGTTGATGGCTTTTAAAGCGAGAAGATACTTCCCGACATAAGAGAAAAAGTTAAATATTTTTAATTTTTTAAGTACAATATAAACATTTTTTATGTACTCTATATTTTATTGTGTGCAAATATATTAATAATAAATTTTATGTGCAATTTTATGGGAATTATCAATAAGTTTAATAAAGCTACGTGAATACTGTGTTTATTTTTTTTTACCTAAAATTGTTGACTACCGTACCCAAAGAACCATATGTGATAGGAAAAAGGTAGTTGTTGTTGTTGTGTTCTTAATAAGTGATGTGTATAAATAAATAAACAGGAAAAAAGTGGGTACTTATTTTTTTTTTTAATTTGTAACGCAATAATTAATTTATAATTTGTAATTCGGCCGAGTTCGTTTTTGAAAAATGCTTTTGCTTTGGATTTATAAGCAGTGTTTATAAATCAATTAAAGGTGTGATTAATATTCACAATAATTAAAATTGTATTTTGTGCTAATAATATTAGCACAGAATACAATTTTTTTTGTGACAAGACTTAATAAAACACCACCTAAAAATAATATCATAATTAAATGACGATAAAAAATGTTTTTTACTGCTCATACACTCTATTCATAGATACTCTGTAATGACAGGTGGAGCTCAAAATAGAGTTTGTCGTTGTCTTGCCGTTTTGTTTATAAACGATACACAAATCCCAATTTATGAGAATATGAATAACAAATTTCACTTTCGCATCCATCAATCACATACTAGATGCGAGTTTCTTCGAGTATATAGTTTTATTTAGGAATAATAATTATTACCCTATGAGAAAGAAAGGATGAATATAATTGTCGCAAAAGTAAGATTCTTTGAGAACCCTTTGAAAGAGGAACCCTGAAAATATAAGAAAAGAAACACGGCTGTATCGTTAAATAGTCATTAGAATATTCATTAGTCGCAGTGTTTTATGGCTCATTCGTGATTTGGTTCATTTAGAAGCACCGCCACGGGTATTTACAATACTGGCAGGTTTAAACGGCAATAAATAATTAATAAATAATTTGTATTGTAGTGTTGCTCAATCGAAATCCATGGACGATCGGATAGTATCCAATCACAACTTAATGGTTTCACAATATTGATAACCGAGTGCGTGCACTCGTTAGAGGTAACGCTTCGATAGTGATTACCGAAGTTAAGCTACTCCCATCAAGGTCGGGAATTGGATTGTTGATCGCCACAATCAAATTTAACTCGAAAACCCTTTTATGAGACGCACGTTAAGTAGGTGATTTCTTGTGTCACTCATTATGCCTATGGTCATTTGGCCCTGACCAAAGCATGCATTCCAACAATCCACATTGGATATTACAATTGGGGCGCATTGAAAATTTCTGGAATGAATGAGAAAATAAAACTATGAATGGTCAAAAATGAATTTATTGTTTCTCAAAATATTCTCCTTTAGCATAAATGCATTTGTCATACGAATAAGCCAGTTTTGAAAACGTTCATGCCAGTCCTCCTGGTGACCTCGGATACATGTTTCACATACTCTTCGACAGCCTCGTCTGACGATGAATATCGTTGACCGCGTAATTGGTTCTTAAGTTTTACTAACACAAAACAGTCGTAAGATGCTATGTTTTAGTATGTTTTTCTCCTTCAAAAATTTGTTTGTCTGTTTGACCGTGTGAGAACCTGACATTGTCGTGATGCAAGATTATAGGACGTTTATGGCTATTTTTACGGAGTTCGTCAATAACTTCCGGCAAAAAATGGTCATGTACCAATTACTATTCACGGTGTGACAATTCTCCAAAGCAACAGTAGCCACTTGTACATTCTCATTATTAAAAGAAGCAATCATCCGCTTAGAAGCACTTCGCTCGCGCAACATTTTGGTTAGTTTCGGCTCATCTAGATAGACCCATACGGTCGGCTGCTCTTTTGTTTTGAGGTCGTAGAAATAAATCCATGTTTCGTCACCAGTTACTATGGCTTACGCTAAATTTAATGCTCCTTCCTTGAATCTGGTTAGCATGGCATTGCACCAAGTGAGGCGGTCCGTTTTTTGAGACCACAGCTTTTTCATACCCAAATGTTTGTGTAGAATTGATTGTATTTGACTCATGCCTATGCTTAAGAATGCCTGAATCTCATGGTAGGTCACACACCTGTCTGTTTCGATCATACGGCGCATAGTATCGATGTTTCCGTTGTTCACGGCAGTGGACGGGCGACCATCACGAAATTCGTCATTGAGATTGACACATAATTTCTAAAATGACGGCATAATGTAAGAACAATTGAGTCATATGAAACAATCTGTTTTCTATAGCTAAAGGATTCCAGTTTCAAATATACTAAAAGTGTTTATATAAGTGGATATGTTTAATATTATTACATTATATTAATGTAACACACATTTCTACTTTTTATTATACGTATTTAAAGTATTTATATTATATATTTCTTTTTCGATCCTCTCAATAAGTAAAAAGGTGGATAGGATGTGTTTTTTCTTCATGGCCGGTCGCAGCGGATAAAAATAAAATGAATACGTCAAACGGGAAAAAACAAGAAAAAGAGTGTTCGGGGGCTCGCAATCCTATATACGACTTGTGCGGATACTTAGGTAACTCCTTTGTATATTCTCCATCCTTTATCTATAGTTATGTTTGCTGTATTTTATGCACGAAATCCAGAATATCCTATATGGAAACCGGCGCCGTAATGGAAATCCGAGAAACCAAAGGAAAATATACGCCTTGGATTTAACCGGCCGATTTCAGAAACTTATAGTGCGCCCCACGCATAGCCTAGTACAACGTTTCCAAACGAAATTTCTACGCTGCAAAGGGTAAAATACAAGTAAAGCAAAAACAATTATATAAGTAAGTTACACTCCCGTTTATACAAATCTTATCTTCAACTTATAACTACTAACAACTTCATCGATCAATTTCGAATTTGATATGGATCACTGAAAAAATTAATCGTTGATTATATAACATGTACACAATGTTTACTCAGCCTTTTTAACTTCCTCTTGCTGAAAAATCAATTTATCAGAATAAATATGTTGTAGATATCTCATTTCACGCTGTTTCCTATCCGAACCTCTCGTCATCCTTTATGAAATAAAGTAGACAAATGATCCAATACAAAATAAATAATATTTACACATATTTTCTTTTTTAATATATAACCTTGGTAGGCGTAGTTGGACAGACAACATAAATCGAAAGGAAATTTCGATATATAGATGAGTTATAGCTATCTTATGACGCTATTTACGTACGCACCGATAGACATTTAGATTATCTATTACTAAGATAATCTAAATGTCTATCGATCTATTCAATTACCACGTTCACTATACTCAAAGTCGACAATTCGGGTAAACGGAAAATTTGTAAGACTTCAAAATGAACATCGGTGTCTACTAAGAAATTTGAATTTCCCTCATAAATAGGTAATTTGATAACAGTTTCTGAACGTTATGTTTGTTTGTTATTATTCGTGTCGTGTTATTGTCGTATTCATGTTTTATTCTGATGATTCTCAAAATTAGTTTCAATTAAAAGTAAAATCACATTTTTGCATTTATAATTCGTTTCAGTCGACGGATAATAAAAAAAAGAAAAAGAGCATCTGTTTTGAGTACCTAATTGCTAATGTCGTTCATCCTTCATTAGATTGATCTGTCATCTGTCATTTGTGTCACATCGAAGATAGCTTTTTGAAATAAAAAAAAATTTGGGCATTCTTTTTTGATTGAAAAAGCATCAAGACAGACATTGTGAAAACCGAATTTCTCTCAAGGAAATGCAATAACAAGTGATAGATTCACTGGTTATTCACTTCTATGTAATTTTAACTTTTATTGCGGGACCCTCCCAAGCAAAAGGTGAGATACGAAGTTTTGTTCGGAGAAATGATTTGTGAAATCTGGTATCCCCGTTAATATCAGCGGCACGTGTCTGTGGTGGTTTTAGGATCTTTTTTTTCGATTGAAACCTACGGGAACGAGTGACTGATGTTTTGATACGTAGACGCCCATTAGGAAGAGCACAGCGATCTCTTTCTGAAGCATCCTTAGCCCGCAACATTTTGCTTAAACACATCTGCCTGCACTGCATACTACCGAGATCTCAATACATCAGATTAGAGTCCAATCATAAATACAAGTGGGAAGCGAACCCAGTACAATGTTCGAAATCAGGTATCTACCTTAATATTTTTGTATAACGGTGACCATCTTTGTCAGCTCTCCATATAGAGTCAAATTCATCTCAACATTTAGTTGCGAATGTCATTAAGTTTGTATATATATCTTTTATCGGCACTTTCTGTCAGGTGGCGCCCATTACATTATAATTGTGTATATAATGTTTATTATAATGCGTAATTGATAAAACGGTTAGGTATTTTAGGCCTAAGGCGATAAGGCACTATGATCTGTCAGGGGTCACATAAAAAAGTCATGCGCTCTGAATTTCATGTCTCTTTGAATACAATTATATATTGTATGCCTTTTATTTCTCTTTGCTTTTTAACTCGCTTTTGAAAAATATAGCGTTACAAATATCAGACATTACAAAAGCAGCTTTTGAAACAGCCGTTTTTAAAGCAGCCTTGAAATAGATATACAAAAGGCAGTGGAAGGGTAAAGCAGAAAAATTTTAGATTTTTTTTTTTCAACAACTAGTTAATAGCGATTCGAAGAAATAATTTTTGTTTTGAAATATCAAATGTTTTGCTAGCGGATAAATTAAAGATTTGATAAATTTTAACTACAGTTGACTATTTTTTTATGGCTATGAATTCGTATAAGAACTGAAAAGAGCCTTTTCAAATAAGCACTGATTTTCATCTCTAGAGTTAAAAAACATAAGATAAGTTATATACGTTTTTTAAGACGCGGGCAGTTGTCGCCAAAGAGGTGACAGCGATCGGCACTCGCAGACATACGTGCTCTACGAGTTGCGGAGCAAGTGATGTATGATTTAACTTCTCCCTCCTCTCCCCTTTCATCAGATATCTCATTCCCCCAAAATGTCGGCAACGAAACTAAAATTCCCCTGAGGTCTCAGATATCCATAGGCAGCGGTCGTAGATTTGTTTAACTGAAATGATTGCCTTACAGTTTTGGACTATGGTGGACATTTTCTGAATGAGGAAAATCACGTGAAAGAATGCTGGAAGAATTATTTGAAAAGCATTTTTGCCTGTGAGGGTAGAATGGGAGATAACAATGTTGCTACAACTGAATATATGATTGATGATAGAAATATAAGTGAAATTATGGTGGATGGAATTATGAAAGTACTAAAACGTATGAAAGTTGGAAAAGCTGCCAGATCTGATGGAGTTTCGTCAGAAATGCTAAGGGCTGATGGCGGTGTAATGACAAGCCTGATGTGCCGGCTCCCTGTATCCATAGGGATACATGACAGCAAGAGGAAAAAGAAGGTGCTAAATGTTCTTAATTATACCATCAAAATGTAACACGCTTTTATTTATAAAATTGGGGCTGTGATAAAAAAGGGAAGATTTAATAAATTAAGGTGTGAAGTTTTAGTGTTAATGAGATATAATTATGTACGTTATGGAATTATTTTGTCGTTGACGAAAAAGCTTAATTATCGTTAAAGGTTACAATGAACTTATAAAGTGATATATTTCTTATTAGGGTTAATTTATTTTTTAACTTTTTAGTTCATTTTATTAACAAATAATAAAAGCTTGTTTTTAAAAAAGGTTTTTATTTCTTAATTTTTTTTAGAATAGTGTGGCATAATTTGTGTGTTATTTTTATTAATTCTTCAAAGTTTTATTTTATAGTATTTTTAGTGTGGTTATGATAATATAGTGTAAATGTGTTGACTTCTGATATCGATTAAAATAAACTGTCCCTTGTGATTACTACTAACTATTGCTGGAACTGAACTTAATTTTAGTCTTGTATTAGGTACCTTTGGAACATTCCAGCAAGTCTGATAGAGGTTTGGGGTTCAAGAAAACTACAATGATCTTTGAGTTTTCAAATTCAATGCTAGGGTTCTGTAACTAAATGAGTCCAAAAAAGAACCCCAATAATATAAAGATAATATGTTATGTGAAGATAATATGTTTTTTGTCCATCTGTTTCTTTCTCTTCGTCTGTCACAGATATGTATGTCGTGAGTAATAAAAAACAGCCATTTGAATTTTTTATACATCGTATAGTTAGGCGCCCTCGAGTCCAATTACATATATAAATTTCTTTCACCAGACTACATACATATTTTCGTCCGTCTCTTTGATAACTTCTTAAATCAGGTTCATGATGTACCCTCCTTTTAATGCCTACAACACGGATTAGTCTATTGCACGAATTCGACTCGCACTAAATAGAAAAGTTGCAATTTGAGCCTACACGTATACTTCATCACAATTCAGCTTGCATCTAAAGAAAATATGCAGACAGAACGAACAGACAAACTCTCCTCTGAAATTAGTTTTCTGTTTCATATTTTTTTGTATAAATCCAACCGATTCAGCGTTACGCAGGACACGATTTAAATCGGCCACGGCGCGGGAAGCTTGCGGTTATATTTCACATTTATAGCGCGTCCGCAACCGAATAAATGGATTTATCGCGGGCTAGATGGCACAACACTATTTCCACTGGCTTTAATCCAAAACTATTAAATTACCCTGATGCGGCCGTTCCGCGTGCCTAATGCGAGAAAGGTTTCCTTTGGCGGACTTCGCCCGGGACAGATGGGGATTTACCTGCTCCAAATCGACATGTTTATGAATGAAAAGTCGCCGAGCAAGTGTTGTGCTGAGCGGAGCGCAATGTCTCGTCTGTCTCATGGGAACATTGTGTTCGCATATGGGAACATTTAGTCAGGATAGAGCGAGTGAAATGTTCCGCAAATTTCCTCCGCGTCGAAATAACATTCGTTGGCATTCAAAGTTTCGTTATCCGGTTGTTCAGTGTTCCTGCGGGAATCACAAATTCGGTATCCAACTATACCATATTTGCTTTCGTCCGCGTCTCCGCCCGTGTGGGTATATAATGCGTTCTTTCATTTTCATATCGACTGATCACGTTGTCGACCACGATCGAAATCTCGATCCTATTCTTGATTCTAATCGTGGTCGTGCTTTTGTTTCAAATTCCGGTCTCGTTATACCGAACGACGCCGCTAGCAAAAGCTATTATCCATAAAAATTAAAGCCCATGTCTTAAACTGATGTATGAGCTGTAATATTGAGACGTTTCATCAAAATCCGTGTAGAAGTTTTTGCGTGAAAGCATAGCAAACTTTCATGTTTATAATATTAGTAGGGGTAGCAACTGCCACTCTAAGCTTTGCTCGCGCGATCATAACATTTATATATGTTTTATAACAATTGTAGAACAATTTCGACCTTAGCTGACCACTCTCCATTTTAATCCCAGTCCTAATATTGTTACAGCAGATTTATGCTACATATAAAATTAAAGTGGGTTCATCATTAATTAATAATAATATGCTCAATGACCAAACTAACATTTATAAATGGCCATTATTGGACTCTTGCCTGTAACTATTTCGGTAATGGTTGGTGATGGTTAGTCTGTGACAATTGACAAGCATGTCTAATGATGGTGGTCTGTGGCTGCTGGTAGGGATGCTTTCGTCACCTTTTGACGTATTGCATACCAGCAGAACACATAATGAGATTGAGTCCGCATTTGTCGGTCGCTTTTAAAACTGCTTAAGCTCTGGTGGATGTGACTGTCTGCATTTTCCTAAGGATATGTTTGGTTGGCATGAAACGTACATAGAAATTAACAATATAACGATTAGCGGACTAAGATAATTAAAAAATTAACACTTGCTTAGGTTTTCGATATCTGTCAATCCTCTCAAATCACTATTCAATTCTTTGGATAGGGATTCGTAGTGGAGAGGCAGATTCGAGGGTCAGCGGTGGGTTGCATGCTGCATGTTAACGCATGTTGCAGGCAAGCGTTTATCATGGATTTCCGCGAATTGACACCTCACTGAATAGAATACTGTCTTGGAAAATTTTTGATTTGTTTAGACGGTTTTATAGCGAACGTTGTGTGTTAACAAAGTTTATTTTGCTCAACATTTACCAGCTTTTCCTATCAATGAGGCGGTCGGTTGATAACAAATGTAAGATAATTCATTTTATGTGTCATTAAACATCAATCAGTGTCACAATAACACTTGAATGTCGTCTGCTGCCAAACGAAAAAGATTAAAGATAGAGTCAGAGTTTGGTATAAATGTAAAACAATATAAATACGATTATTATTGGACGTCATTTTCGTTAACGACTCCAAAATATAGACAATGGCAACAGCAGCTGCACTCATGAGAACGTACGCTCAAACGAAATCGCTTACTGAATTCAAAACAATACTTGGATGATAATTTATGAATGAGGGCTCGATTGAGGATATCCGTATCAACGGTATATTTATATGTATCCTAAATTTTTAAATGAAACGCACTTAATGATTTATTTTCTTTTGCTTTAAACAATGCAACAAATTGATTGTCTATTCTAGGAACATTTTCAATGACCTTCGACGTTTGCGTATAGTGCAAGATTTGTGAATGTTTTCCATTGTTACTATTAAGTATATGTTACGCTTTAAATTGTATGATGATTTATTAAGTCAACTTTATCATCAATGTTATAACTAGTAGACAACTACTAGAACTAGATTCCACGGAGAAGCACCTAGTTATAGAGATTTACAAAAAACCGAATACACCGCCTCATCGCCACGAAAAGATAGATCAAAGATCGCACTACCAGCTCTTTCGCTTCTTTTTGTCTGCTTGGAAGTACGATGTGGCCCTGCGACAATTCATCTTCCATCCTTCATCAACCAGAATTTTTATCTGTCTTTAATTATCTTGTGGTCGCGCGCATTTTGACATCCGAAAGGAGAAAAGAAAGAATCGTCACTAAAAATATGATAGTGTTACAGGTTACAATCCACCCTCTGCCGAAGCATACCGTCACACAATATTTTCGTTTCAAACCGAAATATTCGGTTGTCAATCACCACGCTGGTCCACTGCCAGTCGACAAACGCTGACCACCACCGGCGCCGACGTCCAGAACTGCCTGTTTTCCGAGGCGCTAAGCAAATTATCGGTAATACGTGGACGGTCAAAATCGAATCCGGTATCTTCCGATTCGTGAGCGATGCTCCCAACCGCCGGGCCACCATGCACCGCTCACGAACATCAGTGGAAATGTTCTCTTCTCGACTCGCGGAATTTAAACAAAAATGTGTGTTATGGCAGCTTCGATCCGCGACTAGAATTTAGAAGACAACGGAATAAATAAATATATATTTTGTAAGTGAAGAAATGTTTATATTTTTGTTCATATTTACTTTTATAGATAAATAAAATATGGTACATAAAAGGCTGTTACAAGTTTGTAAAAATCACAAGCCTAAATAAAAATTTCTGCAATTACAATTGACTCTTATCTAATAAATAGGAAGTATGCAACTACAATAGTGGATACGATTACATGAAATAGTAATTACTATTTTTTTTTAATGTTATAAAATACTAAAAACATTTTTATAATGTTTAATGAAAATAAGTCTGGCAGCGATGGGATTCGAACCCACGTATCCGAAAAGACCGATCCTTTATACCAGCGCTTTAGACAGGTCGGCAACGCCACCACTGAACGCAGTGTTAAGAACAGTTACAGGTCAAATACGTATACGTAATGCTTTGAGTTAACGCCTGTACCTTTTTTTCACTCCTCATAAAACTTCCATACCGGGCGCCTTATATGAAAGTCGATTCTCAAGGAGTGAACTCCAAAAGTACGGTCTGCAACTTTTTGAGTGTCAGAAAGGAAAATATAATACGGAAAGTTAGCGAGCATCGATTCGCGAACGGCGTCCAAGAATTAAGTATGAAAAATTCTTGTACAATAAAATACACCCCGCCCCCGGGGTCGGATCCAAATTTTCGGGCGGCCATTATAATTTTAGATTTTCTAATAAGACCCGGGAAATTGGCAACTTCATATTTTTCTTCTATCCCTCGTTGCCGGCGTCGCGGTCAACTTTATTAAAAGGGAGAACTTTCCGGCGTTGCTCGAATTTCTCCGATACATTACATTACATTGACCTTTGTACATTTAGGTATGTGCATCGAGAGAAATTTTAATTTCAGCATTATATGCCCGTATAGAAAAGTACATACTCTGATTAATCTATACATACAGTAAAATGAATGAAAAAGTTTTTCGCAATTTATGTAGTAACAGAAGAAATCTTGTCACCAATTTTTGAAGGATATTTGGATGGCGACATTTCGCCATGTATACTGGTCAGTGATGCGTTTCGACCTCATTGAGGATATTGATATTGATGGAAATAAGTAAAAGTGTAATTTAATTTTATATTTAAAAACATATTAAATTATTAAAAACATGTAAAACCTTTTACATATTAAATTTAATTTAATATGCAAAACATACTCTGCTTACTAAATATCACCCATTGAAGCCTGGATTTGTAGGTAGTGTATTAGTCCATACAGTTAGAGCCTTCGATAAGTAATTAGGCTGAGTGTGGCATAGGAATACAGACAAAATCTCTTCTTCTTTAAACCAATTCCCTTGAACATGTCCTCGAAGATGAGTCACGCACAACCCTAATAACAAGCGACGCCTAAATCTTTGCGTAACGATGTGAAGTGTGTTTAATTCTATATATATTTATCATAAACCGTTGACTCAACGAGTATGGTCCTTTTGGCAAAATTGATTTAAACAAAAAGCTAATTATGTCTCAATTCAAACAGACACTAAGTCATGTATCCATTCAGACTATTCTCATCAACGTATCATCGCCTTAGTTCATCACTTGTAGAATCATCTTAAACACGATCCTCAATAAAAGTACGTTTGCATGTCTTACCGATACCGTAAAGCATATCAGTACCGAGACAGATCTAAAACTACGTCTACTACACATTAGTTTAGTAGTCTTAGTACTACTACTTTCGACATTACCTTAATAGAGTAAGTGTTTTAAATTTATACTATTTAGCTTTTATTACACAGTCATGTGATAATTTCCAAATATCCCATTTCATCAGTTATAGTCCCAATAACATGAAAGTTAAAATAAAAAGTCTAGTTCAAAAAATGTAGTCTTGCGTAGAAGTCAATGATGAAAATTACAAATAATCGTTTGGGTACCCGACATTCATTGCAATCAACATACATACAATCAGATCCCTCTCAACAACTATAGCAGTGTATTCAAAATTTCATCTAAACAGGTCCAACCTGGTAATATTCTTAAGGATTACATTTTGAGGCGATTCCTCGACAATTTCGGGTCGCTGCCACTGTACGAAGTAATTAAAAACTTGAAAACGTTCAAAAAAAAAAACCAGAACACGTCTTGTGTAACTTTTCTCGTTAGGAAAAAAATGCGTAATCATTACCTCGGGTAATGTGCGTTTTTGCCGTTTTCGCGGAGCACGACGACAGTTTAGGCCGGTTTTCAGTCCGCCAAACAGATAATTAGGCAACCGAAAAAAAAATAGGAATTGTGTTTCAGCTTTTTCGGCCTGTTGGAGGGAAAAGTTTTAGTAGGGAACGATATCTGTACACCGTGCTGCAGAAGACCGAAAGTGAAAAGGTTTTTTTATAGCACTTCAGGGCAAAGTAGCGCCCACACCGTCACAGAGCAGGCGATCGCCGCCGCCCATGGACGCTCATGACTCGTAGAGGGTGCCAACCTTTTCCGAAGAAACAGAAAATCTGAAGAAGTGTCTTGTCTCTGAGGAATGGGCCGCCGGAACTCTTACTTATTAGACGAAAAGTTAGTAACCAACAAGACATCGGTTAAGTTCACTCATATCATATAACGAATTCAAAAAACAACAAAAGTTATTTTGTTAGGCGTTATTGTTGTAATTAAATGGAACAGCTAATAAACTATTTCTCATGTAACGATGGAATGAATTAATTTAAAATTATGATTTTAAATCATGTTGTCTGAATAATTGCTGCTTGCTCTGCATTATGCAATGCATGTATGTAGGTCGAAATGTGTCTTGTGCCGAATGATTTCTTCTACTTTTGATGAAAATCGATATACAACACAACACGGTAGTGTTATAATGTCGCTACGTTTGTGTGAATTTTTAGCATGCTTCAATGATTCTTATTTTACAAATAATCCTCGTCAAGGAAATATAACTTCTAAAACGTGTACACAAATAGATGTACATACTTTGCAATCGTATATATCGCACTGAATTTGTTTTAGATTGATTTGTTACACATTGATATTTGGATAGTTAAATGAGGACGTCTCAATGGTTAGAAGTATCGCTTTCGAACCAGAATGCTTTGGGTTCGTTTCTGGCCACAGACAAACTGACTAAAATAAATAGATAGCGGGAGGGTGTGTTTAAACAAAAGATGTGTTTTGATGTGAAAAAAGGTATGTTTAAAAAATCCTTACGCTAATTCAGGCGTTTATTTATGTTCTTCTTACATTATTGTCTGGATATAGGTTTTCATTTTCTTAAAAAATAATAAAACTGGGTACCCTTTCTTTTTTTGTCTTTTTTTTCTTTATTTATTTTATAACCATTTTTTTTTGGCGTACACCTTACTTTTTAATATGTTGACATGTACTTATCGCAAATATAAACTAACATCCATTATTTTTGATCCCATCTTAGGATTTTATTATTCTATACGTTATTTACTTTACACTTATACTATATATTAAGGCTCGTCCACATATTACGTCACATCTTTTTTCACGATATTTTAACCCCTCACACTTGCACATCAACCCCTACAAATGTGTCACACCATACAACTTTTGAGTCTATGCCAGCTGTAGAATACACAATTTACTAAAAATTCGTAGTTGTTTTTTTAAACAGTTTATTATTTAATTTATTGAAACAATCATTGTTAAATAATACTTATAAACCTTTTTTTATATTGATATTGAAACAATTATTGTTAAATAATACTTATAATATTACTTATATTAATAAATATTAAATAAATATCAAACACTACTAACCTCGCGTCGATAAATATACGATGAATTTTTTTTTTTATTTATGACTGTAGTGTGATGTCACACTTAAGAAACCCCCGGGCCCCCCATGTCACAGTTAGTGTGACGTTCTGTCCAGACCCCCCCCCCTAGTGCGTGACGTAACATGTGGACGACCCCTTACTATATTATTTGCTCCGCTTTTCTGTTTACTTCTGTTGTCATTAGCCATTTCATTTTACTCCTTTTTCCTGTTTCATCACTGTTCGTAACATTTCGTCGACTGTCGCTCGATCCGTTGACATTTCCGTGACATTGCCGACGCTTCTTTTTCTGAACAGCAGATATCCGGTCAAAATCTATGAAATGGTTATTTTTCATTAATTGAATATTATCTCTAGACTATATTATAATTTCTGTAATTCACCTTATTCATCGTACGTCGTAATTTGTGATGATTAATCACACAGTGATGAAGACCGTATTTAAACGCATTTCAGCGCTGTACTGTAGTTGTTTACGTACATACAAAAAAATAAACCGAAGTCTTGCGCCTTTTCCATTTATGTTTTTTAAAAAAATAGACGTTTTTGTTTGTTTTTGTTCAATTGTAAACAATCTAAGCGGATATGAATAAAAAAAATGCATATCAATTATTTTCAAATGCCACATCAAACATAAATAAAAGCACGAGGTGAAACATATAGATCTGTGGAAATTTCTACTCGAGATAATTCTATGAATGTAATAACCACTGAAAAGCGCCGGATAATTGCAGACTCTGAATTCGGATGATGTAGTCTTTCATATTTCATGTTTAAGCGATTTGAAATCATTGATGAGCGTTCACGCGAAAAGGGACTCTCGGAGCTCTGAAATTTAGATTCCATTTTGGACGTCGTCGTAAACAGGTCACTATTGAAATATATTTTAGTAATGATTTTAATAATATTGTTTGTTGGCAAACGAATTTCATCCTTAAAAATTATGGGATTTGGGTAGCTTTTCGAGGGACGAAATTTTAAGAGCGAACGTCCCTCCCTCGGTTTTGATTGATACAGCGTTAGTTTGCTTTTTCTGTTGTTGAGCGTTTCGACAACTTCGAGACGGAAAAGGAGAAGTTTTCGTAACCGAGTAACTTTTTCGGGCACCTATTCCCGTCGTAATTAAATCCGTTTGCCCAGCGTGTTAATTAAAGCATCATCAGCTAGTAAATGAAGCCCTGAAATCAATATATCCAGTCGCAGGCTATACCAGGCGCGTAACTTCATGTGCTTTCGTGAGGACGACGTAAAAATTATGGGCTGTTATCAGGTTAATCAGAATTGAGTGACTGAAAATCTTATTCAAATCTTATGTACACTAATCGTTGTTATTGTCGATCTAAACTTACAACTACATACTTTTTCACCGTCTTTCATTTAAGATAGAGGAGATTTCGACATTGCGCCCACCACGCGGGCTAATGGGGGCTGCGCCTCGTGTCGGCCGCGGTCACGAGCGGTGAATAGTACACGCGACGAGTAATTTCAGTTGACCTTTTACTGGATTTTTGGTAAATTTCAATCAAAATCAACCCTAGTCCGACTATTGGTGGTTGTTTTTGTCTATTTCCACATTAAGATGGTTGATGAAACTTTATGTTCGTCATTTAAAAATACTATAGTTAGAAATAAATACATTGGGAAATGGATAATTTTCGAAAATTCGTTAAATTAATTATCTTCACTGAAATTATACCTAATTTAATTGTTGACACAAAGACAATATTTACATAGATATATTAATAGTTTTTATCAATACTACATTTTGCTTAATAATAAACAATAATAAAACTGTCAACGTTGTTAAATCTTTTTTTCAGCGTACATGCATTTTTAAACGTGTGCTTACTGCACTAACTATTGGCTAAGATATATAAAAAAATCGGCAAAAGTGCGAGTTGAACTAACAGACAGAGAATTCCGCACCCGCTATGTGAGAAAAGCACACTACACTAGATTTTGATCATGGCTTCACCCACGTGGAAGTAAAAAAAAAATCTTTAAATTTTTTTATTTCGCTTTCAATTTCGCTCCCGCTTTCCCTCTTGCTCCCGCCATACGATTTAGTTAGGAAATAAAAAGAATTATGGAGGATACTGGCCATATTTAAAACTGAGAGACTTGAAGAATTTTTTTTTTGCACACTCTGTGTAAGGCATTGTTGGTTGGACATTTAAAAAAGCTTATAAAAAAGGCAGTAAATATTCTTAGATGTATATTTTAATTAAAATTTGAATTCAAATGTATCTTTGTTTCATAAATCAAGAACAATATTTGCAGTACAAGAGTTTACATTTTGCTACTTTACCACTCGTTCTGGGGATAGTTTTTTCTTAAAAAGAACGAGCAAGAAACTTGAGAGTAGCTCTTTTCAAACTAAAATAAGTTATGTTATACAATCAAACATGTACAGGTTTATAATGTAGATAAACAAATCCTCTAGAAGTCGAGCTGGTTACTACCAGGAATATTTGTCCTTTTAAATATTCATAAATTGTGCAATGCCCTTTTTTTAACATGCGATTGCTTAGTAATAATTTTAAATATGTTTAAGGGTATATTTTGTATATTCTCAGGAACCTTATTGAACATGCGCACACTGAGCTCTCTAAATGAATTCATGACTTTATATAATCGATTAACATGTAAACACAGCTTATTTTTATTTCTTGTATTGAATTTATGTTTCTAAAACAAACCTATATTCTTTTTTACATGTATTAAATTTTCATATGTAAATTGAGATAGCAGAGTTAAGACCCCAATTTCCTCATACTTAGGTCTAAGAGATACTCTAGGTCCCAGCCTGTGAATAGCCCGAACAGACTACTTTTGCGGCACGAAAATTGTATCAACATCTGCGGTGTGTCCCCACAACAAAATGCTGTGTGACATCAGACACGTCAAAAACAGACAAAATAGACCAGACAGTGAAAACAGACAAAATAGACCAGACAGTGAAAACAGACAAAATAAATCAGTCCAACGGTTTGGATGCTTTTATATTTTACGTGTTATTAGTCTATTTATTAATTATGTGACTCCTTTCATTAACCATGAAGCATGAGAAAATCCTTGAAATAATATAATACATATTTGTAATTAAAGTGAATGAAACCTATTTTAAACAAAATTTGTCTACAGTTTTTCAGACATGTAGTTTTCAGTACTCACAGATGACAGTCTAATCACCGGCCTCTATGAACACGCATTAGGTTCGATTTCAAAACAATAGGTAACTAACACAATGCATACATACATTTGTATCGATACTATTTTACGCCAAATTTTCCTAATTCAGAAATAGTGTACTACTACTGAACTAAGTGCACTGCAAATTACACGTCATCTCCTTCATTGCTATGGAACCCTTAATTCAGGACTCGCGCCGGCCAATTTTTTTTTATTACGTTGTATAATGTACGAACACTTCATATGTATCCGATGTCTATAATGGATTAATTGCGTCGTGAATTTACCCAAAGCGCTATAGGCGCCGGCCCCAGTCCTTTACCAAAATGTCGGCCCTCCGTAACCGCAATGTTTATCCGTAAAACGAGTGAAAAACGGCCCAAAAATGGGTCAAAAAAAATATGGGATTGTCTCAAAAAACGGGCAACCCGTGTTGTGACCGGAAACGCGTATATAATATTTACGAGCACTAAAAAGGTGCGCGAACGCAACACCATGATTTACATCCCACAGGAAACTTATATATAGGCCGTTGTAAATCTCCGACCGGGGAATTATTGGGACCGATATGTAGGTGGGGCGGCCGAGGGTGTGTTCGAGAAATCGACTTAGTTGTTTTCAGCTCCGGCCCGCAGAACTTATTGAAAGCTATATTACAAATATTTTTGGTGATATGGACATTAACATTTTGATTTTCCATTCTATTAAATTATTGATGAGAGTTATATACAATTAATTCTGTATAAATTTGAATATGATGATAGTGTATTGAAAAACGATAATACTTACATGTTTAAGTTTACAAAATTATAAAAATAGATATTATTTGATTAGTATGTTGCTGAGCAAAAATATACTTTCCCACAATGTTATCACTTCAAGAAGACTTGAAAATTAAGCCCTCCGCTCTGGCTCAGTGCCAGCAGAGCGTTGCTAATGAACGACGTCGCCCACGCAGAGACAAAGTCCGAAATCGACAGTATGACATACTCTCGGAGACGTACGTTTAGTTTTTATTTGACTTAAATTAAAAATGAATCAGTCATGCCGCTTATCTGAACCCGATACCTTTTATTTTGAAGGCAATGCTCTTTACCAACCGGCCAGCACCCGTTTTGTTGTACCATAATAGCGCATACGTACCCACTTTTATTAACAATAATATAATGATCATTAACTATTATGTTTCCTTTGTCCTATAAATCTCACAACACTGTTCTTAATATAGGGTAGCCAGAGAGGACACACTTAGTGTTTATATTGTTTACATAATATAGTGTGTAGTTGCTTGCATCCAACGAAATAGTTTGCGAGCTTTAGGCCCTTCACCGGTTTCGTACACCATGTAAATCTTTCCATAATTCATGAGTTCGTTTCTGCAAAATGATTCCTTTCTCCAACAAGGAGTTGTATTGTTGAATAAATAAATATATTATTACGAAACGACGATATCCGGACTTCGAGGATTGAGGTAGGATGGAAACCAAATACGCATAAAGGCAGATGTTAAGGTGGGTGTGTGTTCTTAAAAAGTAAGATATAATAATTCATCACGGAACCGCTTTAAAGCTTATAGTAGGTCGCACTTAACTCTTGTGCGCATTGAGAGCAAAAATAAAACTGACCGGTTTGAATATAAAATCGTCCCGAGATGTCCCTCCGTTGGAGGTTTCGAATGTTCTTCGAATATAAACAAATTAATTTTTTTTTATAGAAAATAGCCAAAATAGATTCCTATTATGACAACATCAAGATGTGATGAAAATTTGACTTTCGTAATTGGACTAAAACAGTCATTTCTCATTTCATGAAAATCTTTTTAATTTCATAGCGGGAACTTAAAAAAGCATGACGAAAACCTGTTAAATGTAAAATAAATAAACAAAATTTATCGCACTCTGCAACATTATAACACAAAATCCGTCTCTATAATGTAAATAACGAGTGAGTGTAAGCGTAAGTGACGGCGACGGAGGGCGGGCTGAAGTCTGAGGGGAGGAGTTGTTTAGATTTTAAAGAAATAGGTACGGCTCATTATTCTCGACTATTCTTTTAACGGGAATATTTTAATTATTCGCTCGTGAGCGAAGTTCGTAACAGTATTCAAGTTTACTACGTATATTTTTAAATATATATACATGATTGTATCCACGGCTGGTACTTCGAAAATGCTATTTCGAATTTGTTGTTTGACCACGCTACATTATTGTTATTTTAAATTGTTGCATAATTATAAAGTTAACGTATTCGCGCGTTGCTGTATCAAGTTTAAATATGTAGGTTGTATTTTCGGAGGCTTTCCCACAATCTCTTTACATTCAGGGACGTCAACCAATGACCGGATTAGATATTTTGTGTCACATTTTTTTTTAATAATAACGAAAAAAATTACGAATCCCCTTACATCACTGAAACATATAAAAATGTGTATTTAAATTTTCGATTATTCATAAAGTTGGTGAGTTTACTGGAATTTTCCATAAATCTCAATATTTTCATAATAATCGATAAAGTATCTTCTGTGAAACTACTGACTATTTATCTTCGGTGGAAGAATTTATTTTATGACCACACTATTAGCTTATAATATATCCATCCTATATATTATATATGATATATCCTATCTATTAGCTTCTATAGACCCTTAATGTTGTAATTAAGGCTTTTTTTATTTTGATAATTACGTAATATCCATATTAAATTCGTAAAACCGTTAACATTTCATATTAAATTTTATTAATCCTTCGAAAATTACTATAGTTCCGGTACCGGACCTCAAAAGGGTGAAGGAATTTCATTTCGCTCCTTCTTGAATGTTAATTACCAAAATGAAAATCTCAGGCTGAGCCCCGAGCTCGATTCCTGAAAAGGGCCGTGAAAAAATTCAGCCGCGTCTCAAATGTTAATTTTTCAGGGAAAAATCATTTTTATTTCGCGCAAGACACGATCTGCTCAATCTCTACTCGACTGTGAGGTTTCGTATGTAAACGGGCTAAGCTTTAAAACCTCTACCTCTGGCCCCTGCTTTCAGCGAGATATTGGAAGAATACACAAACAGTACAACAGATAGACAACGGCGGATACGGAGATGCGGAGTTGAAATTCGCGGACAATTCCAAAATTCTTCTATTTCCTACTATTAGCCTTAAGCGTGAACAGGAGCTGGTCACGACATTCGAATGGGCTCAGTATTTTGAAATATTCTATTTAGGAAGGTCTCATCTCCTCGTTTCTCTAAAATTACTATCGTATGTGAATACGTAATTGTATAGAAACACAGGTTAATTTGAACCTCAGGAGCGCTTACGTACTTAGTTTTAGATAGTGCTCTCGTTGTCAGTCCGCTTGGATTATTTGCGGATGATTAAACAATCATCACCAAGTATGCAACGAATTGTATCACTAGCCTATGGTATCACATGCTATGGATAAATACGATCATGCGCTGCATACGAGCACAAACTCTTGTCCTGTCATATTTTCCCATGTAAATTATAAAATCGAATAGTTTCTGAGGAATTCCACATCGAATATGTGTCACACTTCGATCAACACTCTTCCGTATGGATTCCTTGATAATTAACCATTAGGGATATTTTTGAGCAATATCAAATAGTATGTCCATTGCATAAACGATTGTACAGATACTTGTAGTTGTTTCTTACGGCTCACATTTTCACACACGTGTAATGCCGTGGACTATTTTTCATATCTATTCAAAGACGGCGCATTAGCGACGTCGTCGGCTGTCGTGAGAGGAAATGGAACGTGTCTCGGCGGCGCGGGCGCGCGGCTCGGAGTGCATTGTATCTGCGGCGGACAACGAATGGATATATTACTTGTTTCGATTTTCATTTGGCGATATTGCACTATCGTCTGCTGTGTGATTACACATTACAGATGAAATGTACTCGACACATTCGATTTTAGTCTCCATATATACGAGTCTAAAACGCTACATCGTTCTACAATGATGTAGCTACCGTTTAAATTGATAGAATTGCTTTAAATCTCAAATTTATTCGGTGTCTATTTATTAATAAGAAATTCAAATTGTCAATTAGTTCTGCTCGATTCATTGCTTGATTGGACATAATATTAAATAAATAAATTACATTTTTATTAATAATTATAATAATTGTACTCTATAAGTTTTACGACAAATACACTTGTTTAGTTTTGTAATAGACGGAGTTTGCTATAATTTTACCATTAATCGTTTGCTTTTATAACTGGCAATTTTCACTTTAATTACTAACAGTAATTATTTGTTAATTAGAGCGGATAATTAAACGTGGAAGGAATAATCAACGGTTTCTAGTTTTAGAGTAGTATAATTCGCTTTACTTTACTTTTTGAAGTATAAATATTTTTTTATGATTAATTTTTATTGTTAGGCATTAATTGTTATTCTTAATTTACATCATTCAAAGAAGCTTTTATAAATAAAACATCTCAAAGAAAAATACAAATTTTAATATACTAAAATATAATAAATATACGATTTTTCCGAGCTACAATAAAATGATAAACTTGTCTACTTAAACGAAGAATATCGATGTATTGAACCAGTAATTGGACCGGTGTTAGCGCGACCTTGTGTGGAGCGAAAAATGCAAATTCGACATCGGAAATTGTTCCAATTCATGAAATTCCCTGCAACTTTCAGAATAAAAATTAGGTTATTCAATAATACTAAAAGTTATTTTCCAAGATTACTTATAGAAATGAATTAGGTGGCTTTATAAAAGTAACTAAAAATAAATTTTACCCTGTTAGAATATCCATTAACGATTGATTGTTGTTTTTCTTTAAAATATTCAAAATGTAAACATTCCGTATTGCATGGCACTACTGAGGTTTGACGTCACTATGTTTAAGGGTTATCTCTATTTATTTTAAATGGCGCATTTAAAAATATCTATAACTTGGATATTTTCACGTGCTTAGGTCTAAAATTTTCATTTTCCTTCAACGAATAAGTTGTAATTGCAGAAACAAGAAAAATGACCAATAATATTATTCGAAAATCAATTTCTTTGTATGTATAGAATGGTGTACAACTAAAGTGTAGGGGTACATAGATCGTTAAAGACCTCGATGATCACTGGAAGATCGCGAAACCACTACCGTCTTGCGCGGACGCAAAGGCTGGCAGTGGCGTTGGAACACTTCGAAGTGAATGTGTAGAGAGCTCTTGATGTCCATCTGTCCAGGATGATGCTTAAAGCGTCACTACAAACGGAACGGCGGAGTCGGTGTGGCACTTTTCATTTACGGTCGTCCAAGGAACAGGACAGGTGGACCGACGAGCATACTCTCTGTATTTTGGACAGTACCTATGGAAATTGGAACGCAGTAAAAAAATCTTACAAGTTAAAACTAAAGTTGGTAATAGCTCTTCTCAACATATTTTAAAACATTTTGTTCGACTGTTTTCTAATTTATCTTTTGTGCTTACCGGAATCACTAAGCTTCTAATATAGCTCGCAATTCCAGGGGAATTACTTGTGCGTTGTCGGCCTTTTAGAAAGGAATAGGACATGTAATGAAGTGCGTCAGCGGAAGTGCGTTCCCTAAACTCTCACTCACTGGACGAAATGCAACAGCTGAAGCTGCTGATTCACTTCTGTATTTTGTTAGAGTATTATATCTTACCGATCAAATCGTCCCATTTTCAAGTTGCAGCCAAGTTGACTTAAACATCAATTTATCATATACGTATTTACTTAAAAATATCATTAATTATTTAAAAAAAAGCATTAAACGTGTTTAATGCATATAAAATAATAAATAAAATATTGAAAAGAGAAAAACACTCAACACGACTTACACCTACTGCTTTGACACATACAGTCAAATATACTAACAATGAGTCAGTGGTGAACACAAGAACGACTTGGCCGTAAGACTCTTACATTCTGAATTCCGCCAGAGGTGTGATCTGACTATATCTTTTTTCATGATTCGCCTCACGTTATTTAGAAAATTGCAACTTAAAAAGTACATTCCTAAGTACAGGGTGAACACATAATCCGCAACCACTTAAGAATCGGACGAAAACACCGCCACGGTCGATCGGTCAAAAACACATGTGGTGAGGCCGAATAGGGACCGACAATCGCATAGCGACGTAGATCGACGTAGATGTGCAGTCGGTACCGGAATGGCGACCTCATATGATGTCGAAATGGGTGTTGCCGCACGCGGGCGCTAGCGTAAGCGTCTTAAAATTTATTCCGAAAATCTATCGGCTTTTCTTCGTGCCATTCTGGTCAAGTGGGTCACGGATGTGCTTGCGGAACCCAATATGCGGATCCATAAGACGTCTCGGCCAATCTTTCGTTCGAAAACCTGATACCTTTCCGTGAGTATTGTGTTTCGGCGGAACTTGAAATTCTATTGCGCAATCACTGTTTCCTCTCGCCGCGTCAGATTCGTTCGGGCGAGGTGTTTCCTTACGTTTCCTTCCTTTTCCTTTTTTAATTTCACAAAAACAGATAGGAGAGAAAAGATAAGTGCGTTAACGAAACGTGCTATAAGGTTCTCGATTAAGAGCGAATAGTGAAATTGAACTTTATCGTGTGTCAAATAAGACATTTTTTTTAACAGTGATGTGTAGGTAAATAAAAACTGTTTAGAAAAAAGTGCATTTCGTTTAGCTTTTGCGAAAATCCCTTGTGTTTTTTTATATATTTGCTAAAAGTATATAATACAAATAAGAAATTTGCGTACTTTTATCATTAATGTATAATATACACTATATAAAAACTTTTTTTCTACACGTAAATATAATTGAAATTTTCTATGAAAATATAATTACGTACAATACAACACACGAAACTCGCCGTTGTGAAGTTAGTCACGAAAGTGTCGCAATGGCGTAAAAAAGGCACGCGGGAGAGGACGAAGGAAGCATCAGTGAGGGCTGAATGTAGATTCAGCAATGTCTACGCATTGCATCGTTCACAGACACTTGAGAGCGGCAGAGTTTCTTGCTTTGTACTGTACGTGAGGTACATACAAAAAAACAATCAATGTGGGTTGTATCGTAAAACTGCCGTAATATCTTGTGCGTAAAAACATCTTTAGGTGATAGCCGTGGACATATTCATGAAGGAAGGAATACATTTCAATTAATATATTTATTTATACGTGGTTTATCTTATTTGTCAGGCCTGTATTGTCATAGTCGACATCGAATGCTCCAGCCTGCACCGGACCACGTGACCGGAGGCCCAACAAAAATGCCGACTACCTCAGCCCTACGGCTCTCCATAAGATACCTCACGCATTCTTTGGATGATTTGTGGAGCCCTATGATTCTATATGAACCGCCCTAAGCAATCGAGCCCTTTCTCGTCGTGTCTAGTACTGCACGCTCATATAATTGTACGTCATTATCGAAAACGAGCTTTGTTTTATACATTTTAAAAACTGTCACTAAAAGTAGCTTTCACGTGTCAACTTCACCATTTTTCTGTAAAACGTAAACGTCAGAACATTTAACAGTTTATAAATACACCCTAGAACAAGTCGTGCAACCCTTTTCGCAACGATTTTAAGACCGATTCATTTGTCGCACAAAGCGAATATTGACGTACATTTCCTCCTAGTCAATAACGTAAACGCACACTCGCGTTAATTTATTAACGGACGAGACTCGTTTCTCAACTCTTGATATATACCGTCACGGGCATGTACCGAAAATCGAGGAATCACTTTGCGTCACAATACTTAGGTGACGAGATGCACACTAATAGCTAAGTCGTTACGTCGCTAATTGTGACGAAACCTTACAGTGGGTTTTTTTTTAAATGTGTTCACCTTAAAATTCGCACAATTGAATATTTGTCATTTGAGTTTGATAAGCGACTATGTTCAAACGCCTCGTTATAGTAGTCACCCGACCACACACCAAAGTTTCTCGTCGAACTCTAAAACTCGTTACAAGTCTCAAACAGCGTACAAGTAAATAGGGATGAAGTCTCTCCTAATGCTGTAGCAGGACGAAAAACGAGAGAATACTTCGCCTCTACATCTCTCAGAGAAAAAGGTAAGGAAATTAATATCTTAAATTTAGCATGAGAATACATATACGAAAACCGGGTATATAAAGTCAAGAGACATATAGAATCGTTCCAAAAAAAGATCGACATCCATAAAATTAACACTAGACATAAGAACGATCTTGCTGCTCATAAGACCCGTCTAAGTAAAGTTAATAAATCATTTAAGGGGCTGTGTGTGCGCTTTTATAATAAAATCTCAGCTGAAATTTACACGTTTCGTTAAATGAAAGTTATATGCCACGGGCTATTATACCGTGTCTGAATATCTTACGAAAAAAAAACCCTAGGATTGAACTGCTCGTCTATCGGGTTGCTTCATATTATTTTTAAATGTCGATTTATTTATTAATTACTCAATCTTTTGGATTGATGATTAAAAAGAGCAAGCCTTGAGTTTCTTGCCCATTCTTCTCTCAGTGAATCAGCATTTGGAATCGCTGGTAATGGCGAAAATAATTTATTTCATGACGTATTTCAAGTGTAATTCGATACCTACGAAATAAAGATATTTTTGATTTTTTTTTATTCTAAATAGAAAAGCCATTCAAGGTATATGAGTAAGGGTTTAGAAAGTCATTGGACAATTCCTGGTCAAAATTTGAATACAGTATTTTTTGATGCGAAGGTGATGCATTTAACAAGTGAGCATCACCGTTTCTACATCAGTATGGTAATACGAAAGCTTCGCAATAGTGATTTTTGGAACGAAGTTCCTTAACGCGGTTTACGATAGGAGTTGACTGGAAGAAATCGTAACACAATAAAAAAGCGTTACACTACGCGACTTTTTCTTTCTCTCTCTTGAAATTTATTATTTCGTATTATTTTTATATAATTTATAGTTCAGTATTTTACATCTGTTTTTTTAATAAATGAATATTATGTTTAAAATACTAAATGAAACTCTTTGATTTTATTCCTTATTTTGCGTTGTTTATATTGAAAAAAAAATTTTGTTCTTGACGGGGGTCCCGCGCCGCACACTTGGTTTTTTTTTAAATAAGATTCAATTAGCGTATCCATTCCTATACAAAAAAAGTATTTCTCACTAATATAAAATCTTGCGTGCATCTGATCATGGGTGTCTCAGACGTTAAGGGCGAAAAAATATTTTCGGGATTTATTTCCTTATGCACTGATTTAGAACATTGAGATACGATAAATATGCATGGGCTAAGGGACAAACAAGGAAAACAGTCTGAAAATACGGACCTCACCCTCCGTCGATGATTAAGGGGAAGTGTGTGGGTACTTACTACGTGTTAACATACACATTTTGTCTGTCTGTCGCGACAGTTTTTGGTTTTCATGTTTATTAAAATTGATGTTTTTCAAGTTAAACAACTAGTGGGAATGAAGACGTATCGTAAAAGATTGAAAAATTTTTTCAATACTATTTTTTGAGCAAATCTTGCGAAACATTAAAAAAAGATATATAGAAGTGAACCAAATTCCTTATTAACTCAAACTCATAGGCGAGCTATCAAACTCTTAAAGATGATCCAAATTAGCACCATTTCATTAAAGATAATTAACACATGTAAATTATGTATTATGGTATATGTAACAAAATAAATAATCATGATTTTTAAACTTAAGTAGTGAAATGTTATTTTTATTTGAACGAGAAATGCAAAGTTAATACTGGACAGTGTTTATCTTGTTTAATTCACGAAAACTCGTCTCTTGTAATGCATAAAATATTGTTATATAGCTTTTGCCCGCGACTTCGTCCGCGTGGAATAGTGACTTCCGGCAGATTTTTGGTTTTTCCCACATAGTTCCCGTTCTTGCGGGATTTTCGGAATGGTCGAGTTTCCGCAGAATTTTTAGGATAAAACCTATGTTTTTTTTTCGAGTTCCAAACTATTTATATCTGTACAATTTTTTAAGTAAATTAAATTATTATAGAACTTCTGCATATACTACATTTTTTGTTTTATTGTCTTGTGGCAGAAAAATATATTGATTTTCGCCACAACCTGATCTTGATAAGGCGACGTATAACTGGCCGTGCGAAAAACAGTCTTGGCGTAAATCGATCCCCACGTGTTTGAATGTCTGCCCTGTGATTTATTTATTGTGACTGCGAAGGATAATTTAATCGGAAATTGTATTCTTTAAAATTGAAAGGTAAGTCGTTGGGTATCATTGGGATGCGGGTATGAGGACTGTTTGACCAACTGCTGGACCAGTCAAAACTATTGCAACGATGACGTTATTGCGCAGAAATTTTACTTGAAGTCGGGTCCCGTTGCATAAATTTGGTGGTTTGAGATTTCTTAGTAAAATGATTGGGGCACCTATTTTTAAATTAAGAGAATGTGGGGGAAGGCCGCTTGGGTTCAAGGAATTGAGGAACTCCTGTGGGTAATTAACTACATCTTCTTGATCCATCACGGTATCAATGGATGTGTAGGTTACAATATCTCCTGGGAGTTTACTTAAAATTATATCATTTATTTCGTCAACGTTACTATTTCTTGCCGCCAATATTGCTCTTTGACACATCCATTGGTGGTCCTTGTTTTCTATTTGGCTGATGTCAGGGTATACCTTAGTTATTAATTCCTCGATGTTACCCACTTTTACTCCTAAATCGCAATCAATTTCAATTTTATTATTAGAATGAGGTATTTTCCCGTCTCCTACAGAAAGTAATTTTGACGGGAAAGTTATACTACCTCCCCCCAAATGTGCTCTCATATTTGTAGATAATTTTAAAATATTTACAAATTTCCATAATGGAGAACTTTTAAGGCAAGCCTTCACAATGTCTGCTCTGGTTCCCCTTACTATTACCGGTAAGGTTTGGCGAAAGTCCCCAGCAAACATAACCGTAATCCCACCCATGATTTTATCACAGTTTCTAATATCTCGGAGAGTTCTGTCTAGAGCTTCTACGTGAGCTCTATGTATCATGGTACATTCGTCCCAGATTATTAGACTGACGTCTTGTAAAACTTTTCCCAAAGGTCCATTTTTGCGTATAGAGCACACGCTATCTTTCTCTAAAGACACAGTTAGGGGCAGTTTAAAAGTGGAATGAGCTGTGCGTCCACCTGCTAATAAAGTTGCAGCAATACCACGACGCTACTGCTAAGGCTAGCTTTCCTAGAGACCTTACTTTTGCCAATATAAGATTAGTAATAAACGTCTTGCCGGTCCCACCGTCCAAAGAAAATTTTCCTTCATTAAAACTAACACTTTGACACAATTATACGTTGTCACCTGGTCATTTACTAATCTTGGTTCATTTTCTGTGATATATTCATTTAAATCATTTAAATTATATGGTTTCGCAACGCTACTTCTAACGGGTCCAGAAGCGAATTATTTCTTTTGCTGCAGGAAGCCCAAAGTCGGTTAGGGATTTATCTGAAATCTCATGAATTTTATCTTCAATTATGATTAGTCCATCATTGTATATATCATCATTATATGCTAATGTCATATCCTGATTCTCATTACGCATTCTGTTTAATATATCTTCACATAGAGCATCACGAAATTTATTCCATAACTCTAAGGGGTCAGATGGTTGGCAAAATATAAGGATAGTGGTAAATAATTCTCTTAATTTTGTAGCTGGCTCGGATATAATTGCATCGGACATGGTATTTTGCCAATGTTCATCTCCTCCAGTAAACCTAATTCCTTGCAAGCGCCTTGGTACGTTTGGAAAATAACACCATTCACGGTTCGTAGATGTTGAAATGACATTGGACCGCGAACATATTGCAGTAACATTCTTAAATAAAACATTCAGTTTGAGTTGGATGAATGTTATAAACACGGCCTAAAGTTGTGTCTTTTTTACACCGGATATCCCTCAACATCTTGCCCGCGTCTTCTTCTAGAAAATGAATTTCTTTGCCAAACGTAATACTGGGGAGCTTCGTGATATAAAGGGTTTTGCAAAATCGTCGCTTTGCAGAGATCAAAGAACGCTGTAAGTGTCGTTGATGAAGGATTGTTCACACGATCTTGGAGATTTTCATTATTATAAAATATACTCTTTGTCCATTTTCCAAATGAACGGCTAAATGAACTACTGCCGGAAAACGTTCATGAATCGAAAATTGAAAAATTCTCCAAAACGCCTCCGAGGAACTTATATAGCGACCATTTAGATATTTTTCTACTTCGTCGTTATTACTTTGTAACGAAAATGTGGCTTGATCAGAACCTTTATGAATATACTTACAGATGTATTTAATAGCTTTGACCGATTGACAAAACTCTACGTTAATGTGTGCATTGAAAATGCGTGACAGCAGTGGATTATAGGGAACCACCCAACGATTATCCACGCTCATTTCTGTACCTTTTACACGAATTATAGCTGTGAATCCACCATTATCTGGAGACCTGCGTCTGTAGGTTGGATAACCGTCATCCCCGGTTTGTGTTTCCGAAATAAAATGCTCGGGTACTTTTTAGAACAAACGTTTTCTTTCATACATGGTGATGCAGGATTATGAAATCCGGGACCATGTATCATATTTTATGACAATATTATGAAGAATCGGATCTTGTTGTATGTCAGGTATTTCAGCCGATATTATTGCATCTATAGAATCTGGTTGAACTTTGTTAGCCAGCCACAATGGGCGTGAGGTAAACCTCTTTTGCCATTCTACACTGTAAACAAAGGCTTTCGATGGGCCAAAATATGTTTCTTCGTTAATAGGTCTATCATTTTTGAGTTTTAAATGAAATACCCTAGAAATTAAATCGTGTCTATCATAAGAATGTTGATTGGGCAATAACTCACTTTTATTTCTGGCCATTCGGGGTTACATGTAAATGTAATGAAGAGGTCAGGTCTTCCAAATTTCCTGACATATGTCATGGCATCTTGACTTTTCATTCATGAATCTGGGGATCCTGTAAATGACGACGGCAATATAACGTGCTGGCCAATATTAGAAGCGTTTAAATGTCCATCATTTACGACGGCATCTCTTAAATGAATGTAATCTTCTGCTCTCAATTTTTTGATTTCTTTTGATGAAGTTCAGCCTCTCAGAAATCATTTTTGCGCCATATCAACACAATATTGGTTGAATAATCCTTTAAAATAATGTATACTGTTAAAGTCATTTATTCTCACCATGAATCTAAATGCATAAAACTGCATACATGAAACAGTTTTAGATGTAGCCGTAGTATTCTGCTGTGGAATATTAATACAGTATCCGTCGTTTCCAAAGGGAAACAGTAAGGGATATTGAAGCGGGTCATAAGATCTATGAATTTCAGAAACTCGTTGAAGTCGACCATCTCTCGCAGTCAATACAATATCACGGGGACCTTTGTCTTCATCTATCATAAGAACAGCTACTTCATCTACTACCGGCGCATTATACCGACCTCTATGCTCATTAGGAGGTTTTACATCAGCATGAATGATAAGTTTTAAATCATTCGGTGGTCTATTTTCTAGATTGTACTTAAAACTTTGAATATACGTATTATGATCATGAAGATATGTTTGGAGAACGTCGATAAGATCGATTTGCAAGCTTGGGTTTAAATTTGAGCGCAAGGATACCTGATCTGCATGGGAAACAAAATATATTTGTAGGAATTCGGGTTGTGCCCCTACAGCTGGAAGTAAGTCACCGATTAAATGATAAACTTGCCCTTGGACTTTAAAAGTGGGCATAAAGTTTCCCTCACGAATTTCTTTGGCACCAAATGAAGTCATCTGAAATAATGTATTATATTGTCTTGAGTGATTTAAGAAATGCTTAGATGATGGATGTGAGCCTGATATCAGTTCCTTTAAAACGGATGTTGGTTCCGGAATTATAGGTATATTTACTTTGCCACCACTACAACACAATCCAGGAGTTTCAGCTGCCCATTTTTTTGCTTGGCATAAGTTGCATATTTTATCCATTCTGCCAATATCAATATCATTTAGCTCAGAATAGTCAACGGTACAATCATAAGCAAAAGCAGCATTTAATAAATTATGTTGTCTGCGAGTTCTATTCCTAGTTGATCGGGCATTTTGCTGTGTTAATCGTTGGGATCGTTCAGCGCTTGATTCCCGATCACGGTTAGCCAAAGTTCGGGAATTCTGTGAGGCCAAACGTTGAGAACGTTCAGCACTGGATTCCCGATCGCGGTTAGCCAAAGTTCGGGCATTCTGTGAGGAAACGTTGAGAACGATCAGCACTCGATTCCCGTTGCCGGTTCGCCAAAGTTCGGAATTTTGTGACGCTAAACGCTGCGAACGTTCAACGCTTGATTCCCTTGCACGGTTTTGTTCAGTAATTGCTCGTTGTGTAGCCAACCTGTGCATATTTTCATCCTCAGTTTCATTGCTGCGCAAAACTCGCAGCCGCTTTGCAGTAGCAGTCTGCCGAGAAAGCTGAGTTCTTTTCTCGGCATTATAGTGATGAAGAAAGAACGTAGAAAATGAAAACTTAACTAAAGCGTAACTCGTAAAAAAGAAACGTAAGATTAATAATTAGGAACCTAATTGTTTTATTTTTAACGATTATGTCAAAAGAAAATCCGTAAAATGAAAATAAGTTAACAAACTTTATACTTAAACTTAACCCTAATCTAATGAGAATAAATAGGTAGACCACACCTATTTACAGGTTTTACCTAAAGCAAAAAAAATAGAAACTAAATACGTTAAACTAAACCCTAATCTAATAAGAATAATTAAGTAGGCGATACCTATTTAGGTACCTACAGGTATTATGTACCACAAAAAATATTAGAAGAATACTATTTTTTTAAAACAAACGATACTATACTTTTAAAAACACATACTTATTAATTAATAATCTACATGAAAACAAAAAGTGTTATTATTGTGTCACTAAATACTATCCTAAAACAAATAAAGTACCTACTATATAGAAAACAACCTCAAAATGAAACTGAGTTTAAAAAGTAATATTACGATGATAATTATATCGCATAAACAAATTAGCGCTGTATTCAACCGTTCAGTAGGGAGCCGACCGCGCGAGGTGAGCCGCGGCATGGTATCTCGTAGAGCTGCACCCCTCCCGGCTTGCCCGCAAGCACCGCCTCTCTCCCGCCGCGCCGGCCAGCGCAGTGAGCGCAGAGAGCGAGTTGGTTTTGTTTCGGGTTATTTATCATTGTAATCTTTAAAGTTTTGTTGAAATTAAGCTATGTCAAAGACAATTTTATTCACAATGAAGTACTCTTAACCAACAACATATTTATATTTATATTTGAATAAAGATTAATATTATTATGTTGATACAACTAAACAAATTATTTCGACCAAATTTGGTACCATAAAACGGTCATTGTGACTAAACCTTAAAAGATAGACATATGCCGTCGCGGACTTTTTAGATCATGTATAGAGGAATAATTCTTTCATACATATTTTTGTGTATCTTGAACCGTTTTCCAGCGCACGCAAAGAAAGCCTTCAAAATGAATAATTTCCCCGTTTTTACACATTACCGCTCTGTCTTTGCTCCTATTGGTCAGCGTAATGTTATTTAGCCTATAGCCTTCCTCGATAAATGGACTATCCAACAAAAAGAATTATTCAAATCGCACCAGTAGTTTCGGAGATTAGCGCGTTCAAACAAACAAACAAACAAACTCTTCAGCTTTATTATATTAGTATAGATTTTGCCCCGACTGTCGCGTGGAATAGTGACTTCCGGCAGATTTTTGGTTTTCCCACGCAGTTCCCCGTTCTTGCGGGATTTTCCAGGAATGGTCGAGTTTCCGCAGATTTTAGGATAAAACCTATGTTTTTTTCGAGTTCCAACTATTTATATCTGTACAATTTTTAAGTAAATTAATTATTATAGAACTGCATATACTACATTTTTGTTTTATGTCTTGGCGAATATTGATTTTCGCCACAACCTATCTTGATAAGGCGACGTATAACTGGCCGTGCGAAAAACAGTCTGCGTAAATCGTCCCACGTGTTTGAATGTCTGCCTGTGATTTATTTATTGTGACTGCGAAGGATAATTTAATCGGAAATTGTATTCTTTTAAAATTGAAGGTAAGTCGTTGGGTATCATTGGGATGCAGGGTATGAGGACTGTTTGACCAACTGCTGGACCAGTCAAAACTATTGCAACGATGACGTTGAAATTTTTACTTGAAGTCGGGTCCCGTTGCATAAATTTGGTGGTTTGAGATTTCTTAATAAAATGTTGGGTACCTATTTTTAAATTAAAATGTGGGGAAGGCCGCTTGGTTCAGGAATTGAGGAACTCCTGTGGGTAATTAACTACATCTTCTTGATCCATCACGGTATCAATGGATGTGTAGTACAATATCTCCTGGGAGTTTACTTAAAATTATATCATTTATTTCGTCAACGTTACTATTTCTTGCCATTAATATTATCTTTGACACATCCATTGGTGGTCCTTGTTTTCTATTTGGCTGATGTCAGGGTATACTTAGTTATTAATTCCTCGATGTTACCCACTTTTACTCCTAAATCGCAATCAATTTCAATTTTATTATTAGAATGAGGTATTTTCCCGTCTCCTACAGAAAGTAATTTTGACGGGAAAGTTATACTACCTCCCCAAATGTGCTCTCATATTGTAGATAATTTTAAATATTTACAAATTTCCATAATGGAGAACTTTTAAGGCAAGCCTTCACAATGTCTGCTCTGGTTCCTTACTATTACCGGTAAGGTTTGGCGAAGTCCCCAGCAAACATAACCGTAATCCCACCCATGATTTTATCACAGTTTCTAATATCTCGGAGTTCTGTCTAAGACGTGAGCTCTATGTATCATGGTACATTCGTCCCAGATTATTAGACTGACGTCTTGTAAAACTTTTCCCAAAGGTCCATTTTGCGTATAGAGCACTTATCTTTCTCTAAAGACACAGTTAGGGGCAGTTTAAAAGTGGAATGAGCTGTGCGTCCACCCTAATAAGTTGCAGCAATACCTGACGACGCTACTGCTAAGGCTAGCTTTCCTAGAGACCTTACTGCCAATATAGATTAGTAATAAACGTCTTGCCGGTCCCACCGAGGCATCCAAAAAGAATTTTCCTTCATTAAAACTAACACTTTTCATGACACAATTATACGTTGTCACCTGGTCATTTACTAATCTTGGTTCATTTTCTGTGATATATTCATTTAAATCATTTAAATTATATGGTTTCGCAACGCTACTTCTAACGGGTCCAGAAGCGAATTATTTCTTTGCTGAGGCCCAAAGTCGGTTAGGGATTTATCTGAAATCTCATGAATTTTATCTTCAATTATGATTAGTCCATCATTGTATATATCATCATTATATGCTAATGTCATATCCTGATTCTCATTACGCATTCTGTTTAATATATCTTCACATAGAGCATCACGAAATTTATTCCATAACTCTAAGGGGTCAGATGGTTGGCAAAATATAAGGATAGTGGTAAATAATTCTCTTAATTTTGTAGCTGGCTCGGATATAATTGCATCGGACATGGTATTTTGCCAATGTTCATCTCCCTCCAGTAAACCTAATTCCTTGCAAGCGCCTTGGTACGTTTGGAAAATAACACCATTCACGGTTCGTAGATGTTGAAATGACATTGGACCGCGAACATATTGCAGTAACATTCTTAAATAAAAACATTCAGTTTGAGTTGGATGAATGTTATAAACACGGCCTAAAGTTGTGTCTTTTTTTACACCGGGATATCCCTCAACATCTTGCCCGCGTCTTCTTCTAGAAAATGAATTTCTTTGCCAAACGTAATACTGGGGAGCTTCGTGATATAAAAGGGTTTTTGCAAAATCGTCGCTTTTGCAGAGATCAAAGAACGCTGTAAGTGTCGTTGATGAAGGATTGTTCACACGATCTTGGAGATTTTCATTATTATAAAAATATACTCTTTGTCCATTTTCCAAATGAACGGCTAAATGAACTACTGCCGGAAAACGTTCATGAATCGAAATTGAAAATTCTCCAAAACGCCTCCGAGGAACTTATATAGCGACCATTTAGATATTTTCTACTTCGTCGTTATTACTTTGTAACGAAAATGTGGCTTGATCAGAACCTTTATGAATATACTTACAGATGTATTTAATAGCTTTGACCGATTGACAAAACTCTACGTTAATGTGTGCATTGAAAATGCGTGACAGCAGTGGATTATAGGGAACCACCCAACGATTATCCACGCTCATTTCTGTACCTTTACGAATTATAGCTGTGAATCCACCATTATCTGGAGACCTGCGTCTGTAGGTTGGATAACCGTCATCCCCGGTTTGTGTTTCCGAAATAAAATGCCTCGGGTTTTTTAGAACAAACGTTTTCTTTCATACATGGTGATGCAGGATTATAAAATCCCTGGGACCATGTATCATATTTTTATGACAATATTATGAAGAATCGGATCTTGTTGTATGGTATTTCAGCCGATATTATGCATCTATAGAATCTGGTTGAACTTTGTTAGCTCCAATAAAATATGGGCGTGAGGTAAACCTCTTTTTGCCATTCTACACTGTAAACAAAGGCTTTCGATGGGCCAAAATATGTTTCTTCGTTAATAGGTCTATCATTTTTGAGTTTAAATGAAATACCCTAGAAATTAAATCGTGTCTATCATAAGAATGTTGATTGGGCAATAACTCACTTTTATTTCTGGCCATTCGGGGTTACATGTAAATGTAATGAAGGGTCAGGTCTTCAAATTTCTGACATATGTCATGGCATCTTGACTTTTTCATTCATGAATCTGGGGATCCTGTAAATGACGACGGCAATATAACGTGCTGGCCAATATTAGAAGCGTTTAAATGTCCATCATTTACGACGGCATCTCTTAAATGAATGTAATCTTCTCAATTTTTTGATTTCTTTTGATGAAGTTCAGCCTCTCAAAATCATTTTTGCCGCCATATCAACACTATTGGTTGAATAATCCTTTAAAATAATGCTGTTAAAGTCATTTATTCTCACCATGAATCTAAATGCATAAAACTGCATACATGAAACAGTTTAGATGTAGCCGTAGTATTCTGCTGTGGAATATTAATACAGTATCCGTCGTTTCAAGGAAACAGTAAGGATATTGAAGCGGGTCATAAGATCTGAATTTCAGAAACTCGTTGAAGTCGACCATCTCTCGCAGTCAATACAATCACGGGGACCTTTGTCTTCTATCATAAGAACAGCTACTTCATCTACACCGGCGCATTATACCGACCTCTATGCTCATTAGGGTTTTACATCAGCATGAATGATAAGTTTTAAATCATTCGGTGGTCTATTTTCTAGATTGTACTTAAAACTTTGAATATACGTATTATGATCATGAAGATATGTTTGGAGAACGTCGATAAGATCGATTTGCAAGCTTGGGTTTAAATTTGAGCGCAAGGATACCTGATCTGCATGAAACAAAATATATTTGTAGGAATTCGGGTTGTGCCCCAGCTGGAAGTAAGTCACCGATTAAATGATAAACTTGCCCTTGGACTTTAAAAGTGGGCATAAAGTTTCCCTCACGAATTTCTTTGGCACCAAATGAGTCATCTGAAATAATGTATTATATTGTCTTGAGTGATTTAAATGCTTAGATGATGGATGTGAGCCTGATATCAGTTCCTTTAAAACGGATGTTGGTTCCGGAATTATAGGTATATTTACTTTATACCACTACAACACAATCCAGGAGTTTCAGCTGCCCATTTTTTGCTTGGCATAAGTTGCATATTTTATCCATTCTGCCAATATCAATATCATTTAGCTCAGAATAGTCAACGGTACAATCATAAGCAAAGCAGCATTTAATAAATTATGTTGTCTGCGAGTTCTATTCCTAGTTGATCGGGCATTTTGCTGTGTTAATCGTTGGGATCGTTCAGCGCTTGATTCCCGATCACGGTTAGCCAAAGTTCGGGAATTCTGTGAGGCCAACGTTGAGAACGTTCAGCACTGGATTCCCGATCGCGGTTAGCCAAAGTTCGGGCATTCTGTGAGGCCAAACGTTGAGAACGATCAGCACTCGATTCCCGTTGCCGGTTCGCCAAAGTTCGGAAATTTTGTGACGCTAAACGCTGCGAACGTTCAAGCTTGATTCCCTTGCACGGTTTTGTTCAGTAATTGCTCGTTTGTGCCAACCTGTGCATATTTTCATCCTCAGTTTCATTGCTGCGCAAAACTCGCAGCTTGCAATGTAGCAGTCTGCCGAAACTGAGTTCTTTTCTCGGCATTATAGTGAAAGAACGTAGAAAATGAAAACTTAACTAAAGCGTAACTCGTAAAAAAGAAACGTAAGATTAATAATTAGGAACCTAATTGTTTTATTTTAACGATTATGTCAAAGAAAATCGTAAAATGAAAATAAGTTAACAAACTTTATACTTTAACTTCCTAATCTAATGAGAATAAATAGGTGACCACACCTATTTGAGGTACCTAAAGCAAAAAAAGAAGAACTAAATACGTTAAACTAAACCTAATCTAATAAGAATAATAATTAAGTAGGCGATACCTATTTAGGTACCTACAGGTATTATGTACCAAAAAATATTAGAAACTGAATACTATTTTTAAAACAAACGATACTATACTTTAAAAACACATACTTATTAATTAATAATCTACGAAAAACAAAATTGTTATTATTGTGTCACTAAATACTATCCTAAAACAAATAAAATTTTATATAAGAAAACAACCTCAAAATGAAACTGTGTTTAAAAAGTAATATTACGATGATAATTATATCGCATAAACAAATTAGCGCTGTAACCGTTCAGTAGGGAGCCGACCGCGCAGGTGAGCCGCGGCATGGTATCTCGTAGAGCTGCACCTCCCGGCTTGCCCGCAAGCACCGCCTCTCCCGCCGCGCCAGCCAGTGAGCTGAAGCGAGTTGTTTGGGTTATTTATCATTGTAATCTTTAAAGTTTTTGTTGAAATTAAGCTATGTAAAGACAATTTTATTCACAATGAAGTACTCTTAACCAACAACATATTTATATTTATATTTGAATAAAGATTAATATTATTATGTTATACATAAACAAATTATTTCGACCAAATTTGGTACCATAAAACGGTCATTGTGACTAAACCTTAAAGATAGACATATGCCGTCGCGGACTTTTTTTTAGATCATGTATGGGAATAATTCTTTCCACATATTTTTTGTGTATCTTGAACCGTTTCGCAGCGCACGAAAAGCCTAAATGAATAATTTTCCCGTTTTTACACATTTACCGCTCTGTCTTTGCTCCTATTGGTCATAGCGTAATGTTATTTAATATAGCCTTCCTCGATAAATGGACTATCCAACAAAAATTATTCAAATCGCACCAGTAGTTTCGGAGATTAGCGCGTTCAAACAAACAAACAAACAAACTCTTCAGCTTTATTATATTGGTATAGA
>BGZK01000969.1:0-237174 GCA_005406025.1 Eumeta japonica | reverse complement strand
CAAAGACATAAAGATTTTAGATGTCGAATGAATACACGCGAACGTTCACAAAGTTGTCCATGAGCAAAACATTTTTTTTTTTAATGTACACCGACAAATCTTAAACGGGGTTTGTCTAAAACCATTCCCACGGTTCCGTAATTTCATTGTAAAAATATATTACAGGCCACAATTGAGATAGTTGCTTTAACATTTATAATATCAAAATAGAGATATTCGGTAAAAACAAACAGAAGTTTAAGTACATGCCTCCTGAACTCTATACGTCGAAAAATATTTCAAGCCTTCTACATACCTAATTTCATCAAAGTCTATTCAACGATTTAATCATAAAAGCGTTGTATAAGTGGCCATTTTCTTATTTAAAATAGCAATATAAGAAGAACAGAAGGAATAACAAATAATAAAAAAACAAAAAAAAAACCGATTGCAAAAAATCAACACATATGTAACACACTAAAAAGACCGAAACGAGATTGAGAAAACAAACTACTAAAACCTAATAAACTCTACTTTGGTTTGACAGACTACATTATGAGCTGAAAGCCTAAGTTAAATAATTTACATCAGTGTTTCCCGACCTTTTTTGGCCATGACCCACCTTATCATTTCTAAAATTTTTATGCCCCCCCCACACATAATTAAAAATATGTCGTGTATCCTCGAACGTATATTAAACGAACCGTCAAACGAAATTATACCTAACAATTATTTACAGCATTTTTTAAAGAATTTGTCTTTTTTGTTACATCTGTCACCGATATCTGGCATTGCATTTAAATAACCCAAAGCGAAAGGGTTAAAGTCGTGTCGAGTCCATTTTTAATTGCCCCCCCCCCCCCTGTGGGACGTGGCCCCCACTTTGGGAAACACTGATTTACATTGTTTGGTAGCAGGCGGCACCCGTTTGCAAATTATAAATCGTAAGAGAATTAATGGGCGCCGCCTGCTATCAAACATAATATAAATTATTTAACTTAGGCTTTCAGCTCCTAATGTAGTCTGTTAAACCAAAGTAGAGTTTATTAGGTTTTAATAGTTTGTTTTCTCAATCTTGTTTAGGTCTTTTTAGTGTGTTACTTATCTGTTGATTTTTTGCAGTCGGGTTTTTTATTATTTTTTTATTATTTATTTTATTTCAGATTTTTTATTGTTTCGTCCGGCACATTCCCATAAACGAAAGCGTGTACTTTTATGACTTGTTTTATTTTGATATCCTACTCCATAGGTTTTGGCTAAAAAAAAAATTTTCGGCTACTGACAATTTAGCGTTAATAATCCGCCATTTTGTTATTTTTTTTCTAAATACCCCTCCAAGGACACTTGGGTTTTTGAGAAAAATCCAACAGTACTTTATTTGAGGAAATCCATCCAGCCGTTTGGAAGATACGTGGAAATAAAGAAATTTACAAACAAATTCTTACCTTAAAAGTGCCTCTGTTGTTTATATATATTGGAGCAATAGATTTCGATTGTAATAATGAATAATTACGACAGCCATATCTTCGCGTGCTCTTCTTTAACATTCCTCTGGCGTACCATTTCAAATTCTCCAGGGTTATTTTAACCAAAGGATACGTTCTCGAGGCGTACGAGCGAGCGGTGCTCGACGGTGAAGCAACCGGTGGTCAAGGCGAACGGCCACTTGACACCGAGTGGCGCAACCGGCACGGCGACCGCCGGCGACTGCCCCCCCGACTACGGGACCATACGTAGATGTTATGTCATTTTATAATAATATACTGACATATAATCGTAGATTCCGTTTGAGATTAATTTAAGAGGTATGTCTGTCTGTTACTTCATATCGTTTACTGCAAAATACAAATGTCTTCATATGAGAAGTATTTTCATATCGCGATTCTTATCAATTATCACTGAATATTTTGCTTAGTTATTTAGAAATTGATTTATCATTTACCACTGGTCATACATATGACAAGTGATTATTGTCATATACGTATAAGACTTTCTTTTCTTTGCTTATATAAGCAAATAGAAAAAAGTTTCGTGATGGAACCGCACGTCAAAGAAGATTAACAACAACTCTTAACGCTAGGGGTAAGGTAAGGTTAGGGTAAAATATGGTTAGGATAAGGTAAGGCTTAATCCTTTACTCGTATTTGGATTAGGGTGGAAAGTAGGTTTACATGTCCTCTTTGTAGACAACGATCGTACCCTAAAAGGGCGTTATATAAGTTGTAGAAATACGAGATTATGTTAAAAATAATAACTCTTTATTATTGTTATTTATTTTTTTGAGAAAATACGACTTTAATGAATACAAAAGTAACATAAGTTTACTAAAAAGAAAAGTTTTAATATTAAACATAATACTCACCTGTTAATACAATTAAGCAATCACTGATTATTATGTCATTCTTGTTTTATAATTCGGAAGTCGATACCAAATAAGATATTGTTACTATAATATATTTGAAACAACGAGTTTATGTTAAAAAATACCGGCGAATCAACGAAGAGCTAAGCCACGAAGTACGCCCATTTCTAATAATTTCTAATCAGTAAGGTACATAATTTTTGCGTTTTATTTGACCTTAGCTTTGTTGTTTACAAATAATTGTTAATTTTTTGTATGAAAAGTAAGAAAAAATATTTTTTCAAGTTAATTTATGTTACTTTTTTGGCTTTTATAGTAAAAATCTTCTTTCCAAAAAAGTCTCTATATCCTGATCTATCATATGGAGGAGTGAGGGTAATCCATCTTTGTCACTTCCACGCTCGCGCCCAAAACTCAACATATGACATTTAGGCAAACATGAATGTGACAAACTTTTGCTAAGGCAATAGCCTAATACTGTTAGGTGCGAAATAAAAAGTAACCTCTCGTTTGATGAAAAAGTTGATTAAGAAACTGATGAGGGTATCTTAAATATCCCTGCTCACCTTTTTATAACTGAAAACTTCGTAGATGTGCCTAGGGGAAAGTAGGCAAACTACATTTTTTCAATTCTTTGCCTGATGTTCTCAGCTAATCCCTGATTCTTAGGAATAACAATTCGTGGAAGTCAATCCAAAAAAGTTAATTACAATTTATATGATTTTGCAGTATCCTTAGGCGATTTACCTAGGCAATCCATTTGCGACTTATCAATTTATGTATTATCTAGCATATTATCTTTTTTTATCGTCAAATAACAGGTGAGGGTAATTATTTGTTATAGATCTCGCTCTAATAGGAAAAGACAGTATTTCTGCTTATGTACGCGCATGAGAAGTTATACTTCTTTGGTGTAATTAAAAAGTAGTTTTTAATTGCATGCAAATAATTAATTACAATAAAATAATAAAAGGATTGGAGTGAGATAGTCAATACGGTTGATGATAAATTTAATTTAAATTTTAAAAAATCAATAAATTAATATTTATTTCCTTTTCCAAAGCGTAATATCAATTTTATTTGAAATTATAAGAATAAAACTAATATTTCAATGAATAGAGTATCTTAACATTTTTTTTCTAAAGGCTCGATTAAATTTGGAAAATCGGTGTGGACCAAAAATTTCCTCTTTCGATTTTTTTTTTATTTTTGTTCTCTCTCTCTCGTTTGAATCGAAAAAAAATTCGTTGCAAACGAGTTCAATTTATAAATTCTAAAACCCTCCACCACAGAGATAGGTTGCGGGGGGAATGAGGTATCCCAGAGCGGAAGTGGGGAAGGCTATGAAAACGACAAGGTTATGGAGCAAAGGGGAAGGGGCATACCCTTCGGGGATGAATTGTCTACTTGGTACTATTACCTACTTCTATTACTTACTTGATGTTAGTATTACTTACTTGATGTTAGGAAACTTAAAAAACTTAAAAGCAAATAGAAAATAAGAAAAGGATTAAATGCGGGGTGTGGGGGTCGTAAGGACACAACAAATATATTTATAAATATAGAGGGACTAAAGTAAAAGCCTAACCTTCATTGGGGATAAGTCACCTATTTGGTGACCTAGGGGAATATATATATATATATATATACATAGGAAAATAAACATGAAATAACTGTATAGTACTGAAGGTACTATACTAATAATTATAAAGAACTGAGTAAGAAACGGGCTAGTATTTTGAACGCACCTAAATGGTGACCTAAGGACAAATTTTGCAAAATAGCGGGAAATAATACCAATCGAGATATAACAAGGCACTTACAAATTAATTTTAATTTCTTAATATTAATTTGAAAGTGCCTCGTTATCTGTCATAATATAATAAGCGCTACCTAGTGGCAAAACCTATTGGCACATCAGTGGTCCGAATTTGCTCGCTAAACTGCTTGTAATTCATACTGTAGATTTCGTGTCACCCCGATAAAAATTCACCCCCAAAAGAAACATAACTTTAAAAATACGTTTTCGAGTATGAGAGCTTCATGTTGACTTTTGTGTCTTCATGACACAAAAGTCAAGAAGAGCAAAACCATCGATTAATTAATCGTATTCATGAGGTCGCCGTATCTATCTTGTGCTTAGTTCTATGGCAAAGTACCTGTTGGATGACATGATGCTCATAATAACCACAGATTCGTGCTGTTTGTCATTAAGAATTCCCATCGTGTGCCTTCATAACCCAAGGTCAGTCCAGTCCGGCAGGTTCTTGAGCATAGTTAGGTACCTGCTCGTTATGAGCTCGTCATGAACATAACCATACCTCAATCACTGTATATTTCCTAATTGATATTTATGAGCTCCCTAGTGAGTTCCTTGGTGTTTTTTAGATGTTTAAATTCGAATATTTAATTTAAAATATATTTGCGAAATATTATAATAAATCAAACAATAAATATTAATACAATAAATGTCTTAATACAATTTTATCATGTTCTCTTGCTTTGGTCAAGGGCTTCTCTTTCCTGAACAGATATGTATTTCATCATCTTTATCTCTTTCCTAGCCTAATCTCAACTCTCTCTCTCTCACACTTAATCGTGTTCAGATCGTGATCTCGGTTTCGCTTTCGATTCTTGTACCATCTCGGTTTCGATTCCGTTCCTAATTTCCGTACCTGTCCCTAATCTATATACATATATAATGAAAATAGGTTGTCTTTGTTCGCCAATCACGTAAAAACTACTAAACGTATAGACATAGGACTGGGACCATTCGATGCGAGATGATTTGTAGATGGTTCTAAGCTACTCATTTTTCGAATTCCGCAAATCCTTCGCCATTTTATTTATAAATAAAAATTACCCAGCGAAGCGGGCGGGACAGCTAGTGCATATTAATTAAAGTATTCCGTTTGCTTCTTCATGGCTTGTACCAAACAGTTGTGCTGAATTTCCCATCGGCATTCGGTTGGATAAAACAATACAGACAAACAAACTTGTTTTGGTATTTATAATTATCCAAAAATTAACGATCTGTTTTGAGCCATTTCAAAAATCTAACCATTTCTAAATATTATGAAACAAAGTTCACCGCCTTGTCTTGCTTTCTGTTTTTCTGTCTAACGTTGTGTTTGGGCACAGATATGAATTAACATCAAAATTTGACAGAAATATGTAGTTATTTCATAAAACACATTTATATTGGTTTACCTACTTATAATCATACATATAAATTATATTTCTCACAAGTTTCTACAAGAAATATCGAACACACTTCAGAAATAAACAAAAAGCCATTTTTTCGTTCTCACGAATTAAAACATTTCATTAAAAAGAAAATTAATAGAATTATCAAAAGGAAACCCATTAAATCTGAACTAAAATAGGTTTATAAAAAAGATTCCAAGTCTTATAGGTTGGTATTTATTACCATTTTTGTTTGTAGCGAAGTAGAGCATTCTAATATATTGAAAATTACCTAATTAAATAATATTGATTTTGTAATTATTGCTATTTAACTTCATAAAGACGAAAACGTATTGTTTGCGTCGATTCGGCACTTCATGTGGATGTCCTATTCAATATAAATTTTCGTCCAGATATAGACCATGGAGAAACGCATAATAATATTTTTTGAATAAATAGTGAAATCCGGATCGGAATCTACACTTGGGTAGGATCGATATAAAAATAAGAAATTCGTTGAATTGTTTATTCAAATCATAAGAAAAAAAACATGATTCTATGTTGACATTTAATTATTAATTTGTAAAACTTATACTGGCTCTAAAGTCTGTCATTTCTTAAATAATGCAACTGTAAACAGTGATTGTTGCTAATAGAAATGAAAAAAAAATGATAAAAAATAATCAAAATTCATATATGACGTAATCTAAAATAATAATAAATTGATCCCAAGAACAATTTTATTAACATTACAAGAAACTTCTCCAACAACGTTTACAAAAAAAAAACTTATTTATTACAGTACAACGCACGAAACTCCGCCGCTCTGAATTGCCTACGAATGATGTAACGCGCAGCTTTAACGCTCCCTGACCCTTCCTTCTTCTCCCCCGGTCGCCTATTTTACGTCATTGCGACGCTTTCCTGGCTAACTTCACAGCGGCAGAGATTCGTGTGTTGTACTACACGATATGACTTATTCAAAGCATGATAATTGTTATTTATTTGGTTTGAAGCTTTTCATTGAGAATATCATAATAATCCTTACAAATCGTAATTAAAGCACGATATAGTTCTAGAACATCTCTTTAAAATATTTGGAACGTAAATAGTTCAATATTTTATACACGAAATAGTATTTACTTTGACAATGCTTTCCTGTCTATCGAAACAATGTTTAATCATTTTACATAATACATAAATCTATAACGGTGAAAATGGAAAACTCTCCAGTACGGCCGATGCTTTTAAGGTTTGGGCAACAAATCGTCGAACGGGAAGGTACTGGCGATCTTGTTGCCGATGTCCAGCAACAACTTGGAGACGGTGCGCTCCACATAGGGCTTGGAGCTGCGGAGGAACTCGGCGCGGTTCTGGTTCAACGCTTCGTTAGCAGCTTGACCTGCAGATTTGAAAATAATTAGCGAGAACTCTTTAGAAAAAATCGAACACTCGAAAAAAAACAATCGACTTCACTAATAGAATAGCAATCAAATCGTAAATAAAAATGATACGCATTTCAATTCTCAAGAAATTAAAAATATATGGCAACATAAATTTATTGAGTATAGGATAAATAATGATTACGGAATGAAATTATGGGATAGAATAATTTTGATAGATTGAATAATTACTTATGAACATTACGAGTAGTTATTGATTCAATATAGAAAACTGTTTCTATAATTTATTGTTAGTGGACAACTATGTGCATTTATAATATGGCTTTCCTAGCAGCCTCGCCCGCCTGATCATAGTAAAAACCGTTCATTTTTAGTGGCATACCATCCTAATTTCGATTTAAGTCTTGGTTCGCATCCAGATTTCGACCACAATTTCTATTCTAATGTCACTTTTGCGCTTTCATTCTGTTTTCGCTCTCGATTACAAAACCGATCCGAACACCAGAAATTTAGCTATTACTGATTTTTTGTATGGTACCAAAAAATTAAAAAATATGTAAATATTTAATTAAAAACTATTTTATTGTTATTCTAAACGGATCAATAATTTCGCTGTCCTAATCGCTATCCCGCTCCCGCTCTTAATTATATCCTAAGTTATATTCCATAGGCCCAGCATAACGCCTTAGGCAAGTCTGTCTACAGGAATATTCTTCTCGCGCCACTATAATAAGCGAAAGGGATAGCTCTATAAACAGACTTGTCTAGGGCGTCATGTTGGGCCCCTAGATGTGATCGGCTTTCAATCAAAATTTCGATACAATTTATTTAGCCGTTTAAACGTGACGAATAAATGATATCTAAATATTCACCCTTCTAATATTACGAGGGCTGCAATTTATGTAGCCGGAACTGGCCACATATACAACAATGTAAAAAAATTTATAATTAAAACAATATTTAAAAATGGAACTCCTTAGCTGTAGATTACAGTTTGTTTCATGTAACTGTCAATTGTTTTATCTTTGTGGCGTCATTTAGAAGATTGCGTATCTTCATAACCATGGATTCAACTTATGAAAATTTTCGTGCAATGATTTATTACGATTTTCGGCGTAGGCTAACTCAAAAACAGTGCATCGATCAACTCAGTTCGACTTTTGGGGATGAAGCGTCATCGAAAACCACTGTGTATCACTGGTTTAGTAAGCTTAATCGTGGGCGGTTTATGCACACTGGCGAATTTAAAGAAGGTCGCCCTAAAACGGTTGTTGTACCACAAAATATCGATGCTGTGCGGGAACTAATATTGCAAGATGGATGATACACATCGCGAGATAAAGGCGTTCCCTGGATATAAAAGTGACGAGCATAGATAAGATATATCAAGAAAATTTGACTGTAAAAAAATTGTTCTCCCCAAGGGAACTTTTTTTTTTGATCAATGCTAAAGTTGTGTGGAATCCAAATTCCACACAACTTAAACATTGTTCAAAACCAAGCGCATGTTGATTAGTGCAAAAAAAATGATAAAAAATACATTCATAGTGCGTCAAAAGCTGTTTATAATATCCATACGGGTGACGAATCTTGAATCTATGCGTATGAACCCGAAACTAAACAACGGTCAATGGTGTGGGTGTTCCAAACGAGCCGAACCCAACAATAGTGATTCGTGCCAAAAGCACTTTGAAGCATATATTTGCCTGTTTATTTGGTATAAACCGACATGTGGTTACAGTGCCACTAGAGAATTGTAAAACGGTTAATTCGGAGTGGTACACGGCTATTTGTTTACCAGAAGCCTTTGAAGAAATAATAAAGAACAACCGACAACGCAGAATCATTCTTGATCATGACATTCTGTCACATCTATCTGTTACACGTCGGCCAAAATAACTCGGTTTTCGGTAGTTCAAAAGATCGAATTGACGGGTCATCCGCCGTACAGCCCCGATTTCGCACCCAACGATTTTTATTTATTCCCTAGCATGAAGAATAAATTACGTGGTCAACGAGCCGCAAAGAGGTCGTTGATGCGTTCAAAATGCACGTTTTGGTCATACCTGAATCAGAATGAAAAAAAGTGACTTGAAATATTTTGAAAAGCAATAAAACCATATTAAATGATGGATATTTGTTTCTTTTTTATATTCCGGACACATAAATAGCAGCCCTCGTAATAGGATTGCCAACACTTGTCACCTTTGACTTAAAAAGTGTGTAACGATCTTAAACGCATGGGAGAATGGTAGCCGGAAAGTCGGGAAACCAACCAAGAGTTTTGTCTCCACCAAAGAGACCATCTAAATGCATCCTGTAGTCTTTGACGTTGACGTCCATGTCCAAAGAGTTGAATTGCAGGTACTCCACGCCGTCGCGCTCCACCAGGCCCGCGTGAATCACCACTTCGGCCTCACATTTCACTGTGGATGAATGATAAATTAACGTGGGCAAGCTCATATAGTGCTGCAATTCGATGTGATCCATCACTTTCGAAATTAATGCTAAAACTTCTTTTCGCGGATAAATTAATTAGCTTTTGAGTAGATTTCATAAAAATTTAACTAAAATATTTGTCCTCATGACGCAACTTTTAAAAAATTTTGCCGCTTTCCGAGTTAACTCGACGAGCTGAGTCAAAAAATACATATCGTTCAAAAGTTTATATACGTATGTTTATATGTATATATACACGATACAACGCGGGACTTGTCAGCACAGTAGCGTCTACAACTCTTTATAGATCTTAATGAAACTCAACATACATATTCTATGGACCATTATAAAGGTCGAATTCATATTTGAGCCAAATTTGTCAACTAGTTTAGAAATTACAACATTTTAAAGTTTTGATAATCCGAAAATTACATATATCGTATTAATTACATATGCAAATAAAATGAAGTCTATTACTATTTCGGCTGCCGAATGGCCATTTTTTATTCTACGTATAATATAAAAAAAAATTATCTTTCCCAATTCATTGATGTGTGATATGACGTTTTATAGTAATTATTTAAACAGAATAATAAAGCAATATACTGTGATAATTTAATAGACTTCAAATAAATTTGAAGAAAACTCTTCAAATCTATTTGAAGTCATAAATTCTACTGCTTCTGAAAGAAATTTTCATATTGAATACATGGAAAAAATAAAATATTTTAAACAAACCTGCATCAGCAACAATTTTTCCTTTGCCGTGTAGTGGTAGAACCAGCAACCTCGCATCTAGTGTGTAGCGTCCGTCGAAATGCAATTTCGGGAAACGAATGCGAGCGCGGAATGTCAAAGTATCCAAATCCACTCTGTAAAGTTACAAATAAAACCAATTTTCAAAACTTGATAGATAATAATGTGAAACGAGCACTATAGTTGATAAAGAAAAGGTAAATATTTTTCTGTACAGATAGTATTACATAGGTAATTTAATTTAATTCATTACAATGGACTTATATAAACAATGACATCTAACGGCAAAACAAATAAATGCACAATGCGCTAGAAGTTAATATCAGTTCTTTATAATCACGACAGATGTCAGTACGTTAATTACAAAAACCACAATTTTATATTAAATAGAATATTAAAGATGACCTTTCATAAAACCGGCGCCGAATAGAGTTTCAAAGATTTGAACACTTGTTGATTGTTATGTGTGGTACGGGACTTTGAATATGTGTACAAAGTTTGAACAAAGATTTGCACTTTGCCTGGCGGTATCAGGTTTTTAACGCACATAAAAGCGTTCACTGTTGAAATGTAGTCAAATGTTGCGAAGCCTGCCACACTTGTACGAAGTCCAGCTGCGCGAGCGTTGCTGAGTGGAAAATTTGTGAGCGGTAAGAAGTTTTATTTATGTCTGCTGTATTTATACGTACTTGAATAGTATAAGATCGCAATTTTGAAAATGGACTGGAGCAACGAGTGCGTCCTTAAATTTGTTGAGTTGTTGTAAGGAGAGCCTTGTATAAGGAACCCAAAAAACCGAAAATACAAAAATAGACATTTGGTTAATGACGCGTGGGTCAGAGTAAAAAGTATTTTTTCTATGCCTTGTACTATTGAAGAGTTAAAGAAGAAAAGAAACACTTAATTGACGCAACATAGAGATTTAAAAAAAAATGAAGGAATCTACTAAAACGAGAGTAGGATCTGGAGAAATTTACAAACGGTCATGGTTTGCATTCAATGCCATTCACAGTTATATGGGTGCTGTATATGATTATCGTCCGACATTACGATGAGTAAATGAATAATTTATTTTAAGTATATCAATTCTTTATTATCAATAAAAAGCAATGCTTAATGTAATAATGTACGCAATGTTTAAACCCAGACATTTTAATAATACAGACCGTAAGGAATAATGGTTAAAAATATTATGTTGTTTAATAATTTTGTAATACACGGTCATAATTATTTCTATGAAGTGATGAAACTTCCTCTTCTTGTAGCGAAATACTCAGCGAACTCCTCCCTAATATTTTATGCATTAATTGCCACTCTTCGAGGATGCGAAGCAATTGGAATCAGGCCGGTGTGGGTCTTTGTTTCGTCAAATTCCGGGTAGAAAGATATTGTTTACAACTCGATTAAATGATTCTGGTGGGGAGTAATACCGTTGTGATGTTTTGTTTTGTCCCAAAAACTTGTATAAAAATACACACGCCATTGTTACAATAGTCGCTTTATCGGATTGTAAAAGCATAGGATTTTTGAAAACTCTGAATATCGATGTCATAATACCAAAAACATTTTCCACTTTCACACTTCCTTTTGACGATAGTCGATTAAAATTCCTTTTCTTGCTCTATTCTATGTGCTTGCCTGGATACGGCTTCATCACGTTATTTTTTAATGCCTATGTACTGTCAGCAACAAACACATATGTCATATTACTATTTCTACCGGGCGAATGACGAGGGTGCGGTAGATTTAACTAGTCCTGGATTTGCCAATAGGCCGTGTAGGCCGCGGCCTAGGGGCGGCAGCGTTCTAGGGGCGGCAGATTTCAGAAAATTATTATTTTAGAAAGGGACATGGGGTGGCGGAAACAAAGTGGCCTACACTCATAAAAAACCACTGGATTTACCGTATTTTCATTCATTTTATCCCACAGTCTACTGTGTCATAACACTCCATCATCACTTATTCTGCTTTGACAACCAATATCGACGAGAATAAAAAAATAATCAGAATCTACTAAAGCTAGAAGCACAATGCCGATTTTTTTTTTGTCGTTGTAAAACTCGGACCAGCTATTTAGCGGTGATTCAGGTACGACGTGTTTCCGTCCAATGCTGCTATACAATGTGGAAATAACTGTTCAAAACCAGCTGCTTTTCTCAACCAATCATTCGGAGATGTAGGTAGCTAAAACAAATAATATTGTGATTATTTGAATTTTTTTTTTTGCAGGAAACCTAAATGAAAAGTCGCTATTCCGTGAAACTTACTCTGAGGAATCAAACAATGAAAGTCCACTTTCTTATGAATCTAATTCTGAAAGATCTCTGCCACGAAAACCGAATACTCGAAGTGGATCTGATTTTTTCCCTATTTCAAAGAAGCAACGTGGAGTGCAAGATTTGTTGTTTTCCAAGAAACAGATGAACGAAGCTTTTGCCTTGATTTGATTATTGAAAATAGATGTGCTCGTAGAGAAAATGAAAAACAGCTAAACGAATGTGATTTGTATGGCCAACTCCTATCTGAAAAATTAAAACCCTTACATGGAGATGACAGACTAATGCTTATGAATGAAATTGATAATTGTGTATTCAAACATATTATGAATGTTAGGAAACGAAGCAGTTCCAGTTCTAGTTCTGCCATTTGTCTGCTGCTGCTGTTGCTTGTTGCTGTTACTTGCTGTTGACAATCTACCTGTAGATCTTGGGTCATCCAGTCTATAAATGCAACCTCCGCTTTCCTCACAGACAAATATGCAAATTTCGGAATCAATTTTAAGTTATGAAGTGCCATTTAGAACATCTACACAATTCCAAATGGAGTCCCAACTATCAACTTAGCAAAATGCTCAAAACAACTATGCTATTCAATTCAGCCTGCCTGAAGCTCATCTGTCACCAGTCTCAGCAGTTGGTAATAATACAGTGTAATCTTCAAACAACAATATTTTATTTGTCCCTAATGTTCCAACTACTTCAAAAAATTTACAAAACCAGCCAAAACTGTCTAATGACATGAAAATTAAAACGCAATACAATTGAAGGAAATAAAGACATTTGATAACAAAATATGATTTTTTACTAACCTTTATTTCCTCGTCCAGAACATGAATTAGAGCTTTGAAAACTTCACAAACAGTAGTAGTACAAATTAATTGATATGAAATTTTTAAAAGATATTGTAAACTCATGTGTCTATCGCCTGTTGCCAAAAATCTTAATGCCAATGCTAATCTCACTTTCGTAGGCACAGCAACTCTGAAATTTGTGTCTGCTTTTAAAATAAAAGGAGAAATGTTTTGTAATAGTATTTTAAAAACTTGCCAGGATATTCTGCAAAAATACTAAAGTAACCCACTGATCGAGGCATCATTTCTTCAATGATTTTTTCCACAGAAGCTCTGAGACAAGTAAAAATAATATATTCTAATTTCATATAATACCCGACATAAGTACTAAGCTCACAATACAACTTTAAAATTTCCAATGAAACACACATATTATAAAAAGTAATTAATTATATAGAAATAATTGTAACAATAATTAAAATTCATCAAATGCAAATCACCTAACTTGTTCTATTACGATATATTTCATAGATTCATTAGCGCCTTATTTTCGGATGTTTTGTTACATTTTACACGTGTAATTAATAATTACACACACTTAAATAATACAGGCACACCGCATCCATAAAACCGTCGTCCATCTTGTTTGTCGTTTACTAGCGTACCGTGGAGCAAAATGCTTACCAATCACGTGTGGCAGGTTGCAACGATGCGCGTTCAAATGTGTTTTCAAAGCTTTCCAAAGCCTTCAAAGAAGTGTTCAAATCTTTAAGGCTATATCTAGCGCCGTTTTAATACGCATCGTAAACAGGAACTTACAAGGAGTATAATCTTAATTTTCTACATGGAGTAACGAAACTTACGAAATCGATTTAATGGTCAGATTGCCAGCGCCTGTAACTTTGACGTCGTGGCCCACGGCCGAGAACTGCACGAGATTTCTGTTGTCCACGACCAACTGGAAAGTAACGATGTCGTTTAATTAATTTATTTTAATAAATTTATAATGTATTTTCTATACCTACGCTGAATATCGCTTTCAAAACGAACTTCAGAATCTGTTATAATTTTTAAAGCGGCTTTTACAATTTTACCTATTTTCATAGATAGTACCTAGTTGTAAATGTATGTTGCAATGTGCAATGCAAAACGTAAATGCAAAATCACCTCTGGAATGATGAAAGGTTCTATTCCGGGTACATTCAATTCTGGAATGCCCTGAGCCAGCTGAGGACGCAGTTTCTCTATGGAGCGCCGCACGCAATCGTCTATGGTGTTCTGGTCACGTTTACACACATCTATGTAATCGGCTAGAGAAGAAAAAATATAACCATTAAATGGATATTCACTCTTTATTCTTCTCTTTGGATGGAAATTCATGGCTATGCAGTGTATGTATGTTGGTCCTTATCGACATGTTTGGTAGACGGGTTTGGAATCGCAGTATATATCAAATATGCGGCCCCGTATGAGGTAAATTTATATTTACCTGCGGTTATTATTTACGGCTATTATTAGCCGTCTGCAGATACTGAGATAAAACAGTGTTAATAAATAGCTTTAGTTCAGTGACAGTTAAATAAAAAATTATAAAATTTCGCAGAAGTTCTAATCTATTATATGTGATTTCATTTTGTGCGTTGCGTTTAATGCGTTGTCAATCAAAGATTTCTCGTGTATAAATAAATACGATATAATGATATTTGCTATACTTAAAATTCAAACGTTGATTGGTATCATTATAAAATAAACTTAAATACTCGATTCATTTTAAAATAATCTTGTTAAAAGTCTTGATAAGCGCGTCACCTTTAGTGCTGATATAAATAATAAAAAAGTTAATATACTCTGCGACAAAATTCTTAATGAGAAATTCCGCAGAAATAGAGAACCCGAATAGGCTCACAGAATAATCTATCTTAGTAAAGTGCACATTTTACGTCTCTTATGATGTCACTATCTCTGAAGAAGAAAGCTTCTCGAGTCCTAGTAGAAAGTCGTTATGGGGGATGAACCTACCCGGTGAAGTGAAGACAAAGTAAAGGATGCAGCACCAACGGTGACAGTCTCAGATAATCCTGAACCTCTCATCGTAGAAATCTACATGGGAGATTTAGGTCCAGCAGGTGGCCGATTTTTATATGATCCACAGTTATGGTTTACAAAAATAGAAAAAAAAAATTTCCTATAAAACTCAAAATCAAATATTCAGACATAGAGACAGCTCTCAAGAGTATCGACATACCAAACTTTCGAAAAAAAATCTTGTCTAAATCGAAAAACATACCCTTAGGAAATGGAACGTCCTAGCTGATTTCGACGATCCTGGATGCAGAATAAATTTTAATTTGAGTTCCGATCTGCATATATTAAATTCTATATTTTGTTCTCGGGTTGTCGATTTAAGACTAAAGTAATGAGGACCTTTCAGATCGAGGGTTTATTTCACGCCCTCCAGGGTTCAGTGCGCTTTGGACGATGTCAACGATTATCGGCATGGACGGTCAGGGGTGTGCACAGACTTTCAGAAAGGGTATGCAAAGCCAAAAAAAACTAACCAGTTTCAGGATTGTTTCGATTTTGCAAGAGATAAAGGTACTTACCGTTGCGTCGGTGGACCACCAAACGAAACAATCCTGAAACTTGATGGTATTTTTTTAACTTTTCATACCCTGTCTGAAATTTTGTGCACGCGCCTATCGACGGTGATGACGGTTAGATAATCGGTGTTAGTCGAGGCAGGTATGGACAGCGATTTAATCATGATCGAATTCGGTACCTTTCTCTGCGATGGTAACTCTCTCAGCCACCGTTCATCGTCCCTGTGTTCGATATGAAAAGAATGCGGCATGGCATACCTCAACAGTGGGTAATTTAAAAACAAGCATGAGTACTTTCGTTTTTTTTTTAAGTGTGATATATTTTTACTTCCTCGGAAGATTTTTGTTTCCAGAAAAAAAAAACGTTTTTGAATAGCACCGAGACATCGCGTATAAATATAATAAGACTTTACGTCTACTGAATAAAGAAGACCATGTGTCGTGAAAAGTGTTTTTGCATCGAGGATGGATACATTAAAAACGACAATTTGATAATCCTTGCCCCGTGGCCGAGGTGCAGGAAATCGTAACCGAAATCAGCAATTCTATTTAAAAAAAAAGAAGTATCAAAGTAAATGTCAGAAGACTAAGGCCATCAACTTTGAAAGAAGCAAAAACTTGACTGAATGCTATATACCTGTGTATAATAGGTGAGAAAATTGAACGAATGAAAAGATTTGTCTATTTGGATAGTTTGTTTACAAATAACGATAAACAAGATAGTAATATGAAAAGGAAAATAAATTCGGGAAATAAAGTGAATAATAATATAATAAGTACCTATATTTACATAATCTCAAACTCGTCTACGAAACTCGTTTATGGGTAGCAGATAGTTGATAGTTGATATTGTAAATACATACGTGCAATATACAGAAACACCCAGACGCAAGACAGACATTATTTTTTATCAAATAAATGTTTGTCTTGTGCGGGAATCAAACCCACACCCTCAGCGAAGTAGGTAGGGTCATTATCAACTGCGCCAATTAAGCGGACATACGTGTATATTATTATATCACATATATACGTATATACATAAGTATATATTATTACAGTAGTCGGTTATGCACTTAAAAACAACCATTTCCATATTTTAGTGCAATAATATTTTAAACAAAAAACTTCCAGAAATCAATATGAAAACACTAAAGACAGTGTTATTGTAAACTGTCTTTTTTTCCATAAAATTCTTCGATATTTTTCGAGTTGAATATTTTATTTAAACAAAAAGCTTCTACTTAAGTATAAACTTTTCCGTGTTATTACCATTGATTGCTTTTAGATCGTAAATGCGCCAGAGGCGCAAAATAAGTATGTTAGTTATATTTTTTGATCTTTGATCTGTTGACTTCGTGTTAAGAAAATCAAGTATTTCCATTTTCATTAATGGATGCAGTCTGCAAAACACCAAATGAATACAAACGTATATTAAAATGCTATTAACGTTAACCGTTTCGTCCTTTTTTACTTTACCTAGATTTAGTATTTTTTTACGGTCACACTGAAAAAAGTTCATCAGAATAAATAGCTCCAACGGTAGATCCAAAAGTAGTTCAATCAGATAAATATATATATGATTGAACTACCTGTCCTAACCTTACAATTTATCTACCTGACCGTGCTGGTTGTATTCTATAATTGACTGTGGGACTAACGCTCCTTTAAACTTTATCAAACAACGACTAATCGAGCAATAAGTAATCTCTATGATAGTCTAGACGTTGCATTTGTTGTCTGGCCTAGAAGACATTTTGTTTAATAATCCTTGTTTAGAAATACTTCATTACTATTCCATTTTGTCAACTTTCTCTGTTCTTTACTATAACATTTTCAAAAAAATATATACAGTAATAACGGCTTACCGAAACAAATTGTTATGTTACAAAAATATAACAATTTATGTAATTCCCTACTAGCAATATTACGTCTAGTTTTTTTAATGTTCATTTATTTCCTGCTATGTGCTCATGTTATTTTTTATGCGGATGTCAAGAACTGTGCAGTGTTGACCTAGAGATGAATTTACATTAAGCACCGTCAGTATTTAAAGAAAATTGACAGTAAAAATAGTGAATACGGAATTTGTATGTATATGTATATAAAAAACTATTTATAATTATAAAAAAGAGACTTGTAAATAGTCTTATTGTTAAATTTCGTGTGTCTCGACAAACAAACGTTAGCGACAAAAAATTGTTATTTCGCTACTTTCCTTTTACATTTAAATATTTAAAAAGTCACTATGTATAATGGTCACGTTTTAGTAATTCACATATTTTTTGAAGCAAAAAATAAACGCGCCAATTAAATTAATGTGAAATAAACTGTTCTTATAAAATTTTGTTATTACATCTTTTGTTATACTAGCTGCCGCCCGCAAGCTTCACCCGTGTAAACATAGAATAAATTCCTGATCCGGGTGCCACACACTATTCCGACTTCAGTCTTGCATTCCAGTTTTCGTCCCGGTACTGACCTCGCTCATAAATTTAAAATTTAGAAATCACCTTTTCTATTCTGATTCCGCTGTCGATTACGGTCCCAATCAAGACGAAGCCGGGGACCAAATTTTAGTATGTCAAAGCAAAACATGGGCGATATTACTCGGGGACAGTAATATAAGACAGTAATATATAATAATATAAGCGTAGGTAAACAGCGTAGCTGTTTACCTACGCTTTACTATATTTGTACAAAAAAAAACTTGTTGATTTTATATATAAATTATGTATAAATTAAGCGGAGTATGTTATTCCTATTTATAATCCACCTCTATTGAAAACATGATTACAATCCGTGCAGTGACACGACGTGATGAAGACGTTTTGAGGACAAACACAAACAAACATACTTTCACGTTTGTAATAAATACATAGGTATAATAGATATATAATGTACGTGAAACTTTTCTATCGTAATAACTAGAAACTGGGTAAATCTATTCAGATCCAGTTTTATATGATGTATTCAGCTATTCATGAGAACGAACTTTAATACTACGCTTTTCGGTTTAATATGCAATAAATAATGTAGGCATCTCAGTCTAGGTGGAAAAAAGTAATACCTAAGTAGGTATGTTTTGGTCTGAGTCGACGTGTACAGACCTACGTATCATTAGAGAAGCTATAGTACGCTAGGAAGATCTTGACCGGGCTGAAGTTGAAACGAGTGCGAGTTCGCGCCGGCGGTACACTTAACAAAAAAACCATTTTTGATTTTATCGACGTCGGCGCAGCGACCCAACTCGCTGCGCCGAGGGCGTGGGTTCGATTCCCGCACAAGACTAACATTTATTTATTCGATCAAAAAATAATATTTATCTCGAGTCTGGGTGTTCCTATGTATTTATATATATTGTATATTTACAAAAAAAAAAGTATCTATTTATCATATCAACTATCTAGTACCCAGGGTACAAGCTTCGTTGCTTAATTTGGGACCAAAATTGTGTCATGTATCTATGTTGGAAGATATTGCATTATATCATATTATTATATGATAATATGCACCAATAGGACACTTAGAAGGCAAACAAAACTGTAAGTGTATCACAGACCGCGGGTTGTTGTCATGTGATGACGCCTATGGATAATTCCGACATCACCCGAGCGAATCCGGGTCGTTCGTCTTGCAAATCGCATGCATGCATCGGTGATCACAGTACGTCGAGGAGTCAAAGTCGGCTTTTAAGGTGGCCATGGCCCCATCCCGTGTCCCATGAAAATAATGACTTTGAACGGTGCGCTTCTGAGATTCCATTATTAATAGCTTAGCGGCTTTGTAGCTGAATGCAAGGCGAAACAAATTGACAAAATTTCGATTCCGCCTTGGAAATGCAACCTCGATTTGGCGGTCGCGGGAGAAGACTTTGCGGAACAAAAATTGATATACGTCATACAGAAAAGACATGTTATTGAACAAATGATAGCTATCTGTTTGTCTGTCTGCTTCTGCTTTTATAATTTAAAAAAATTTCACTGATCTTGATGAAAATTGGTTTAGAGTGCGTACACGTGATAGCGTAAACGATAGTCTGCCTGTTTGTCTGTATATATGTTCTTTTATATAATACCTTAAGAACCACTTCGCGTGCGCTTTCGGAATTAATTTTTGAGCAATTCTGTTGTCATATACATCAACGTGTCTATGGATAATTTGAATAATTTAGAAGGGGCTAAATAGAAATTCAATATTAAATTGCAAGAAAGCTATGGTACACAATTGAAATCGGAAGACAAAAGATGTATTTTCTTAAAGTATTCGACATAATATAGAAAAATGGTCAAAATTTTCTTAGAAATTATAGAACACTTCATTAATTATCGTTTCGTACATAACCGAAAGCTTATGTATAGGTAGGGATTTTGCGAATTTTTTTATTTAATTTTAATCTTAAGTCGGCAATCGATTCATACTTGATGAAATATGAAGAAAACAAAAACGGATAAAAAACACAGCAATAGAACAATTTAGCATAGAAAAATGTTAAATTACCTCATGCAACCAATCGTATAACGAGGTTGAAAACTGGACGTTTTTTAAATAAACGAAATCATTTAAAAAAAAATCTTTATCAAGTTATTACAATTCCATAACCAGCTTACCGCCCGCGGCTTTGCCTGTGTAGACATAGAAAGTGTTTCTTCTTCTTTTATATGCAAAGACCTTGCAATCTCATTACCGCTGTCAATCCTGCTTCCGTTACTGTTCTCGATTTCGATATCGGCTACGCTCTCGCTTCTATTCCAATCCGACTCTCGATTCTACTCCCTATCTTGCTTTCAATTCCGACACCGCTCACGGTTGTGATTTGTACGAACCTAGGACATATACTATGAAAATAGAGTGTATGGTATATTGATCTGTAATAGTATACATAGCTTTTTGTGTAAAAGATTTTTTTACATTATACAACCCCACTATCCCCTCTGAGGATAACTTATCTCGTGACATCCGATATAAATGTAATATATTCTGCTTCAAGCCAAGTTCTTGTCTACCCGTGAAAATCGCATTAAAATCCGTATAGCAATTTCCGAGAAATGCGCGAACAGATAGACAGACTAGCAAACAGACAGACAAACATAAACAAACATTTTAAAAACAGTTTTTTCTCTTATATTACCGCTCTTTTTAATCATACCCTCTCCATTATTCACACATACCTTCAATGTACAGACGTAACCGGTTGCACTGTTTTATTATATACATAGATAATATGTCTCGATAATTTCTTTATAATATATTATTAAATCACATAATTTTTGGCCATATAACGCATAAGAAATGCCTACTAATGGTTTTCGATTATTTTATATAGTCAATAATATAATCATCATGCGCATTAGAGGTTGCGGTAGATAAAAATAACTTAATTGCTACTTTAATGTAGCAACAATTTTAATGTAATAAATATGAGGTAGTGATGTAATAATCGATTGTACGTACTAAATCGATGGTCGCATACAACTAACGTCATTTGCTCATTTTTTTAATGGCACAAAAAAAGAGTAGTAGATATTCAAGAACTTTAACTTTTTTTGACATATAACAATTTTAATATTTATAAACACAATGGCTTAAATACTTCAAAAAGAAACTCGTATCTATATACATATACATAGAAATAATAAAAACTTTCTAAAAGAAGACTTATTTTTGTATAACATTTTTAAGGAATGAAGCAAGAAACAAGTTTTTTTTTTATATTTCTAACTTGTCTTACTGCATTTGTTTATGTCTAAAGTAATTAATGATCTTAAAATGGTACAAAATATAACAATCATTTTTTTCAAGGTTGCTTTAGGTCTCTGTTTGTTGAGGTTATTCCCACAAATCAACACGAAGTAAACAATGGTTTTTCACGTCTCTTAAAAATACGTAAGTTTTCTTATGATTGTAATAAGTATTACGTTTAAGTAAAAGAACTGGACTAAACACATTCTGTGCATAGAACCTTCAAGATTAATCAGTTAAATCTATATATTACTACATGTCAATCCCTATAAACCTATATTGTTTTTATAAGAAAATAGCATCAATTGATATTATTACTGATATCGATGCAAGTCGAGCAGTCATGTAGATAACTTATAAGCATCACTAACATTTCCTTTAATATGCAATCCGCTGAAAACTTATAATTTACCTTCTTATTAATCTAATATATTCTATTAATATTCTGTTGATCTTCTCCCCACAAAGAGATGATAAATTACATACGCTGTTACAAAATTACTTACATCCTCTTCCATTATATACTTTTAAATTGGCATTGAATGTCAACTTTAAAATAAACCTTGCGTTCCACATTTTCCTTTCAATAGTCGTTCGAACTGAAACCCGTTAAAAGAGCGACATGAAACGAAAAAATAATTTTGAAAGCGACTTGTTAGTCAAAAGCGAGTTTAAAGGAAGGCGGTGGAAGAGATCGGTAAAACTTCTTGCGTCTTTTAGCGTCCCATCCCATTTTATATTTAAAAATCGAGGCCTCGATTCTTAAATCCTCCACGCAGGTCCAACGTAAATCGGAAGCCCTTAAAACGGTTGTCAGAGATGCGATGATTGCGGTACGAAGTTACTGAACTTGAAAGTTGGTTAAAATTGACCAAACTTTAGTTCACCCTTGGACCGGTCTCGCCGACCGGACCACTGCCGAGTTTCAATTTCAATATTAAAATTTAAATAAGAATATTTAAATCAACTTTTGTATAACTCGCGAAAAACCGATAAATCCAGTGTCGATTCGTTCATTCAAATTCAAATCATTTATTTAACTTTAATTGTCATGACATCGTTGTGCTGCCTTTTAAATTTTAGGAAAAATTTACTCAATAAATTTTTCCTAAAATATGCAATTATATAATGCATTTATTTCCGTCGCATCAAAGTTATGAATATTGTACATAAAAAGAAACGAGGTAGTTGCTTATTTTACCAATATTAAGTCATCGACGCTTATACAATATACAAAAATGAAATTTATCGTTCAGGTTGTCAATAACAATTACAAAATAAAAAAAGAAAAACAAAACTAAAATGATATACATTTCGCGTAGTTGATTTGTTTTTATATCTTCGTTACTTATGAACTTTATTCTACTTACGTATATTCGCACAATATCTGCTATTCACGAGCCAACATAATACGAATAGAGGTACCGCGAAATTCGCCTTAAACATCTTTAGATATATATCAATACTCGTTTGAAATTACAAAGTAAGACACACGACAGACGCGAGGACACTACGCGAGCTCTCGTCGCTTATTTATTATATAGGTGGATGCGGGCGCATTATTACTTAGTAAGATCAAGGTGAAGGTGTAACAAGCGAAAATAACAGATAAAACTTTGTCAAATTAATTTAAATTTATAGGAAGGAAATTTTGAATGTCATATTATTTCAAACATTATAATAACTACTTGTTTTCTTATTTAATTTGATAATCGTAAGTAATTGTGCATAATGTTATTTTATGTTTAAGCTTGTAATACTTCATTTATTTATTTGAATACTTAACAAATAATTAATTGTCAGCCTTTTACAGTTTATTTATTTGGTAAAACTTAATTGTTTTCCGTAAAATGGGTTTTTCAAAACATCGAACATGTGCTTTTAAATCATCAAAATTCTAAATAATAATTTTTAAATGTATTTCCAAATACGGAAATATTACATACAATTGTTGATTATGTATATAATTTATCATTCTTTATGCCTTTACAAATTATTATTTATATACATTAGGTAATGCTTGATGTAAAAGCACAGAATTATAGTTATAATAATTATGAAATATCAACTCTAAGATGAGCAACAATTCGAGCGAAGCCATGTATTTTATGATCATAAAACATTGTGTCTATTTAATAACTCAGAGTAGATAATATGCATTTTTTATTGTTCATTGTAAATATTCACATTTTCTGCAATTGATTCAGCTGTTATAATAACAGACTACAGACTGTATTTTTTTATAATCGATTTAGATGATACTCTAACAGAATATACTGCAACAACGGACCTAGGAGTAAGGTGGCATGTGGGGCATCCGGCCTTCGTAAGTAGTTCCGCAAGTAAGGGTTCGCGTTCGATCTAAAATTAGAGTAGAAAAGTATATTTGAATCCGATTTCGCGAAGAGCAAGTGAATGGACTGATGCCCAAGTGCAAAAACTTCAATAATAATATAAAAGTGGATTGTTATAATTAATTTAATAAAAGATCGCATTGAAAACAATAAGGAGAAATATTGAAGAACCGATTAATAAGTATATTGATCTTAAATGAAAATACTTAATCATTTACACACTTTAATCCTTGGACTTTATCGAAGATCTTAAAGGTACTCCGTCCCAAACTACGCTCTACAATATTTTTTGTATTTGGTTTAGCTAATAGCTAACAAACTGAACTATCTTTATTTGGGCTTAACTGATCCAATAATTTAATCTATTTTTCTGCAATTGATTTAGCTGACATACTGCGACTGTTTTAGCTATAGCTTGTCAATGCTCTAAAACACTGCATTTTTTCGAAATAGACTTATATCCAGAATAATATGGGAACACTTATTTACATCCACTTCCTTTGTAATAATGACGAAACTATCACATTATAAAACGCCCTATCTCAAGATTTTAAATAGTTTTTGATTTATCCACTCATGGACACCACGTGAATCAAGAATTTATTAGCATAAACATATTCTGGTAAGAATTTTCATTTTAGTATACTAATACGAAATGGCTTGTTTTGTGGGACTGACTATTACTAAAATAGTATGTAATGTAGAAATATTTATAATACTGTATATAAGGAGTACGCGGTCCGAATTTATCTATAATTTTCGCTTGTACTGTTAAAGACGCGGCAGCTTTACAAAACTCGAAAAAAACAAAGTTACCACCAACATAAATCACTCCAACACGTTTTGTTTTAGTGACGCACTGAAACGCAGTAACTTTTTAGTAGATTTCATAAAAAATTAACTATTGTATTTGTCCTCATGACGCAACTTTTGAAAAATTTTGCTGTTTTCCGATTTAACTCGACGAGCCATATGTGTGTCTGTGAGCGCGCGCGCGCGCGCGTGCGCGTGCGTGCGTGTGGTGCGCGCGCGTGTGTGTGTGTGTGTGTTTGTGTGTATTTACATACACGATATAACACGGGGCTTGTCATCACGATAGCATCTACAATTCTTTAGAGATCTTAATGACACTCAACATACATGTTCTATGGACAATCGAAAAGGTCGAGTTCATATCTGAGTCAAAGCGGTCAACTAGTTTAGAAATTATAGCATTTTAAAATTAAGGAAATCCAAAAATTACATATTTCATATAAACTACATATGAAAATAAAATGAAATCTACTTCCATTTCGACTGCCGAATGGACTTTTTATTTAAAATTAAAAAAAATAACTTGTTTTTCCTGCATTTGCATTTTAAGCGTCTCCTTACAGCAAAAAGGCCTATAAATAAATTACTACATCATATTTATGATCATTTTAGTGCTAATTGTATGAACGGCGTTGGCTCGGTGGCTGAGAGCGTTTCTATCGAACGGGATTTTCAACTTGGTCGAATTAAACCACTCGCTCTGTGCATAGGAAAGCACGATATTAAGCCACGGGTCCCGGACCTCAATATTCCGTTAGCGACGGCGGTCGTTAGCAGCTCCCGCCACACGCGGAGGGCCAACGCGGGAACCCCTCGATCGGAAACAAAGTACCGTGACGGCGAGTGTGCCAACAGTGGGTTCAAAAACTTGTCACAACGATTGGAAGTAATTTCCATAAATCGACTAACCAACACATAAAAAAGCATATTGTTGTTTACGATTTACGCGAATAATTTTTCATGGGAATGATACCTAATATTAATTTGTATATTGTAAGAACTGTACGTTCGAACTCAGGCTTTAACCAGGTAAACCTTCTTACCCTCATCTCAAGAAAGTGTGGTGTTTATTTTCAACTAAGTTATATTGAAAATTATCGAACAAGACAGGGAAATACCAGAAAGTGAAATTATAAACACGAAATAGCTGCATGCACTGTACGTACACGTACGGGCAGGAAGGTCACTGCGTTTCCTAGTGCCCAAAGCATTTTATCTGAATTATCATAATATTATTTCATTCGATGTAAAACCTCGAAATTCTTCAATAATCTCTCCGATCGTGGACCTTCCGTACGGTTGCCAAAGTTCAGATGTTGATCTATTCGATTCAATATCGCTTCTAGCTCTAAACACTAACAAATTGGCCACACCCTTTTCTCCATTACAAAAAGTTTATATGTCCTATGCATTTGGATAAGTCCTAAGCATGTTTTCCACCTGTGTTGCAAAATACCTAAAAATACATTTATTTAAGAATTGAACAAACCATATTATTATGACTATAAAAGGCAACTTAATCAAAGTTCGTTAAGTAAGCTTATGTTTAATATCTGGATAATGCGTCAGTTCGTCTATGGAATCCCACAGGATCTTATAACTATCTAATTTTTCATACGAAAAATTGTCTTAAAAAGTACCGTGTACCATCAGTTAATTCGAAAGACAAGTTATAAGTTACGCATCTCAGAATACTTCAAGTTTAGGAGGCGTTAAAATTCTACGTGAACAAATTGTTCGTAATTTTAATCTCACACCTCTCTTTACAAGCAATCACAAGAAAAACGTAAACCTCCCTATAATAAAGTATAAAAATTTTTTCAAACTTGTTTTTTTATATCAAAATGACGTCTTGTGTTCCCCGAATTCACTATCGGCTTATTTAAAAAAAAAACTACTATATCTGGCAGTGTAGATTTACGTCAATTTCAAAAATATTCATTCCTTTTAATTAGAAATATGAAAATAAAATTGATGTAATCATAAAAACAGTACTTAATTTTAATTATAAACATAGTTTTTATCGTCTTTATTGTTTTGCACTCTTTTATGTTGAGAAAATTTTATATATTATGTCGGGGAAAAGGTTTTTTCGTATTTTATAAGCAAAAAGTTGCTGTTACGGACAGCCGCGCCTTTAGTATTAAATTTGATAATGTGTAAAATGTGGGTAAATATAATTGATTTAAAAATAATGTATAGGGACTTAGGTTAAGGATTCCTTTTGTGTTTTTTTGTGTTTTGTATATTAAATAGTTTAAATAGTTGCCTTTTATTACCCGGGTAGAGATTAGTTATTAGGCATTGCTTATTTGTAATGTTTGTTCGCATATATTTTTATTTGTGTGAATATTTCTTGTTTTTATCGTATTTAATTGAATACGAAAACATCGAAAGTATTGCGATGCACTTATAAATTTCATATTAAATTGTGTGCCTTCACAGCGGGACCAATAGGAGGCAGAGAGCGGGAGCGGTTTGTATGGTACGGCCGCCACATCTGAAGCTCGTGCTGAAATATAGAAGTTAAAAGAGCAAGTGAGTGATCGTCGTAGTTTTTCTAAACCGTCGATGTTCTCCATCGTCGAGTTTCTCCGGTCCGGACGGAGCGGCGACCCACCACTTCACCATCACTCCCAGAGACGGCTGTGACGGTCGAAGATGATGTCGGTGTACCCACTAACAACTCCTCTTGATCTTCGGCTGGCTTGGGAATCTTTCAAGTTTGGATCCCCGAAATAGAGCCATCACCACTGGACCGTCGGGGTCGTATCCCCGACGAGAAAACGCCCGGGCATGAGACAACATAAGTCCTCCGTCTCGCACTTGCACCCGCAAGAAAAAGGGTGTGGAAGATCCGCGATCGAAAAGTTAAAAATCCACGCTGTCCAAAGATAGTCCGAACTGTGGGTTTACGCGGCGATGGAGAAATCGCCATAACAGTTGTAATAAAATCATTTGGTTGTGCTGTTTGTATCTTACTAGTTTTAATACCATTAAATACATGACATTTTAATAAAAAAAAAAAATAGTAAAAACGGTTTCCCGCCATTTTTCTACTGTTTTTCTGTCCACCGAAGTGAGTGAATCTCATATTATCGTAGAAATTCGATATATTTTAAAGTTTTATTACAAAAAAGAGTAAAATGCGACGTAAACCGCAAAAAAACATTGTGACGTTTATGGACCTAATGCAGTGTCGGAAAGAGTAGCACAAAACTGGTTCAAGGTTTTTTAGTTCGGTAATTTTGATGTCCAAGATGAACCTCACTCTGGACGACCTGTTACGGATAAAGTCGATGCTCTTTTAGACAGAGCAAGATCGACGTATTTGTTCTTAGTACACAACTGAAGAGCTGGAAATTGATCACAAACAATTTTGACCCATTTGAAAAAAGCTAGATACACAAAAAAGCTCGGTAGTTGCGTCCCAGACGACCTCACTGAAAGAAATCTAATGAATCGTATATTCATTTGCGATTCTCTATTGAAACGTAATGAAATTGAACCGTTTTTGAAAAGATTGATAACTAGTAATGAAAAATGGATCACCTACTACAAGAACTTGCGAAACACATCATGATTAAAAGGCAAGCAAGCTCCACAGACTATAGCGAAATCCCGATTAACTCGCAAGAAGTTGATGCTATGTGTATGGTGGAATTGGAGAGGCATTATTCATTATGAGCTTCTGCCACCGAGTAGAACCATCAATTTGGATTTTTACTGTCAACAACTAATGAGACTCATACAAAAAGTAGAGAAAAAACCGCCAGAATTGATAAAAGGGTGTGATTTTTCACCATGATATCGCCAGACCACACACATCTTTAGCCACTCAACAAATATTGAGAGAGTTTGATTGCGAAATGTTAATGAGTTTACCATATAGCTCTGACCTTACACCTTCAGATTTACACCTGTTTCGGTCTCTTCATAATCTTTCTTTATGTAGTGTCTTTAGGTAGCATTAGGTTAACATCAAGAAAGGACTGGCAAAGCTGCTTGTCCCAGTTTTTTAATTAAAAGTTCCAAAATTTCTACAGCAATGATATATGTCACTACGTACAAAATTGTATAAATATATGATAATTAAATTTAAATAAAATATGAAGAAATCTTGAATTTTTACATAAAATACAAAATACTTTTCCCCGATCTTATGTTTTTCCCGTTCTTGTTATTAGCAGAAGTACAAAAAATCCAATCGTAAGAATCGCCTCGGCTGGCGCTGACTCCAAACAAAATATTTGAATATGTAGGTATCGGTATCGTGAATATTTAATTAATAAAAATTGAATGTTGGACGATAATGCAATGATGACCTGAAATTACTTCAAAGTATACTAGACCTTAATAATTTCACTAAACACATCAAGGTTTCGGGTTGAATCGGCCTCTATTTTTTTTACTAATTTTTATTGATTCACTGATTTTTAAGGTTCCGCGCCAAAATAGCAAAAACGGAACCCTTATAGTTTCGTCATGTCCGTCCGTCCGTCCGTCCGTATGTCACAAGCTTTTACTCTAAAACTGCAAAATTTATATAGATGAAATTCGGAGTATAGATATCTTGTATGAGCTGCTACTTATTTTGGTAGTTAAATAACAAAAATAAATATTTCTAGGGGGCACTCCATACATGTAATAGAAGCTTAAAAACACTTTTGCAACAAAAGTTAACGTGTGGCTCATATTTTGATAGTTATTTTAAAAACATTTCTGAAAATTTTTTTGATTGATGAAATACGTTTAGAAATAATCGCTCCGAAAGCATCATCAATTGTGTCCCCTCAATTTTTTAAACCTTACGTTCAAAACATGTGAAGAAAATAACGTTTAATAAATACTTTCAAAGATAATTATTTTGAAGATTATCGGATATACCGTTTTTGAGTTATTTCCGAAAAACTGCACTTCACAACAAAAGGACATAAGTGCCATGAGGATACGCTCTTTTGCTAGTGTACGTTACACGTGTGTAATTTACACTAGTTTCAGAGCAATAGTTGACATATATACTTGTTTCTCTCGTTATAGGCGACTGAAGTGGTTATACCTATTCTGCGCGGGATACATGGAAAAAAATGTTTCAACGTAGTTTTCCTCATGTATAGTGCATTTCTTTGTAGTAACGGCTTCGGAACCCTACAGTGAGTATGGTCCGAGATACTCTTAGCCGGTTTTTCATGGTTGTTTAGATAAATCCATCTTTCATCGCAAGTAACAATGAATGTTATAAAGCGATAACCTTTCAGCAGGTCAGGGAACCGTTTGCGTACTTCTACTCAGGGTTTCGCTCGAATCTTTTTAGTTCGTGGGACACTTAACTATTCGAAAACTTTTAAAGATTTGATGATTTTATTTTAAGCGGCGATGTATGGTGTCTTTAGATAGTCAAAAAGATTCGGATAATCGGCGAATACGAGTGCTGGTACTAGGGTGGTTTTCTGTCGATTCTTCCTTTGTAACCACAATATCCCATGTGGGTGGGTGACCCATATAAGACCGCAAACGGTCTACCGTCGTCATATCTTCAATATTAAAACGATTAAACCACCGCTGTCTTGCTCGTTCATTAACTGTATATTCTCCGATTTCTCATATTTTCTTTACCGCGCGGCTGATTTGCACTTGTATTTCCAATAATGTGTTAACAATACACGAATTTATTTTTAGATACTTACCGCACTCCGTACGTTTTGTTATCACAACGTCTTGCCCCGTCAGTTAAGACAGACATTATCATTAAAACAAAATAAAACAGACTTATTCTCCATAAAATAAAAGATTTGTAAAAAATTAGGACACGTATAAAACAAGTAAGTAGTAGTTATTGTTAACCGACATTGCAAAAATAAGTCAAATATTTGAGGTTTTTTTTAATTTTAAATTAGCTTTTTTTCACAAATTTTAAAATAGCCCCTTCAATAACGCATCTTTTGATAACGTCTTTATTTCTCTATCTTAATAATTGAGAACGCTAGACCCCCATCGCGTTTCTATTGAAAACGGGTATCCTACTGAGCGACTTATATTTTCAATGCTGAGAAATTGTGTACTTACCGCAGGACGAAAGTACGACATCCCGGCCCGCACATTATTATTGTGTAATGAACCACATAAAATAAGTTTACAAATTAATTATTTTCAATTATTAATTCAATTATTTTTCTTATTCTTTTTCTGTCATTTATCCTGCCACCTTCAGATTTAAATTCTTTACTTTGCTACAATGTTAATACTGCGATGATAAACAAACAACTCATATTATAATATTAGTTGCGTTTACGTAAACATTGTTTTTGGATAATCGTTTACATGTCCGCATACAAAACCTTGTCCAGCCGTTCTTTGTAACTTGAAAACAAAACGGATATAAAATGTAATAATGGTACAATGTCTAAAAGATCGTCAATAATTTATGCAATATACATGCTCCCGCCCACGACTTTGCCTGCGTAGACATAGAATGAATACCTTCATGTTTATATATCGACCAATTACCATATTAATTATGACCTTGGTGGCTATCCCGTTTTCGGATCCGATCCCGGTTCTATTCTCAATGACAGTTTGTTTCGCTCTTGATTCAGCTCGCGATCCTTCTTTTAATTTCGAAGACTGTCTGTCTTAATTTAAGTAGATTCCATTTCTAATCCTACTTTCGTTCCCGGACCGCTCTCAATTCTCGTCTGACTACTGCCTCTAATTTCGATTGCAGTCTCGATCTTCGTGATTCTAATTTTGGTCCCACCTTCGTTTTCGATCTTGGTTCCGTTCTCGATTTCGATCTCTCCCGGTCTCGGCTCTCGATTTTGTTCCTTTTCCCGTTTGTAATTTGGATTCCGTTACCGGTCGCAGTTCCAATTTGGACGAATCCAGGCAAATGCTAGTATCAAAGTAATATTTATGTTACATTACTCGGAGATAGTATACTTTTCTAGGAGGGAAAAAAAATTTAGAATGTGTAATAATATCACAAACATGCAGATGAAGCCAGAGTGAAATGTTAATAGTCCATTTTACTTACAGAGCTTGTTATTAACGAAATAATTCTTTGAATCAATTCAGCAGTTCAAACTAGCATTCATATCTTTTTCAGAAATCTTGCCATTCCCGATCACAATACATATATCACACCTTTCCTTGTAATTGGATTAAGGATTTTGGCGCACGCAAAAAACGATACGTATAACGGATAACAAACATATTATTTTTTATTCATTATACGACCCCAATCCTCCTCACCCAATTGTAAAAGAAGCATCTCACCACTCTTAAATTACAAAAGAACATACCTATGTACAGACATACAGGTAGAGAGTAGCCTAACATTTGTACAATTATGTGTTCTCACTGTACACAAATTTTCATCACAATCGGTTAAACCGTTCTCAGTTACTAAAATACCATACAGACAGACAGACAGGCAGTACAGCCTATCATTTACGCAATCACATGTTCTGACTGTACGTACACCAATATTTATCACGATCGAACAAACTGTTTTTTGAATTATAAAAGAGCATAAAGATAGACAAAAATACAAACAGATAGATATAAACTTTACTAATAACAGAATTGCGGTCACTAAGTCAGAAACCACATAATAGTCACAAAATTCTATAAAAAAAATTGAATTTACAGTCAGACGCTTCAGATTTATATGGTTGTATGGAATTATGTTACTAGATATGTGGGATGTTATAATTTCAAGCAACATTGCAAATCGTTAACCTTTTTTTATGTTTATTTACGTGCAGATAATTTAAAAATTATTGACATACCAGAGATTGTCATGCCTTCGACGAGCCAATAGATGCAGGTACAATTGCAGAACGGCACCTCCGAGTTCTTTTCTAAAATATGTACTAATTTGATATAAAGAATTCATATTATGTCCACGTGGAAACAGAAAGATTTTGGTAATTCACACCGCTCGGATTGCAGAGGCCGCCGCCTGTGACTGTCAAAAACAGATCGATGCCTTGCCTCATAATCACACGTGATTTATGGGATCTTGCCTCGTCGATGCACTTATACATCTCTGGGGCCCTCGCCACCAACGGCTACCTTCTATTCCTGAACATGAATGAAGATCGCCGAGGGCAACCACACGCTGACGATGAACCGTCGAAGACGGCTGTGACCGTCCCTTTTGACAAACAAAGCTAAAACAGCTTATATACGGGCTTAAAAAGTGATCGACAAATGTAAGCAATGCATTTAGGAGTTACTATGTTGAAAAAAAAATTAAAATTTTGCGTTATACATGCATTTCTTTGCTTTCATGTGTATACCGAGAATTTACTGAGCATCTCTAGTACGACGTAGTGTGTCTTCTATTCAAGCGCGTATAGTATTATTTTCATATGAATTTAATTCTCAGATATAGAAATTCGTTTTACAATTTTTTGTTCTCGATTGTAAAGTGATCATTGAAAGTGTAATTTATTAAACCTAATAAACACTATAAAAAACTACAGGAAAAAACTATTAAAACCATTGGTCAAGGCTTGTATATTAGGGTTCCGTACCACCATATGAAAAAATGGAACCGTTATAAGATCAGTCGGGTGTCTGTCTGTCTGTCAGACTTTGAATCTAATGGACCGATTAAGTTAACATTGAATATATACATGTATACCTATAACCTAAATACGGACCTGTAACGTACATAAACGAATTTTAAATATGAGGATTACTTTTGGGGAGTAAATTAGATAATTAAATAAAAAGTTTTATAAACTTTATCATGTGGCATATTAAATAGAAATGCTTTTTTGAGGGTCGCTATTATTTTTTTATATCACTACAAAAAAAAAATAGTTTTAAAGTTGTCCAAAAAAATAAACAAAAATGGACGATTCCATCCCTTATCTCCGACACTACTGAAAAAAAACTACAAACGGATCACAGGCAAAGCTATAAAAAGTCTACAGTTCGCGTTGATTCGTTTCAAAGTCCAGTATAAACCGACACTCGCTAAGTACGTGACTGCATACTTGGTGCTTATCAGTTTATTTTTCTTATTTTTGCTCTATCGTAAAAGCAGTAACACATCCAAACGTTAAACTTGACGTGATCATAGTGCAAACTTAAGGAAAACAATAAACAAAAACTCGGCGAAACATGAGTGGGGCTCGTGCTAAGAATCCACAAATGCATTAATGAAAAATAGTTTCTTTTAAGTATTTAGCTCAAATATATATCGCGAAATGCTCATTGTGATTACGGACGAGTAATTATACAAAAGGTGAATATAGTGAATGCTTGGATATTCCAAAATTTTGATATGTCTTCTGAGCGTTTGATATTACAACTTAGAAACGACTTTTAGATCATAATGTTTGTTTTCTTTGCTGCAGCTATATATTAATTTATAGGTCTTGTTAAGTTATATATTTCTTATTCGTTTTAATATTGTTTTTCCTCATATGGCTTAAGTGAATTCGATATTAACAAATTATGGGAAAACCGAGAGATGACGCGTGTTAAAAACATAATTTTTTTCAATGCGTCCTTTGCGCGGTGTTCGTCGCTTTCTGCCTTCTCTCTATTCACGATATATCGAAGATTTATTTTTTGTACTCGGCTTTTTTTAACGTTCCTCATAATAAGGATAATATAACAGATTAAATGTCAGTAGGTACGGCGCTCTGGCTGTCTGTCTCAAACGACATTTCTATATATAAGATTCGATTAATCTCTAGGTTATGGAATTTGCTGTATTCATATGTCAAAATTTGAATAAAAATGAACCATAAGAAAGTTAGATGATAAAGTTGAAAATCGATAAAGGCGAAATTGTCTTTTCTACTTTGACATTTCAGGAAAAATCGAGAAATTCAGTAGTCATGTTGAAAAATTGCACTATGAATCCCTATCCAATGAATTGAATATTGATTCGAGAGGATTATAGGTAACGAACACCTAAGCAAGTGTTAGTATTTTATTAATCTTAGTTGTGTATACGGTTGTAATGTTATTTTCTACGTATGTTTTATGCCAGAACAGTACATATTCCAGAAAATACAGACAGTCACATTCATCAGGATATCAGGAGTGCTAAAAACTACCAAAAGATGTTAAAACAACATCCATTTTGTCCTATGTACATTGCGGGGCGTAGTTTTAGGTGGAGTAGCTAGTGGATCTTGGATAAAGTCCAAAGGCTCAAGCATTCAAAATGAAAAAGTATTTTCATTGAAGATCAATATATTTATTGATCGGTGCTTCAGTATTTCTCCTTATTACTCTCAATACTATACTCATTAAAATCAATCCACTTTTCTATCACTATTGACACTTGTGCACTAGGGCATCAGCCCTCGTCCCGTTTTTCTGTTCTTCTCTCTAGTCCCTATTCATTTGTTACCCGCGTGCTCGGATTCGAATATTTCATTCTACTCTAATTTTAAATTAAATACGAACCCTCATTTGCGAGCACGAAGGGCAAATACCTCAGATGCCACCTACTATAATATATATATATATATATATATCTTTGAAACAAGATTGATTTGAACAAGAAGAACATTCTTTAGCTTTTAAAAGAAATAGATGAAACAGATCTCATTTTGAACATTTGATAGAAACCGGTCATAAAATCGATAACGAACACGTTTCAATGCATATTCAATTCATTGGATAGTGATTGGTAATGGAAGAACAAATTTGAAGTTCAGGGGCGGATTGCATTCTGCATGTAAATGCATGTTGCAGGCAAGCGTCTAATTATGGATTTTAACGAATTAACACCCCACGCAACAGAATATGCATTGTGAAGTTACAGTTAAAATATTAACTACTTTAATATTTTCTCTGAAATAAGCCTTTGGTTTATCTATTAATTATAAATGAAATCAACAGCCCGCTTTTATAGCACAAAAATTGTGTTAACATCCACCGCATGACCCCAAGTTGAATACAGAAAGCATTCATTAGACTCGTTTAGGAAACTACGCATGATAAAACATATTAACGTTTTAAAGTGAAGTATACCAGAATAAGCGACATAGCTCATAGAATCAGAAATATGAAATATCTCTTGGCGGATCACGTCGTTTGTAAAAAACCGTTAACTTAATCCCGTTCTTATCCGGAATAAATAGTAATTTATTCGACAAAGAATTCGGACACAATATCGGACGTACGGACAGACACCACGATGTCGTGATGTACCATGATGAGAATTTCCTTAAGCTATTTAATAGGGTAAACCAGAGAGTTGTCGACTAATAACTGGTATTAACGGCTTTATAATTAACTATTCAATTTATTCAAATCAGCAAACTATATCTAATGATATTAATGAATATTTTTTCTTTATTTAAAGCATTTTAAATATTCCTTTTTCTTTATTTAAAGCATTTTAAATATTATCTATAGTCATAATTTTAATTAAATTTTTTTCTAAAAAGCAGTTTTTCTGTTATCGGCCACGTTAATTTTGCTTTCGCCCACTGATTTTCCACTTGTCGCTTTTTTAATGTAGCTAAAGAATTATAAGCCTTAAGTTCCTAGCAATAAGGCAAACTCAATTTTATAAATGTAACAAAATCATATATATTCTTTAATAATTAGAAAAATATAAACATTCTGTTATTAAAATATGATGTGTGGTGAAAACAATTAGAAATTTGTAAGACAGTATAATAATTTTTAATGACAATAATATTAAAGTTATCTAAAACATAAATCAATAGTTATTGAATACTCATCATAAAGAGGAAGTTGAGTGGTGGTTTTTTTATAATGGTTTCTTTTTTTACGTATTACCCTTTGGTAGTCCGTAACAAACGATATGCTTACAAAGGCGATATGACTGTAATTATTATTATTATTATTTATTGTCATTATCAATAATAATAATAAACGAATTTCACGCTTATCAGCGGTCCACATCGTATTGGAAAATGTGGTGGTCGACAATTACATGTACCGACCGCGTGCAAATTCAAACCAGAACCTAAATCACGCCTATGCATCAATTTCACGAGCGCGATCGTGGGTGTGCGGCATAGGCGGTGAACAAAGAGATTTATTTTTGGGAGTAATTTTCAAACCTAAGAAGATCCAGTTTGCTATTAATTTAATACAAGTGTACGTGTGGCCGACAACTGAAAGGTGGCTCGTAAAACCCCCAGTACACCCTACCGGAAGTGATTCCGAAACGTATTCACAACTATTGACATTTTTTCTTAATGTGTTTTACGGAACACTAAAAACGAAACCGCCGAATCGCTCAAGCAAACCCACTGGTGCGGTTCGCACTTGACTAATTTTTTTTCTAACATTCAATATCACCTACAGTTTGACGCACACGGACCACCGATAAAAACTTATTGACGCGCCGCGGGCCCGTGAGAACTCGGCGGGTCCTCTTATTTGGTGTTGTTTATAAAACCATCGATGTTTCTGGAACGAATTCGATCGTTCGATCATTACCAGAACACGTTATCGTTGATACTTATCTCTTCAAAAAAAAAAAAACGTGGAACTACGTTTATTTGACACTCAAGAAGACAATAACAAGTAACCAACAAGAGCGAATGTATCTTAAATAGGGAGGGTTTAGTGTTATATTTCTGAATTATTGTTAAAAAAGGAATCCGAAATACGTCTTTGAATCAAGTATACAAAAAAGAAAAAGCTGAATACTGAGTATATTTCATGGAGTCATTAAAAAACAACTTGAATCAGGAGTAAAAAAAAACTAAACCTGATAGGCTGATTGGTGACCGTAAATCGAAAAAAAATTAGATATGAAAAATTCTACAACGTTACGTTAACTGTGGAGAGCCATGCTGTGGTCAACTTGGCTGCAGCACAAAAATGAGTCCTATCTACTCGTTCATACTCTCACAGAATACGGATATGCGTATTCTTCTGTTCTGTTGGTATGGTTCTGCTGTTGCATTTCATCCAGTGAGTGAGAGTTCCAGTGGCCCACTTACTCCTCTATCATCCCATTCCTTCACTTCCCTCTCCATCAGATATTCTATTCCTAGCAAGAGGCCGGCAATGCACTGTTGGCTTCTCTGGGATTGCGAGTGTCCAAAAGAAAAACAGAATTTCGTAAGGAAAAGACAGGGATTGACAAAACAGGACATTGTTTTATGCGACGGACGACAATACTTCAATAAACAAGCATTTTTATGTATATAAGTCTAAATATAGCAATGTAAGTAAATAGCTATCAAATCATATAAGACTAAATAGAATACTGTAATTTGATCGTTCTATTAATAGAATATTGGTTTGTATCGTTTAACAGTTTAATCGCGTATTTGAAATGTTAATCGTTTTCATATACAAAGTTAATACGTTATAAATATTGTATAATAAATAATATTATAAGTATAATAAATAATATTATATAAACCATTGACTAGTGTCTTCAGAATGATTCATATATCGAATTTTTGCAAATTAAATGATTATATTTATTTTCGATAAAAGTATACGTAAATTCATTGTAAATGCATGATGCAATTTTGTTAAGAATCGCATCATCTGCAGCAAAAGGGATGCTTATAGTGAGAAGGATAGATACGATAGGTGAAGAGGGGATAGGCGGTTCGGGAACCTAATTAGGACATTGAGATGAATTAAACAATATTATTTAGTGTTCTCTTTATTTTCCCTTACCATGGACATAATCGGTCCATCAGGCTATCTGAATCTCCTAGATATTCTAGATAGGCATATAACCTGATCACGTGGTGACAGCTTAATTCGGATGGCTGTGTGACCCAGGTTACACAATATCTAGGCACCTAGGAAATACAGCCAGCTCGCCGCGACGCTCGAATAATGAGTTTTATATGATAAAGTATAGACGAATATGGGAAAAATAAGGGAAGGAAAAAACGGGATCATAGATAACTCACGGTGCCCGCACGACACCTGACGTGTATTAAATTATAGATAACGCGGGCACGACCAAAATTTTAAATGAGATATTAATTGTATTTAATTTGGTAATAGTTTGTATTGTATGTATATAATTTTATGGAAATAGAAGGGTAGCAGATCTCTTCGGGGGGGGGGGGGCGGCGGCGCAGTAGAGTGGGAAGGGCACCCCGTCTGTATAAGCCGGAGCGGGCTCAGTGGTGCCCGCCGGGCACTGCCCGATTCTAGTTTCTCAGTTCAAGTGCAGCTGCCGAAGGAAGAAAGAGCCACGGAGAAGAGGGTGAAGCTAGTGTCGTGTAGTGTAATGACAATGGAGTTTCATTTGAACCACTTTCCCATTAAGGAATAACGTCCGCCACATTATATAATATATATATAGAATTAAATAACAATACCATAAATAACACAGTCTTAGGGAAATCGCTTGTATCCGCTTAGCACTTCCTTATTCCATATAAAAATTTACAATATTTTTGTTGGAACCATTGTCTTATGGCAGAGCTTTATCAATTGACAAGCTGATTGTTTATCAAATGGCAGTTTTAAGAAATCTAACAAGACGATATTGGAACTAGGAAAGCGATAAAAGTCCACGGATCACCAAACTGACAGATGAAGATAAGAGAAACATTTAAATGCATCACAATAACACTTTGCTTAAAGAAAAATTACCGAGACAAATTAAACTTAAAATCACAGAGAAGGGGCACTTTAAAATCCGAAACACTACGTACGTATCATGAACACATTTAGTTAATGACTATCCACACGTATGAACAAAATTAATAGGTTATAGTCAATATTCAATTTATTGGCAAAGCTGTTACTAGGGTCGCAACAAGAATGTTACAATGCTGGCTAACAGTAGTTATAAACTATAGTAGAAATATATACAATGAACGTGTTAAACGTCAATAATGATTTTGTGAGAAATTGCAAAGAAAATGTTGTATAACCACGGTAACGGTATGAATAAATCAAACAAATAGATGCAATAAATGCAATAAATAACGTTTCTTGCTTTCTATGTGAGTATAAATAAGACAATAAATATTTTTATTGATTTTAATGATATTTTGAATTATTTATTGATTTTATGGTGTTAAATCGTAAATGAGTTCGAAATATTCGATGTAATAACTAACTATGAAATGATACGACTATGAAGAATATATTTTGTAATCTTCATCATCATCATCATAATTTCTCAACTTTCAGCTGGTCATGGTGACTGAAAGGGACAGTCCTCTATACATACGTATATCACGGAGCGCAATTATAGGAGGATCCTTGATCTAAACTAGAAACTACACTTCTCCGGGAAGGTAGAGCCAGCACGTATTCGTGAAACCTGAAACTGGAGTCGGGATAGGTGATAGATACCATAATGTGTCAATTAATATAGTGGGAAAATATAACTTTTTTCCATTTATCATTGTTCTTCGTTTTCGTCGCTTTCTTCTTTTAATATAGAGATCTTTCTGTGTCCATTTCCGCAAGTTAGTAAAGTTCATCCACAGCTTTTATAGTTTCTATTTTGTTCTGTATTAATGTAGCCCATTCTTCTTGATTCCTGTTATAATAGCCCGTTTGTTGTCTAAGTGAATTCTCCCACGTATAAATGTAAGGTGTTCGACTATTTTTATTGCAGCAAGTCATAAAGCAGAGTTAAGTAGATGGTGTCAAGTTCTTCTCAAAAGAGATCCTTTTTTTCTGATTGATATTCTTCGTTAATCTATCATTCTTCATTTAAAAATATTACACTTTGAAGTCTAGATAATAAAATACATCAGCAAACAGAAACCTAAGCGTTTGACATTAATTTCTACTTGATAGCTCCACGCGTTCTTAAGAAAAAAGGGCCTTGACAGACAGACGGATGGACGGACAACGAAGTGATCTTAAAAGGGTTTCCTTTCTTTTGGGATACAGGACCCTAAAAACGAATTACAGAGTACAACAACAATTTTTTATCAGATCCTGGCAAAAAGCGTCCAAAAATAGCAAGACACATATTCCTAATTTTGAAACTTACCTATACTTGAATAATAATGTATCAAAAGCAAACCTGGTTGCTCAAGTGACTTGTAATACTTTTAGGTTCTAGGTCACCGTGTGGGTCCTAATGACGTTCAGTATTGACTGTTGAATATGTCCTTTTTTACCTCTCAAAACATATAATGAATCAAATAATACAAAAAAAAACAAGGTAGATACCATAAAAAATCTATCCATCTCATATGACGAAATTAGCGATACAAATGTCAATTTTACCTAATCTTAAGCTTGCTTTTTTATCTTAGGATACCTAGACAGAGGTCTATATCACATGTATCTTAGGATTTTCATGAAATGTGTGGACGGCACCAATACTAATACTAAATGTGTAAATCTTCTGACAATAATGATATAGCACAATTTTTTTGTTCAGAAGCGCCATCTATTTATAGTCACGTAAACTACTAGGCTTCAAATGATCTTCATGATTCTTTTTATTTACGATAGATTTATCAAATATCTTTCAACTTCGTTAAAATACATTTCTCATTCAAGATTAATTCCAAATATGCAAGCGTAAAATAGTATATTACGAAATCGCCGATCTTTCTCTTACGTAATTTGCTATGTAATTTTGCACCGTAATAAAGAACGACACCTACAACTTTTAAATCATCTTATAATGTATATTGCGACTCTTTTAAATATCACAAAACAATTATTTAAAAATGAAATCTTAGAAATCTTGTAATAATTACTACAACAAACTACTAACGAGATACATTCAAAACAAAAAAAAAAATAATAAATTATACGTGTTTCATTTTTTTTTTAAAGATTAAAATAACATTATGGAATCCGTTTTTATCTGACATGTTAAGCATAGATTAGAATGTATACATAGGTGTAAAGTTCATGAGGCATAATTCAATCTCATAGCAGGTTCTATAGTTTACTATTCTACCAAATACGACACACGCAAAGAAATCCTAAGAAACTAAAACCTATCGGAGAAATACGTTTGAAGAAAATCAAAGAAATATAATATAATACGAAAACATTAACATTAACAAACTACATTAGTTCATTACTGAGAATTTATGATAACACCCGGGATACGTTTATGCCAGGGGTCAATAACATTCGAATATAATAACCAGCAATTTTCCTCCATTATTGTCGGAATTATTCCCAAAATTTGCCCAAAATTCATATACATACATTTTTTACTACCTAACCTGACTAACAATATTCAATTTCATTTCAAATAGTTGTGTTTTTGTTATATAATAATGATATTTATTTTATGTTAAATAATTGGCTCTTGGACTTTTTTGATTTTATCCGATTAAATATCAGAAAAAAAATACTTCATTCTTCCCAATCATCGGCATAAAAAAATATATTATTAGGCAGATATCGGCTTTTGTGACATATATTATGTAATTCGCAAATGCATCTTTAATTAAATTGAATGCAGCCGATAATTGTATATTATTTTAGATATGTATTTAAAAATGAAACTACACTTTTATTTAATTTTTTATAGGCACGAAATTTGCATAGAATTAAATTGGACACTAACTCCATACGTTCACGAACGTTTGCTCAAACAGTCATGAGCAAACAAAACTTTAGGAAAGAAATGTTCCGGTGCTCTAACGCCACCGGCATAACAATTTCTAGAAACTAGAATGAAAAGTTTAGATGTTTCTGGATATACTGCTTATCGATACTCACATCGCTTTTTTTTTTATCTCTAATACCAGTAAAAGATTCACATCGATCGACATAGAGTGCACGATATCACTCGAGAAGTCAGAACTGAAAAAGTTGACAAACCCTGAGTTATAAAGATAAAACTTGACCCCAGATCGTAGTGTAGGGACACTCGAGTCAGTACAAAGCGTTCATTGGACTTGTTAGTGCCCATCGCTACCGGGATGTTGCGTTTCACTTTGTTGTGTTTAATATTGGCCAGCCATAGTTTTGCAAACAACGAAGGTCAGTAATTGGTGTAAATAATGGATAATTATGTATATTATTCTATTTTCTAATTTATCGATAATTATTTATCTTATGATAGTACAAGTATGTCTACTATCTGAACAAATGAAGATGGGCACGAGTACAAAGAGTGCTTTTCTCTTAGCTGTGCAGTCAATAATACGCCTAGCTGTGTGCTATACCAATAGATCAACTCGAACCGTTTTATATCTGTAGCAGTAGCACATATTAGCAGTGATAGTGTAGAGTAGTAGCAATATACCTGCACGCGACGCAGTAGACGCAATTTTTCAGATCCCAAGTCTGTATTATTAAATATTCTTAATGTTGATGATTGATATATCGTTATATACTATGTTATATCGATTACTTATTACATTACAGCACATCATTTCTATAAAATGCTTATCATTTATTAAGATCTATCATCATAAGATCTCTGTCATTATATTCTTCCTAGCTCATTTCTCGTTCTCTATTCATTTAGGTTGATGATTTGAAGACACATGCCTTTCTCGTTACTTCGCATGAATTTTTCAATAGACAAATTTTACTTTATATGAGTGTTTTATATAAAAATTATATATATATAAAAGTAGCAAAATTGTACATTTCACATTTAGACACAATTGAACTGCTTTGCTGTCGAAATATGTTTCAGAAACTACAACAAGTTTTGTTCATAATTGGGTGGGATGGGTGCATTCAATTGCATGAATGTTTGAAATGCATACTATTTCAATTTAAAACGGGAGCTAATGCATGAATTTCTGCTAAATGTAAGCTCAGTATTCGAAAAATTAATACTATTTTACACACATGCACATCACACACACACACGAACACACTCTCGCGCACGCGCACACACGCACGCACGCACAGAGGCTCATGTATTTTATTTTTAGTCTCGCATTAGTTACTCGAGATAGATTCAATTTCTACGCCAGTCTAAACCCACCTCCCATTTAAACATCTTACTAATGAATTTAAACAATGAGTGTCCTATTTTCCAAGTTTTAAAACAGAATCTTAGTAAGAGGTTTAAATTCAAATATTCAGCACTTACATTTACAGATTATGTATACAGATTTGATGCAATGAAGGTAAAGTATTACGACGAAAGTTTTTGAGTAGCTATTTTTTTACTTATTGCTTCTTTCGTAACAATTACCTCTTATGAAAACGCCCGCTAACAATCAATAACAAACATGCAAATGACGTATGGAACCTAATAAGTTTTCAGAAGCAAACTTCTCCTAACCGTTCAAATCAAACCATGGATTTATTGATTTTTGATCAATGAAAACTAAAACTTAGTCGAGATCACGTGATTAATGCAACTTCATACCGCAATTTCGAAGGTTGTATGCAAAATTGACATCTCATCTATCTAGATTTAATATACTTAGATATATTAGAGCTTGCTTTTTAAATCCATTACATAACATTAAATTTCTTAAACCTAAGGGTCACTATATAAAATTATTTACCGTAATCCTAATAGTCCTCCAAACCTTCGAGTGTTGTCATATAGTAGTAACAACCATTAGAATATAAACTCTCTGAATGAATTTTAACAGCAATTCATAGTAAACAGATCTCTAAATTACACTAAATCCATATAAAAATTAATAAATAATATAAAACATACATTTAATTTTTTATAAAAAAAAAAGTCGTCGCGAACATTCACTATTACAAAAAATAAACTTTATACTGAAAAATCTTTTTTTTTTTTTAATCAAGATTAAACACGTACAAGAGTAAGAAATTACTCCATCTGCTTCAAATTTTAACTTTCTAATTAAATCATTTATAAAGAAATGCCTTCAAATAAAGAAGTTACTCGTTTTAGTTAATAAATAAGTTAAAATGGCTGTGACGTCAGTTATTCCATTCATGTATAAGTTACATTCCTAAATTAGTTAATTGTGCTATTTCACACGACGATCGAACTTACTCTGAAAATAAGCGATACTAATGTGCTATTTCGTATTACATTTATAACAACACATGATTTGAGTAGAGTAGGAAAAAAAACTGATATGTAGTAAGAGTAAGAACTTATATTAGAACTTATATACTAATTAGTATATAAGAATTAAAGTATATTAACTATGAAACCGATCGTCTCTTATTTTAAAGTGAGTTATTTTTGTGTATAAACACTGCAGAATTAACGTAACTTTCTCAATAACGGATAACAATATTACCTGAAAAGGTAGTCACGTGGCACTACCTACATTATTAAAGTGAGAGGAGGTAGTAGGTAATATTTGCATATTATGCAGGCTATTTTTATTACGTACTTAAATACAACATAAACAAGTTTTATCATGGACAATTATCATATTCCCACGGCAAACTCGAGAAAGGCCGAGCGAAACTCCGTTGGCCAGGTCAATAAACCAATAATAAAATTAATGTTGCCTAATAATAGTGAAAATAGGAGTCTTTATTTTGCAATAGATTACCGAAGCAGTTAATTGTTCATAATCTCTTATCTACCACTCTCAGATGCGCACCGACGCGACGAAGAAACGCGAAAATTGGCGGAAGGAGAAAAGAAAATTTCTGAACAAATCTTGAAGGTGCTGGAGCACTTCAAGCAACCGAACCCTGAGGGATTGCCCGGGGCCAATCTACCTGACCCGTACCCAGTTCCGAACATGCGACATACGTTCTCTATGGTATCGATGTACTTCGAGAATGTAGCGCTCCATGGCATCAACAAGTTCCGGATTATTTACGTCAATGCTGAAGTCGCAAGCATGGAGGTGCGTCACATACGAAATAGACTAGTAGTCATGAATAAAAAAAATACTTTCTGTTTCACTAATGAAGATAATCAATAGTGTCATAAAAATAAGTAATAGTATCAAAAAACAGATAATAAATTTATTACTCTATTATTTATTTTATTAGTATTTAAATGAAAAAAAGAGTAACGTAATCATAATCATACTGTATGTAAAGTCAGGTTTTAGACAACGTGAGGTTAGAATATTCATTCATTAGTAACAATTAAAACAATTTATACAAAGTAATTTAAAACTATTTTTTACGACATATTCTTTCAACCGTAACTACTCTCTTGCATACATTTGCAAGCTATGACTCAAGCAGACCGATCAAAGCATGTTTTATTGACGATTTATCTACTTCAATAAAAAACAGGATGTTCTACATTCGACGCGTTTATACTTTCTTTAAAGTTAAATATGTTCATCGATTCCTTGAAATTTGTTTAACGGATTTGGATAGTTTTAAGCTGTATTCTGTTAAAGTCGATCCCCAAGGTTATCCTATACATTTTTCTATGATCTAATAAGTACTTTTCGAAAAAATATGTTGAAAATCGAAAAAAAATATGTTGATAATAGTATTATCAACGTATGCTTTTCTCAGATTTTGTGACAGTTCTTTAAAAGATATTGATATATATATATATATATAATTAAAAAACAATAATTATCAAATATTATTTGTAAATTATTCTCTTTTTCATTTTCCAATGATATCTTTTGAATAAGACTTACTGAAATCAGAGTTATTTATGAGACTTAACGAAGATAAAATTATAAAAATCCATCAGCCATAAAATCTAAAGGTCATTTTGGAAATATTTCAACAATGACATCTTTTAATAGAATCTACAGATTCGAACGGTCCATGCCTCGTTTGAAGCAGTTTAAAAATTAGAAATACAACTGAATTTCAAAACTCGATCAATCAAAATATATACGAATATAAAAAAAATAAAGTTTGCATATTTTTGGTTCATGATAGTCTTCGAACAATTAATGATCATATTTTAATTGACTTATGATAAACGATGCAGCTTTATTAAGACTAGAGCTGACCATATTTCGGAACAATTGGTAGAGCACTTTAGAATAAATTAAGAAAATATATATAAAAACGTGTTTTTCAAATTTCTCGATATCCATTTACCCACATTGATGTCAAATTATTAGAAAATCTAAGTTTAGTCAAACTTGTTAAACTGTTCTAAGCCCTATTTTTAACGATCTACTCATTCAAAATTTATTCATAGTTTACGCTCGCACGCACTCAAGTACGCATAAACGCACTCACGCATAAATGCACACACGAGCGCGCGCGCGCGGACACATAAAACACGGAGACACATATCCACATGGACAAAACACGCGGACACACACACACATACACACACACACATACACACATACGGATATACTGCTGAAAATTATTAGAAAAGCTGTCTAGGATCTTAAAACGATAATATTCGTCGAAAACTACGTTTTCGAAAATCAAAAAAAAAAATTTTTTAAATAGAAAAATACTTTTCTTAGGTGAAAGTTAAAAAACACTAAATTACTGTACATATACAAAAAGAACAAAGTTTCTTAAATACAATTTCATTATGTTAAATTCTACGTAAATATCATTGTTAGTAAATCCTCGAAATTGTATTTTGCTTGCTCCAGGTAAACGCTGCGATGTCGATACGCAACCTTCAAGCTCTGGGCAACTACACTATGTCGACGTGGTTGAGCAAGTCCCGGGGACCATTCACCGTCAACCTCACCAACATCAAAGTGACAGCGCGGGCGACGCTCGGCGTCGAGCGGGACGGAAAGCTGCGTGCCCAACAGATAGACATAGACGTCAGCTTCCAATCCATAGACATGAACTTCGAGAATCTGGGCTTCTTAGGTAGCATATTCCAGGGCATGGTCAACTCCATAGGGACGTTCTTATTCGATTCGATAAAACCATTCATCCTCAAAGAAGCTCTTACCAAAATGCGAGCAGAGATCAACGCGAAACTAGACGAGGTCGCCGGCGATATGCAGTTCCCGAATTCTATCTCGCCCCTCGACATGGTGATCGCCGAGGCGAGGAAGAAAGTTCAGGAGATGGAAGTGGATCCATACCAAGTGAAGGACTACAATGCTTCAGTGAGTATATTCGACATCACCTTATCTCGCACCTGGATCACGGGCATATCGTCGTTTCATAGAGTCGGCAATATCACAATGAAAATAGAGAACAACACGGCAGTTGCTGACTTCTCCATCGGCACACAGAAGCTCGAAGGGAAGACGCAGTGGGACATCTCTGCAGTAGGTGGATTGTTATCTAGATCTGGAACTGCATCCTTTTCCATCGAATACATCGCCGCTAGGTTCGTAGTCGCCCAGCCCCTGGATACCAGAGAGCATCCTGAAATCAGGGGTTTGGATATAGAAGTCGGCAACATTCAGGCCCGCTGCGACGGAGCTGGAACGATTGACTACGGCGTAGAATTCGTCGTGAACATCTTGCCAAACCTCTTGAGGTACCAAATAACCGATGCCGTCGAGGGACCTTTGCAAGAGCGGCTGCAGCAGGAGCTAAATAAGGTGGACGTCGAGGAGATGATAAAATCGAAACTACCGAAAATTGACGAAATGCAGGAATCTGGATTTAGACTGTCTACTATATTAGGAACTACGACATCGAACGAGCCATACGACGACGATGAATTTTTCAATTTTTAAACATTATTTAGTTTATAAATAGAATAATATATAACTTGGGGTTAGTCATTGTGGAATTCTAGCAATAAATATTAAAAATATTCTAATGGAGTTGTTTACCGCCAGCATTTGTTTGTTTATTTTCGCTCATCTCAAAAACTATATTTGATTAGGCTCGCATCACACGACAGAATAGAAAAGTGAAATATCTCCATTTTAGTTATTCGTATTCGTCAAACACCTTTTTTTTTGTTTGTTCAAAAACAAAACGTCACAATTAAGCTTTGAACAACAGTTTCGAGACCAAATAAAACATTTTTTTTTTAAATTGACAGTTCAACGATATGTCCTATAAATTTACTGAAGCGATCATCGCTCATTTCTTTCCGGCGAAGGCTGGCCACTAAATAAAACCGAAAAAAAAAATCTCGCTGCAACGGGAGCGCAACCGGTCTCTATAACAGTACAGCGAACGGTCTCGGGTCGGCCGCATCGACTTTCATTTCTTTTTATCTGATCGGTTCTGATCGAGCTTTGAGCGTGATTGACGGCGACAACGCGCTTGTGACTGATTAACACTGTCGCTATTTTGAATAAACATAAAATAAATGACTAATTATATACATATATATATATATATATACAGTAGAATCTCAATAACTCGAACCTAGTTAAGTCGAAATCCTTAGTAAGTCGAAAAAAATTACCATTCCCTTCCGATGAACCCCTAAATACGCGGTATCTCGAATTATTTAGACTTTGTAACTCGAACAAAATGTTATTTCCCTACGAAGTATTGATTATACATATTCATACTCTGTAACTCGAATTTCAAAAAGGAGACTCCGTAAGTCGTAGTTGGTAAAATATAATGCCGTCTTACTTGGAATTCCCCGAAATAAAAGCAATAAATTCCAAAATGAATGTTCGTGTTCGCGGCTTCTAATCTATTGTTTTTGTCTTGTACACGTGCAATGAATGAATACATTTATAAAACTTTCTAAGTAACACAGCTGTGAACCTTATGTTTGTTCCTTGTCGACACAATCATATGTATCTCGAACTTCTTGTTAGGTCGAAAACTCGTTAACTCGAGTTTTTTTGCATTTCCCTTGACATTCGAGTTATTGAGATTCCACTGTATAATTACTAATAATTATGATACTGAAGTGAAACTTCTTAATATCGACGTACTAAAGAAATTTGATACGGTATTAGAAAAAATTCACGTTTTCTTGCAACATTCTAATCGTCACGGTTGCGTGGGTAAACCAAAATTGGTAGATGAACAGTTTAGTATCACTGCTGTAGGAGGGTACGTAGATATCTTTACCTGTGTGTGTGTGTGTGTGTGTGTGCTTGTGTGGGCGCACTTGTGTGTGTGTGTACTTATATTCTCCCCCTACTATACAGGATATTGGAATACATATACAATTGTGTATATGCATTAACTATATGCATCATCATGTGAATTCATGAGAAATCTGTAAAGTTAGAAAGGCCAAACGAGCACTATCACTAAAACTTTTATCCAAAATTTAGTACTCATTTATTGCTAATTTAGTATAATAAAATAATTTTAGTGCTCTAACAGTTAAGCAAAGAAATGAAACACTGCTAGCTTAATGTAAAACTACCTCAAACTCCATGGTGAGAACAATATAACACAAAGTTTAGGTACTAATAATTTAGTGCTTAATTAGTGCTACTTTAGAGTACAAAAAATAAAATTTTAGTGCTCTAAACTATAAACGAAAAATTGAATCATTGCTAGCTTTAAAATAGGCTAGCAGTGTCCTACTTCAAATTCTACAATGGTTAAATATAACATGAAGCTTAAGTAATAATAATTTAGTATTCAATTAGTGCTGATTTAATGCCAAAATATAAAACTTTGTACCCTAAAGGATTATGAAAGCTTAAAAGATTGTTCGTTTTAAATTGGGCTAACCGTGTCCTACCTCAAACTCTATGATGGGTGCAATATAGCACTAAATTTAAGTACTAATAATTTACTACTGTGATCAATTAGTTTTGGTCATTTGGTCATGGTGTGAAAGGTACATTATAAAAACACTTTTTTTCTTACTTACACATATTAAAAACTGTTACTTGGATCATTTCCTTGAAAAGCCGCTTAAAGACAGAGGGTAATTATTTAATACTCCATTAGTGCATGTCATATATAAAGGAAACGTTAGATTTTGCACGCCACAGCAAGTTGTGAGGTGCAATACATTTTTTTATTTTCCCAGCCATTTCAGAAAATTCAAAGAGGACATAATTGGGCAAGAAACCTTCTAAACTATTTTCTTTTTTCCTTCTTCTTTACGATTTTCTTTTACAATATCTGTGTATCCATTATTGCAATAAAGAGGTTTCTTCGTGAGCTCGCTTTTAATACTGTTTATTACTTAATTTCAATATTTATCTTGCTATTTTGTTCTAAAAAAGCAACACATGAAAGTTCACAACCCTCGACAATATGACCCTTAGAAGATAACAGTTCAATACATTATTTCTAGTATTTACAATATGAGAATTTACACTATTCTTAAAAAAAATCACTAATTTTGTACGAACATGCATTATGTTTCCGTAAATGTAATAACAAGCTACTGTAAGAATATTGCATTTTCCTTACAGCCTTCATATCAAACAAAATCATTAAACGTCAGACTAAGCCTTTCAAAATGATAAATAACCCAATAAACATATTTTCATTTGGTTCAATCATATTTTAATACGCACTATCTGAATACAGTCAAAAATTTATACAATTTTGCCAAAATTCAATATATTGAACAAGGTTTTTATTGCCGCACTACAACGGCGTACCTGGCCACATTTTTTTTTTCATTTTCATGTACAGTACAATGCACGAAACTTTGTCGCTCTAAATTACCTGCGAATAAATGATAATGCGCAGGTTTAACACTCCCCAAACCTCCCTTTTTTCCGACACGTGCCAATTTTACGCCATTGCGACGCTTTCGTGACTAACTTCACAGCGGCAAAGTTCGGCAAAGTCGTGCGTTGTACTGTAAATGAACGCTGAGAAACTTCATTGATTCAGTACGAGTTGTGACCTTTTAACTAACTTTGTCATCCATGCGTCATTAAAATCTAATATTACCTAATTTAGCAATGCCACCAAAATTCGAAAATTGTTTTAAAATTGCTCACCAATGAACGAAAGTAGTTTTTGAATAAGATCGGCCATGACATACAGACAATTACGAAATATATAACACAAAATTTCTTTTCATTTTTTTAAATTCAGAAACCTAATACATTTTTTTTAATTTTCGATCTAATTGTACATAAACAGAAGTTTCATAAATATCAATTATCTACAATTTTAAATATTCGACTTTGGTTAAAATCCTAATACATTCCACAGTTACCTGTTATAAAAGCGAAAATTTGTGAGGTATGATATGTATTTGTTATTTATTCACGAAAAAGTTGTTATTTATTACTGAACAAGTTTTTATGAAACATTACAATCATATAGTTTATTCGCCGGAATAACATAGACTGTAATTTATTAATATACTAACATTTGTCCCGGTTTTGACGAAATCAGAACTGTGACCGGTAGAAAAATTGAAATTGAAATCGGAACGGGGAACAGAACCGAAAGCCGGGATCGAGATCTTGCACCCATATATTCACTATTATTTGACACAGATTAATTATTATTAAATTGATCTAAGCTTCAAAACTCGTGAGTATACACAAAAAGACATTGAATTGATATCCATTTGTCATATTGTACATATTCAAATACGTTAGACAAATAATTGCGACAAACTTATAATTACTGCTAGTCGTTTAGAGCTACCATTAATATATAAAGACTCGCAACCAAAGATGATATCGTGATTTGGAAAGCGGCAAAACAGGCAAGCTCGTGCATAGTCGACTTTGTAATATACCAAAACGTTCATATTTTACACTGTACGCAGTTTTAGCAAACCGTACTCGACTGTACGACGTATGGTTAAAGAAAGGGGAAGGCTTCGACACCCGCGAAACGACTGACCGACGACCATAGCTGCTGCGGAAGCGGCCCGAGCTGCACGCACGTCTGCCGCGCGAAACGGAACGCGATTTTTTTTTTAATTAAAAAGTTGCCGTCAAAATTCGAATTTGGAATTCGTAAAAAAGCGCGGGACTCGATTCGGAATTTCATTTCGTCCCGCGCCACCAGAGGCAAGATGGCGTATTTTAAGGTGTACCTTGTCGCGTTCTCGGCGGTGGTAGCGTCCGGCGCATCGAACACGAGTGAGTTTTCTTTGGAAGAAAGTAGTACGGCGAGAGTGACACTCGTGTCGCTTAGTCTCGTTTTAGCACATATTGTTTGTGTTTGTTTGTTTCATTTATGATCAAATACAGTTTCCGATTGATGAATATTAAAGTAGTACTGTTTGCTATGAATCCTCCTTTTTGGGCTGCTTAAAGTTTTTTGTAAATTCGGTTAATGACGCATATTTGTCTGTTAATAAAAAGCCTTAGCTATTTATTTAAGAAACGTGTTTTATTAATCTGCGTTTCCGATACAAGAAATATGCTGTAGCAAGACGTAGGCTGTAATGTTAATATGGTAAAATAATAGCAGCTTAGTAGCTGAGTCACTTTCGTTCAATCATTAGCGATACGAATATTGCAAAATACCAATTATTGCAAACATCAATTAGTGAACCAAAAATAATGTCATTTATGCTAGTGATGTTTGCCAACGAAGTAATGCGCGTATATTTATTCGTATAATATAAAGAGTAATATTTGTTGTCTGCTTTAGTACACATTTTAACAAGCACGTGTATAAAACAGATAAAATTCGCTTTTTATACACATTTAAAGAATTCATGTTTGTGCAGCCAATTAAAGTATATTTTTACAATTCAATTTACTACTAAAAACATGTAATACATGTCCAACCTTAAGATATAATTGAATGAGAAATAAAAACATAAACAGATACGATTTTGATTATTGCATGTTACTCATAATAATAAACAATACTGATAGACTATTTTTTTATAGTTGTCTAAAATGTTTTAATTTTCCACCTTATAAGTTTTAATATGACCACTTAACGCTCCTCTACATACACAACCTACGAAACGTTCCACAACTGATCATGGAGCTGGTGTCATAGGTTTTTCAGTGTGCTTGTCAATTAAAAATGTCGTTCGATAGTGTAAACTGTCAGGATTTGAACTCGCTCTCTTGCGTCGCAAACGGCGCATTTGCCCGCTGAACTATAGGATGATAGTTCTCAACTCTGTAGTTTTTTTGTGCATTTAATAACATAAAACCAAGACTAAAAGACATTAGATAAGAAATAAAGATTTGAACGAAACGTCGACAGAAGTTTCAATATATATATATAATTATTAAAAATTCACCATAAGTGATGAATTAACTTTTTTGTTAAGAAAATACACAATCATTGCCTGTTAATAATAAGTGATAGCACATACTAATACATCATCCGTTGAATATTCATTAAAAACACAATTTATTCATAAATTTATGGCAATTTTTTAAAACATTTCTTTTATAAAATTACTTCCATGTGATGTTTTGAATCTCTAAAATAAACGTCATCGGTTCCCACCAAAGTGTCACAAAGAGCTTTCACCGATAGATATAAAAAATCAATAACATTTCTCACGAAATTCGTATATAAACAACCCACTTTCTTCGTTTCCAAGCAGCAATAAAAACTGGTAATCTTCACAAACGGAAAGAAAAAATGTAAAAACACAAAAAAGTCAATACAGATCCCTCTTACATTCTATTCAGTATAACAGTTGTTTTTTTTACGCTTGGTATCGCGTATCCACGTGTACGCCTCCATTTACCGTGAATTGTATTGCAATGTGGTAATTGAAGGCTCTTTTATTTTGTAAGATCACCTCAATTGTTGAATTATCCATCCTTTATTATTTTGTTCGCTCAATCGTCCATCGACAATAGTATGACGTTAACAGTTCTTGTATGTCCGTGATTTGGCCTACGGGGTCGTAAAATGAATTCCTGCTTCTTTTACGTAAATCCCTTCCCAAAACTCTTGCGATGTAAGATTTAACACTAACAGCAATTCCGATCTTGATAAATCCTGTCTCGTTCCTGTTCTTAAAAATTTCGTTTACTACATTAAAGGGTTCTGATTGTGTCATCACTTCTGAAGAGATTCTCACACATGACTATCCATTGAATTTTATCTATTTTATCTACTTTTCTAAAATAATTTTGTAGTTTATTTGTATAGAAATTATTAATTATATAATAATGAAATAAAAATACAATTAATAACAAAAGAATTACATAATTCTTATATACGTTATTTGTCATATCTCTAATTCGATAGGAACCGCATTATTTTTTAACCTTAATTTTTAAACAACAATAGATAATACTGACAATTGAATAAATAAGTTCAACCGGTTGTCGACAATATTTCACATGACGACAATAATAAAAAAAAGGTAAAAAAACTATTCAAATCACAGCACGTATATGGCCTAGTTGAAAAAACAAATAACCGCGAAACGGTCACAGCCAGTAAAGATGTTCCACAAACGACCGTGTCCAATATCTACGATGTACAAATAGTTGTACACATAAAAATTAAACTAAAAAACAATTATTGCGATTCGATTCGAAAAATTATAAATATATGCATGTGGATAGGAACAACTATAAAAATAAATGTAAAGATATCTGTGCTTTGATCCATTGTAAGTTTTTTTTCCAAGTCCAGGAAAAATCGAGAGAACATAAGACGGATGTAGTAGATATTCCGATTTTTCGTTATTTATAAAATGAGTACTACAAATCCTCGTATTTTAGTTTGGTGCCCGTCTTTTGGATTTTCAAACTTCAAAGAAAGAGAATTAAAAAGTTAAGTTTTCATTATACAATGAATATCATAAATAGTTAGAAATTATTTAATAATATATGTAATAGGCATTTCCATACTTTACAGATATTTACATTTTAATGTGATTTTTTTATTTAATATAGTAAAAAAAAATTTTTTAATTTAAAATAATACTGCCCTTAGACGTCTTTTTCACTGCATTTTTCCACTGTTTACGTTCTGCAATTATCCTTGCTACTCCAAAAATACTATCTGGAAATTTGTAAAATATCATTGTCACATCTAATCCCTGTTTTCGACGTCATATATCATTACTTCCACGGATACAACAATTCTTTCTCGATATTAACATTGTTAAAAAAACCTCGAATATATTTTATAAATAATCATTAAAAAGTAGAGTATTAAATTCTTAAAGTTTAATAAATAATCCCAACTGATTCAGATGTAAAAGTCTAGGTACGCGGTACCTATATCGTTAATTCTCAGCGCTTGGCGGCGACAGAGAAATTTTTCGTAGACATGGATGCACCTTTATAAATTCTCATAATATCAATATAATCATAATACTCTAAAGATTAAAAAGCAGTTGTACATACAAACGGACACCCGGCGAAATTCACCTTTCATACTACCGTACCATACATACGGACGGACCCTAAAATTGCAGAAATTAAAATTCGCATTTATAACTAGGATGTCTGTCTAAGACGTCTGGCTGGAAAATAGTTTTAAGTATTTTACGTAATATGTCAGTGAGTAGCAAAAGTCTGGCCCGATGCTAAATAACTAGATACAACGACTCCGAGAGCCAAAGGAAACCAATTGCATAAGAACTAAGTCTTGACTTATTTCCACTGCACTTAAGTACTGTTACTAACTGTACGTTTGCTTTTTTTTTTAATAGTTATTTCCTTGACAGTAGCGAATACGTATCTATGTGTTTAACATGACATTATTTACATAACATCTCTTCACGTGGACGTCGCGAAAAATGATAAATAATTTTTATGACTAGCGATCGATAGAAAATAAGCATCAAAGAATATCAGCATCAGCTATCAAACCTTGTAAGTCATTGCAACGGCGCTGTTAAAGCAAAAGCCCTTTAATTGATGGCGCCGTAAAATGAAGACCTTGAAAGAGGGTCAAGTTCGTTGCAATGTCCCGGAGTACAAGAAGATTACTAACAATTAGGTTTTAGAAAAAAAATTTTTTTTTTGAAAAATAAGTTTATTAACAAAACAATTTTTTTTCTGCAATAATTAAAACGCTATATCAAAATAAAAATTAATTTTTGAATCCAGTACCGAAGACGCGCCGACAACTCCCGAACAAATCCGAGTGCGTGTGACGTCATAATGTTAGTTGTCACTCGTAGTAGTATACGGAGATAATAAGTGTAGTGCTTTTGAGTTTTGATTTATTTTATTCTGTCATTGTTAAATACTCAAAAATATATAAAATGTCAAATCTCAAAGTTACCGCTCTTGTTTTGTACCATTATGTACAAATACTACAAAGACAACTCCGGAAAAATGTTTTAAATGTTCCTCAAAACGAGAAACGTCGAAAAATGGTTTCAAGCAGTGCTCCGAGATAATCCTAAAACAAAATCGAACTTTTTTGTTGTGAAGATCACTTTGATGTAAGTATTTCATATTCATATTGTCATTAGTTACTTATAATAGCTGTAAACGCTGCACTGTTATGGAATTGCTATAACATTATTACGTCACAAGTATGGTGGCCAATCGTATGCGTGTCAGTCACGTGATTTTTTTTTAAATTTTATCAATTTTTAATCGCTTATAATTAATTGAAAAAAAATTTTTTTTTCTTTTTTCTAATAACATATCAATAAAATTAATAATTAAGTTTTAAAATACATAAAAAAAATAAATATTTTTTTTTTTTTCAAATTCCCAATTAACATGATTTCCAAAAGTAATATGAGTGAAAATCGTTACGGACCTTGAAGGCGTTTTAATTTTTTTTTTAGTTAATACCGAAAATATGGGAAGGCAAAAAATCGGAAATTCCAATAAAAATTAATGGAAATAAAATGACCAAGATGAAACGCATGAGCGAAATGCAGTGTGAGGTCTGTATTTACGCAGGGCAGGCCACGTTGTGGCACAAATACAACAGATATAGGGATTTAGGGAATCATAGGAAGTATTTTCTATTTGTTAATTAATTTACGAGATTTATAGGGAATTTGATATTTGATTTTTTGAGCACGTAATGTTCTAATTTGTTAAATTGACGATTACTTCAATCAACTTTGGCAGTTTGTAACATAACTATTAAGTTATGTAACAAATTTCCCGGAAAAATCAAATAAGTCATTACTATTTTTACATTTCAGCATATTTGAGATCCTTTTCAAAATTGACTAGTGATTTTATTTTATTTACACCTTTCCTATAAATCGGTAAAATATGCATTAAATTCTACTACTATAAAACCTTTTTTTTAATTTTTATATTAAATTATAATATATAATTTTTTCTTATTATAAAAACAAAACCGCCTATTGCTCATTTGCATATAATGTCAACTAAACAGCCGAGAACTTTCACTTTAATGGTTCATTGTTGTTCTGTTTTGGGCGCCGTTCACGGCTAAGCCGTAACGTGCTCAAGTGAAATTTATAAGACTCATAAATTTATATGATCCATCAATTCTCATAAACGTCACTGACTGTTTCGATTCAGTGAAAATCGTTGAAGTTAATGGAAGATGTTGATCAAATATGTGAGATGCTTTTTAAAAATTTGGCTCATCTCTCTTTATGAGATCTAAATTGTGATAAACAACTTTGTGAAAAATAAAATTTACTCATAATTCTTAACTAATAATTTTTTTGTGGCAAATTCATATTATGGAACATATATATGTGTGTGTGTGTGTATGTTGCAATGATCTAATTCTTAAATTTCGATGTTGCCATTAACCATTAATAATAATAATCTTACTATTACAATTCTGTGTGTCAATGCTCTCATATAATTAAAATAACTTAAACACTTCTATGCAAGCGTAGGAAATTTTCTGATGTAATTAATGTAATATACATTAAAAAATATATATATTTGTGTTGTAATTTTGTGTCATGCCCTTTTAAACGATACTCCACACAGCATATAAAAAATATTAACTTCGTACATCGCTCCATGTTTCAATTGATGAAAAAAAAACCTAAAGTTCTTCTACGCATCAACAGGTGCTAGCAAATAACTATAACACTTTGCTGAATTTCAATTCCATAAGAATAATAGTTGTTGGAAAAAAAACACCTGAAACGTAAAAGTGGAAAGCCAGATATTTAAACAGGCTGATGGACGAACAGGCGGACTGGTGGATAAATAGAATAGACAAACTCTAACTGTGACTAGGGGAAGTAACTATGAAAGAATATTTATAAGGTTCTGTACCTCAAAAATGAAAGATCGCTTTATTATCCGTCACAAGTTGTTATAAAGTCGTACACTTGCAAGTATATGTAACATATACGTGACGTTGGTTTTAATATTCAATATTAAGCTCTTTCAAATTTAACTTTTGAAATATGTTAAAGTATTTTAACAATGTACAGTATCTTAAAATTTTTTTCCTCGTTCGTAAGGTAGTTATCCATTATAGCCCTTTAAAAAAAAACTCTACCTCAACAAAATAATATCTTATTATAGCCTAACAAGCGTTTTAACACTAAATTTCTAACAATTGAAACCTGTAATAATGAAACTACGATTACCAGTTTCGTTATATATATTCTATCGAGTTTCAAATATGTATGTTCAAGGGTTATTGAAATTATTACAATTATTACAAATGAAATTACATTATACACGCATACTTAATTTTACATTTGGCTTCAGTCTATTGGAAATCTATATAATTTCAAAAAAGTTATTCATGAAAACTTTTTATGATTATATGCCTAATATTATTCAAAATAATGATTACATTTTATACCGATCAAAAAGATGTAAAAATAAACATAGCTATATCCATCGATACAGATATTAAATATAGGTATGTCGGTGCATACAAAATTTTCCTTACTGCAACCACGAGATCGCATTCCATCTTAACCACCTCTTTATGGACACAATTTCAGGGAATAACAAAGTTCGTTGTAAGTTGACCGCGCCCTTGTAAGTTACGAGTACAAGGGCGCGGTCATCGCACACAGAGTGGCAGGTGTGAGGTACACTGACCACAGTCTGCCAACGACAGCCGCACGAATGTACGCCGATGTATCGTCGCATTTACATTCAATTCACGTGTAATGCAGGAATGTATCATTTGTCAAATGATTTATTGTGAGATCTGAGTACCTATAAAAAGGTTTTGTTCTTTTTTATATCTTGAACGTGAAGGTTTTTTTTTAATTAAGTACTTTTTTTACATGTACACGCTTATACATACTTCCATTCGCTAAGGAAGAATGATGATATCGTGAAAGAATTCCCTCTCCTAGAATAGACTAGGAACTTTTTGGTACATGTCAAAACTGAGAAAAGCAATGAAGTTGCGTCCTATATTTTTTTAGGTTCAACTGATTGAAATTCAGCCCATTATGACAAATCTAAATTTAAATTCGAATCTGAAATATGAACCATAAATTTCCATCAAATGTACCGGTTATGGATACTTCATATTAACACGTGAAAATAAACGAAAAAGTTCAAATCAATTTTAGTATTAGTTTCAACTGACCAACGGCAACGTTCGGAAAAAATGTGACAACAAAAATTCTAAATTGCATTATTTTTCCAATAAAGACAAATTCCTATTATAAAGCGGTAAAACCCGATTCGAATTAAAATCAGTTCGCGGCAGTGGTCAATCATGATTATTCTGGCAAATTTTAAGCATTTGTAAGTCTAATTAACAAATAATTTATTTTAAATTAAACTAAATTAATGTACATTCTATTACTATGTCCACACAAAAAAAATGTAAGAAATGTACTTTTGGAGAGTGAGATATTAATGGCACAAATATCATGTCACCACACGAAGAGCTTTAAAAAATATATTGATTTTCCGAATGTTCAATGATTTTCGAAATGGGCACTATGAAAATTAAGTGGGCATATTGAGTATCTTCCTTCAGTAACAATAGTCCGATGTGTCATATTTAGTTTGCAAATAATCAACGAATTTATCTAAATTTTCATCTTGAAAAAAAATCTTAATTAACAATTGCATAATTAACTGCAAAATTGCAAAAAAAAATCCAAAGAAATTTTATTCATTTGGATGTCCTAAAAGTGCCAAAACTTTACTGTTTCTTCTCAAAACGCATGTTTCGAGCATGTAACGCACCGATGTAACACATGATTCAGATTAATTCAACCGAGTACCAGGACAGCACAGACAAGCCACTAATAATGGTATAATGGTTATTTTAAATAACCATAAAATGTGGCATATCCTAAAAAAAATAATTTGCATTTATTAAATAAAATGTTATATTACACTTAAGAAGTGTAACTTCTTAAGTGCATAAATAAGAACACGCATTAGTTTTATAATTTCGTTTTTTTTTTTTTTTTTTGTAAAAGTCGTCACTAAGATCTTTCGCTCATATTTTAGAATTTTCTTCTCGGTGATCGGAGCAACCTTTAAACTTAGGTACCCACCCCAATGACGATATACGTCAAGTTTCAAATCAATACTATTAACTATTCAAATGTTTTCCCATAAGAAGACAGGTTTGAATCCAATTTTATTATTGTTCACAAAATCAAATCATATGCAAAGCTTTCAAATTCGCTATTGACCAATATAAATTTCTAAGAAGTAATCTGCAGCAACAAAAGATGGCTAATGAAAGGTTTTACTACCACAACTTAATTTTATACTATCAACTGAATTCTAATAACCCTTGTAGTTCGATGACTCGAATGCTGAAACTATGGGACAACTATCAAGTTCGCCCTCGGTCTTCATTCCCTGTTGGGTGACCAAAACGGTAGTCAGGCATTCAATTACTATTTACTAGTCTCAAAACAGATGTAATTAACGATAATCGCCTTATTAAATAATAATGATTTATCAAAGAATTAAAAATACTTTAAATCTAACCAAAATAACTCTTATACAAACAAAGCCAGTTAAATAACTCAGTGCGAAGCATTTTCTAAGCACCTTCATAGGAGTCCCCGAGCTATTTCCGACAACAAACAATAGGCGCATAGGTACCTACCACACCGACTACCGTTAGCAGACGCGGCGCGCATGCTGATGCGGGGGGCGGGCGTCGACTCCCGCCTCGAGCAAGCCGGAATGTGCCGGAACAAAGTCGGAGTTGGCAACATAAAACCCGCTGAGTTGTCGTGGCCTTGGCGATGAAATATGACCCGTAGACAGTGAAAACTTTGATTGAGTGAAAATTTAACGCGTGCCTCGTTTTATTTGATAGTTTTAATCGAAATTTTAATTGTTAAATATCATAATCATTATAAATCTAAAATGTTCTTTTTTCCCAATTCCATTCAATTATGTGAAAATTGCTAATTAATGCTGTTGAAGACTAAATGATCAGCAAAAATGTTTTTGGCTTCATAGCAGATGGTATGTCAAGTTTTCCAAACGTTCCCTGGGAAACTTCCTAGCAATTTTTCAGTGTTCATAATTTGTCCGGATAAGCCAAATTGTTACAGTATTTTTGAGATTGGCTCATTAAAAATACTCGAAACTGGATTTTTAATTTCGTTTTGTCTCCATTTTAGAAAGTATAAGTAACATAATCGATAACTCGATAAAGCCCTTATTTTTAAAATTAGAAAAATCATATTTTCCTTTTAAACGAATTTAGTTGCATAGCATTCGCCTTACTTTTGAAGATACTTTTTTTTTACAAGTTTTCTATATAGTTTCACATGCCCCGGTGCTTATAATCAAGTCTTGCAAGTGTAGTTTAGTTTAGGCCACTTCCCGGTTTCCGACTGAGGTGAAAATTTGCTCACATATACAAGTTAGATGACAATCTAGCACCGCTAAGCTGATCTGATGATGGAGTGAGGAGGTGGATAGTAGAACTCCTTAACGATGAAGAACACAGACACGAAATTTTGTATTCGTATTTAAATATGATAGCCCGTTTTAAAAACTATGACATGGCTGCTGATCTCAGGGTTGGCTCCCAGCAAGGGAACTCCTCAACATTGAACAGCACTCACACGAAATTTTGTTTGTATATTTAATTGTGATTAGCTGTTCTTAACAACATCTCAACATGGCTGCTACATCCAGGGTTGTCTCCTGACGAGGGAATTCCTTAACAGTGAACAGCAGAGACACAATTTTTTTTAAATGCATAGCCCGTTCTGAATATCAATACGATATGACTGCCATACTCAAGGTTGGCTCTTGGCAAGTGAACTCTTCAACGGCTAACAACTTAAGAACAAAATTTTATATATTAATTTAATTATCATAGTATGTTCTAAACACTATCATGACATAGTTTTTACACAGTGTAGACCATAGACACAAAATTTTGTGTATGCATTTAATCGTGATAGCCTGTTCTCAAAAGCAACATGACATGACTGCTATACCCAGGGTTGATTTCTGACAGGACTAACCTCAAAGACCTCAAAGACTAACAACTTAGACGCATATTTTTTTATGTACATTTAATTTTGATAGCCTCTTTTAAACACCATCATAACTTGGTTGCTACACCCAGAGTCGAATCCCGGCGAGGGAACTCCTATTATTAGCAAAGACTTGAAATTTTATATATGCATTTAACTTTGATAGCTTGTTTTAATTACTTACATGACATGGCTGCTTCACCCAGGGTCGACTCTCGCTCAAGGGGTGCCTACGAATCCTTGGGAAAATACTTATTTTAGAACTCTAAATTTGAGGTGGTTATAAGTATTTACTTATGATTATTAATATAAGACATTGATAATAATTGCTTGACTAGTTATTTTACTATCGTACATTACTAAAAAATAAAATATAAATAAAAAAAACACAATTTTTCTTTCTTTTATCCAATGCAACACGCTTTTATTCTGGTAATATAATGAGTTTGACAAAAAGAAGAAATTTTAATGTCGATCAACGGTTAAAATGCAGAAAACGGCTTGCTTCTACTCGAGATAAGTTTATTTTACTTTTTATTTCTTTTTAACAACAAAAAAGCTAGTCTCTAAACATGCTTTAATTTTTATTTATTTAACGTGCTCGCTACCTTGCCCATATTATACAAATATATACGTATGAATGTAATAGGAGCTCGTACGGACAGACGTTAGTTTTTGCAGTTGAAACGAAAATCACCTGAAGTCACTTGACGTCGGACAGCACGACACAACGGTGTCAGTGGACCGACACAGATAATGCGCCTTGGAGTGCACTCTTCATTGGTGTGTGCCGCCACTGACACCCCATTTTCTTCGTCAACGTCTTACGTCATCGGCTTGTAGTCCGAAATGAACATAAAAAAGAATGAAAATGTATTCATTACTTCTGTAAAAGAAAACGGTTGACCCTTAAAAAAAATCTGAAACCCTGCAGGCCATACTTAGAGCTCTCCGCTATGTCGTTTATCGATGTGTCATTGAAGTCCTGAAGTTATACATATTTGCTATTAGCTTTTAAGCTTAAACTTTTAAAAGACGCTTGGCCTTGCGACCATCCATGAAACTTCTTTCTATTTAGAGCACAAATCGTTCAAAATAAAATAGAAATTAATTAGTGAATTCTTCACGCTCAAAAGATCAATTTAGTGGTTTTTCAAAGCTCAAAAATACAGTTCTAATAAATTTTGAGGTCTTCGAGTTCAAAAATCTAAATATAAAGAAGCGGTTTAAAAAAATCTACTATATCTATTAAATGTGTTGTTAGATTTTGATCTGCTTTGCGGCATTCAACACAGTTTTATGAGCTAAGCTAGTTTATGGATAAGAAACACCAATACAACAAGAACTTTAGAAGTTATAAGGAAAAAAATATTTTTTACGAATTTTTCATTTACTATATCTCTCAAATGAACCAACCGATTTTCATAAAGTTTGCAATGATCAACGTTGCTTTCTAAGCAGAAGAGATAATTAGATTTTGGAATTTATCTGTAGAGTAGTTTAAGAAATATAAAAAAAATATTTTTGAAAATTAAATTTTTCAACTCCCACAGAGGTACAAACAGAAATCACCCAAAAAATTGTGAAAATAGTTTCTTAGGACCCTAAAACGTCAAGATGTAGTGAAAACTCAATTTTCCAAAATCTAACAGAAAACTTGAAATTTCCAATTTCATGAATATTTTTCAATTTTCATAGCGGAAAGTTAAAGAAATATCAATGCGTATAGAATAGCTAGAGCAATGCTTCTTTCGCGGAATCCATTTTATCGCTTCCACTTGTACTGGATATGCAAAGTCATCGGCGAGCGTCGACTTTCATGACGGCAGAATAACTTGCAGCCGAAGGCTGTTGTGGCGACGGCAAGCAACGTCATCTTACATTCGTTTCAACTGCAAAAATGACGTCTGTACGAGCCTTAATGGAATGTTCTAATTCGCTGGTCTCCCGCTTTCGGATGTTTAAATAGTCTAAAATTTTAAAGATATGTTAAGAATCGATGACAATACATTTTTAAATAATAACATTTAAAATTTGGATTATTGTTATTATTAAATTTATCAAAATTAATGTACAAATAAAAATATATATATATTTTAGTGACAAATGATATAATTAAGTTGGTACAACAATGTAGGAGTCAATAACACGTCAGATCAGATGATGCAACAGAAAGGCATGTTAATGTTCTTATGGTAACTTTCAGAATCATTTTACTAAAAATAATAATTTACTTAATTGATTTTGTTAGAATTTATTCCAAATTTCAGCATACAACAACTGTTAAATCCAAGGCGTTCCTACACACAGGATATATTGGACTTCGTGCATACAATATCGCAAATATAACTATAAACAAAGAATGGAAAATAAACAAAGGACTCATCTAAGTATCCGCACAAAAAAGCATATGGACTCGCAAGCCTCCGCACATTTTTGTCTTGTTTTTCCTTTATGATATTTAATTTAATTTTCGCCCACTACGAAGGACCGTAGAGGAAAGACATATCCGTTCCACCTTTTTACTTATGGAGAGGATTTAAAAGGAAACGTATAATATAAATACATATAAAAAAAAAACAGAAATATGTGTTATATAAAAGTAACAATAATATTAAACAATGTTCCTCTATATGAGAATACACATTACCTCATGACTATTTCGATGAATCAATTTTAAGACTGATTATAACTAAGCAGAGTTCTCTTTCAGACATGTTGGGGGGACGATGCTCGCGAGAGGACCCCAACGTGGACGCGTGCCTACTCCGCAGTTTCAACTCCTTGGCGGAATATCTCAAAGGAGGAGCACCAGAATTTGGCATAGAGGAAGTTAGTATCTATTATATAAAGCAACGATTAATACATAAAATATTTCTCAAAGAACTAATATCTTAAAAATGAGTACCGAATAGAAGCATCCACCCAATTCCAAATTTAATGGGAACCAGAGGTTCAAAGTTTGTACTAATAACTATATAACCATATTAAACTTCCTTAAGAATTCTTTTTAACACACTTCTATCAAGGTCGACTTGTATGTTCATGTAACCTTATTTTTGTAAGCTAACGCATATTTCCCGGAGAGGTCGACACACACCACAAACTTCCACATGGTACAATCTTTACATACCTACATAAACATGTAATGGAATCGTACAGATTTAGTTTTACGCACTTCTTATTGTTAAACCACCATCGCATGGGGCATTTTCCCTCGAAAATAAGTAAAATTAACTATTTTATTGCTTAAACGCCTAATATTTTACATTCACGTATGACACTTTATTACAAACACGGTTTCGGGGTAGACAGAGAAAACAGATTCGATAATTATTTTTTACTTTTTAATGCAGCACCTTCCTGCTTATAAAAGCTTGATGTTTTTAGTATTCTTCTTAAATTATTATTTTATTTTTATCTTCATTTTAGACATTAATGTTAATGTTGATTATGGTGCTATGGTTCCAGGGCGAGCCCATAATAATAGACGAGTTATCGATAGCGCTGGGCGGAGGGCCAGACGGTTACCGCGCGACGTTCAAGGACATCCACGCCACGGGGGCTTCCAATATGACCATCACCAACGTCAGGTAAGTGAAATGAAGGGCTGAAAGTGTTAAAGTCGAAACCAAACAGAAATTGTTATTTGTCCCAATATATAATTTTTAAAAATTCTTAAATCCGATTATAACTGTTGTAGAATCACTGTCGTGTCTGTCTGTTTGTTTATCTGTGTCCTGCTTTCTCCAAATATACTGAATCAAAAAACCTGCAATTTAGTAGGTATAGAGAGTTGGATGACCAAATCACGGATGTATAGTGTCAATAAACGAATTCCGCTTTTAGTGGATAATAATTTTGCGAGAAAAATTAGTTAAAAAAAAACTTTGTAAAGCGTATCGTAGCGACTTAAAAATACAAATATTATGAAAAATAAAAATATTTTTTTCTACTTCTAATAACTTTTAAACTACTAAAAAAATATACGGAAATTGAGAGTTCTCTCCAAATTCCCGAAAATACTAACCCTAAAGTTCTGAAAAAGATATGGAATATGTCTTGTAGACTTAAGGTGGCGTAGTGATAAACTATTAATTTGACGTAGATATTAGCATACTAAAACACAAGCGCGTTTGATTGTTTTTTAAGTTCGTATACGACGATATTTTTTCCTTTAAAATAAAAACTAGGGTTAATTTAAAAAAATCCAACTAGTAGTTTAAAGTATTTATATACTTAATTATATTATAATAATTATTATATAAAGTATTTATATACTTAATTATATTAATAATTATTTAAAGTATTTATAAATTAATCTGTGTACAAAATTTGGAGCCTTGAATAGGTTGCATATAAAATGTAAATCTCCGTTTTAAAAGAGGTATTTTGTGTATATTTCTCTATGATATAAAAGTTAATAAAGCGTGTAAAGGCAACTGACAAATTAAAGTCTATAACATGAAAAATTGGTTCATCAAAGATCACTTTCTCACGTTCTGTATTTTTTGAGTATAACCGAAATCCCTACTAACAGAATTTCCAATTCTTCACCTTAACGTCTTTTGTCTTTATTCCATACATCTCTCATACGATATGTCGTTTACTGCGACGTGTATATGCGTTACAAACGACTTACCCCTTCGGATTCATATGTAAATGTATGAATCATTTGCCATGCATCAATTTTATATAAAAATAATTTGTAAATGCCAAGTTATCTCAATTGATATTCAAATTGCATCCTATAAAAAAAAAAGTATAATGTTTATTCCTTATTATTTTTTTTTTGTTGCTATCACAAAGCTTCCTATATATATAAACAAGTCGAAATATTCGCCGCACGCGCGCCTGACTCACGCCTTTGTCCTGCGGGTGCGCGACGCCGCGGACGCCCGGACAAGGCCACTTTTTCAATTTCTCACTCACCGGGCATCGTTCGCTGCTTTGCCTACCATTATTCGCTTTACCCATTGATAAAATGATCGAATGAACTGACCGTCCACCAGAAACGATCATTGTCTATACGCGATATATATATATATATATATATATATATATATATATATATATATATATATATATATACGAAAATTCTATGTATATGTAATATACATAGAATTTTCATTTGTGCTAAAGCTTAAAATGAACGGCTATTGTATGATTAATAATAAATTTGAAAGTTTTGATTTCAAATGTATGTTTAAATGACGGGCACATATAAAATGGAAAATTAACATTTTCCATTTTAATTTTGCAATTTATCATTGGGTTTTTTTGTGGTACACAATTCCTTCCTGCGTTCAAAGTGAATATTATTATTGTTATATGATAATAATGTTCACCTCTCACAGAAAAGTAACCAAATAATTCAAAATACTGTAAAACAAAAGCGCATGATGGAATCACTAGAACCTTTTAACTGATCAGTTAAAAGGCTACGCTGGTTAATGCCTTGATTGCCATGAAAAAAGATGTGTCAGCACTACTGGTCTCAAAATATACCAATCTTAATTATATAGAGGAGGCCGTGACCAAACAAATATCTAGTATTTTTTGGAATATTCCAACCATTCAAAATTCATATATAATGTAAATTTACATTATGTGTAGTTACTCATAATTATATTCACATATTTCGAAATAAACAAGTGCAATTCTATTCTGTTATTTATTAAGCAGGATAGTCATTCTGCTATTTTTTACGTTAGTTTATTTATTAAAATAAATAAAATTATAAAATATTATGAGTAAATTATAAAATTTAAAATTGTTCAAAACATCAAGAAATTAAATTAATTTCATTAATTCATGGAACAGCATTTTTTTATCAGTACTAATAGGCGATTTTAAGTCTAGCTTATTACGAAATGCGATATGACATTGGAAACGCTTTAAAAAATATTCTGTGGACATAATTTGACGGCCAATATTTGCTTTGGTCGCTCGAAGGAACTTATTAATTCCGCTTCATTAAGTAAAGTTTACACACGCTAACCTCGGATTAGTTGATTTTAAACATGTTTTTTTGGTTCCGAGAATATGCCTGGCCTCATATTTCTTGAAATTTCGATCAGTATTTATACATTTAACGTGTACCGCATATAATAAAGCTGTAAGACCGACGTGTCTGTACGTCGAATACGTTTATTAAAAATTAATTTAGGGCGCTATGTAATAGTAATATCTACTGTACAAAAATAGGGTTTCTTAAAAACGTTTATCTGTATTCGAAGACGTTAATCTCCAAAAGCACTGAAAAAATTTTCATGGGGATTTCACAGGAAAATTTTATTTGTCTTTGAGCAATATTTAGACTTTACTTTATGAAAATTGATATAATATAGCCTAAATGAGGAAAAGCATAATGATGCGAAAGAAAATGACGAACGTCCAGAGAGAAATTTACATGAAAAAAAAACCAAAATTCCACACATTCCAAGAGAACTTATGACGCGGTTAAAATGTCAACTTTTTTTGCAGCTACATCAAAACTACAGATTTATGTTTAACACATGAGGTAAAAACTTAAATCAAGAAGAAAGGTGCATTAAAAATAAGCTAAAATTGTCGCCTACTAATTTTATTTTCATTTATTTTAAAAGAGAATGTCAATAAAAATCATAAGCACTATTTTAGACTATAAATTGGCATAGCAAGTCAACGTAGAGTACGTAACGTAAGAGGAAATAATTAATGAAAATCATTGCCAGATGTAAAAAAAAATTGAGTTGTAATTGTAATTCATTTAATTAAAAAATCCTCATTATACACACTTTAATACAACTCAAATACTTAAAAATGGTTAATGTCGTGCCGCATAACGCATTGTATGTACCTAATTCTATTATTACGTAACCGCTGTTTAGCATTTTTAACTTTCACTTTTCACTGCAGTTGGCGTTGTAGAGTTTTACTCATTTTAATAATTTCAATATGTTTAAATCGAATAAAGCATCTCGTATCTTTAACCAAAACCTCACTCAAATCATGCACCATCTCAAGAAATATAGTGGGAGCGAGACATATATTATTTTCTATTGCGAAATGGTATAACTGTCTTGCTCCTTCCACTCTCGAGATTGAACGCGCACTTGAGTATGCATTATTAATAATGGCGTTTACTTAAAGTAGCAGCGGCGGAGGGTCATGGGGATCATGGGAGACATGACTCCTCCCTGGGTGAGCCTTTGTCTCACTATTGTAATTGAAATAGAGCCAGTCTTGACTGAACCTCGGCACAACACTACAGACAAATCGTTAAAATAACAATATATATGTAAACGATTTTGTTGAAATGTGCGCCAATAAGTAAAGAAAAATATTACAAAAAAGATTTACGTAAAGTTTCGTCATCGAACATACAAAAAAATCGATATTTTACAACACTGGAAATTTATCACAAGAAAATATTCTCATTTTCCGTTAAATATAAATATTTTAAATGTCGAGATCGTTTCAATGAACTATATTTCAGTAATCTGATTTTCAACGACGGATGTGGAATACAAAAAGAAAAACAGAAAAAAAAACGTTATTCCTCTTCGATCTAGTCTCGGACAAGGCGTTTCCTAAGACGAAGTAAAAGGTTGCTATGGCATGGATTCTTACTAGCGGTCACGGCCGCCGACCGCGTCCGACAGCCGCTCTGGCCCGATGGCCTCATGCCTGTATACGGCCCGCACTACGCACTCGGCCGGTCACTGAATAATGGTACACGCTATTTCTGTTTGGGTAGGCCGACATGTGCATGACTAGCGAGTCAGAAAAATATCACTAACTATCATTCTTTTCATGGAGTTGCGTTTCCTTAATACTCACACATCCTATCGACGCATAAACTATTTTCGCAATTGCCCGTGCAAATTACGGCACTAGCGGTCGCAATTTCAAAGGGTTTGTGCGTGGAGTCACGTGCTGAAGACTGTGTGCTTCATGCTTTTACGAAGAAATATTATAATCAGCCAATATAACGTCATATTAAGAATTCGCGCGATATCGCTTCACACTCCGAAGGCTTTGAAACTCAAAACTTATTTCTTTTCATGTTTTTGATTACATACTGTGTAAACGAGAGAGCGAAAATGCATTAGAAGCCGCGTGCCCCCTTCTAAATAAAATCATAGAAAATTAAAACAAATCCATCGACCCTTTCACTGTTACATCTACATCGAATTCTCTATTACCTCTACATCAAAGACTCACACAAATTAAACAACTTACATATTTTACAATTCCGTTGTGTTTATTTAAATATGACGGCAAATTGCCAACGGAATCGCTTTCCATAGTTAATATACGTTGAATTCATTTAAAAATAAGTAGTAGTCCCACAGAGTGTAATGATGTATTTGTTATTGACAGTGGATTCGAAGTTGAATTACAGCAATATGAATCATCATTAATATATCTATATTAGTATAATTGGTAATACATAATAGCATTTTCAAAATACTTTTACTGCCCATATAAATGCAAGATATTAGAAAATTTAATTTTTTTCCGCTGTAATATAATTTTACACTCGTTGCTAACTTCACACAAAAGCCATTAACTTTGTCATACACTTGAGTGGAAGGTTTGTTTTTTAATAAGTTTTTTGGTAAAAACCCACATTCCCCACCGTGGCGCAGGTCGGACCTAGACAGCCACCAGTTCCAGCTGACGATGTGGGGCCCGCACATCAGCACGCGCGCGCGCTACCGCTCCTCGGGCGTGCTGCTGCTCGTGCGCGCCTCCGGCGGCGGGGACTACTGGGGCGAATATGGTACGATGTGATCCTATGATTTTCTGTATGCATGTCGTTTTATTGATAATCTTGTCGCAAAAATCGTCACTCTAATTAAGTTCATGATGCCAATAAAACTCGGAAATAATAATAAAATAGACATATGAATATGAAAATACAAAAGATAATTTATATACAGCAAAGCTTCTGACATTGAAATTTATTCAAATAGACTCAGAAAAATATATTATTGAAAGAGCAAGAAAGTCACATACGATTTTTTTAAATCTTTTTTTATTTTGTTGATATTTAATTACTGCTTGCATTAGGTACTTCGTTACCCGTCTAATTGTTTATTCATGAAGACCCTTTTTCTCACGAATGCAATATGATTGACGAAAACTGGTAAAAATTCTAGAGATTTGATGGATAAATTTTCTACATTTTTAATTTTATATCGAACCCTCGAAATAGGAATCATAGCATTTGTCCGGTTCTTTATTTCAATAATATCTTCCATTTTAGTCATCTTTTTGGTTTTTCCTCAATTCTTAAAATATAAAGTTTTGAGAATTCGTCAAATAAATTCGACAAAAAAATTTGGTTGCCTGTAAAGTCGGTATACGGGCGAAAGTTTTACGTGACAACGACTTTGAATGGTAAAATCATTTTAATGTGAATATTCATTCGTATAGTAGGAAGAAGGATGAAATAATAGTAACAATTTAAAACATTTATTTATACAAAGAATTATATTTAAAACATTAATTTATACAAAGAATCTCGCACTGAATTTCATATTAACAAAATTTTATTTTTACCTTTACACATACATACGTATTTATATACAAATATACATACAATAACTTGCAATACATTTGCAAGCTATGCACTAATTCTCTAGTGCTGCGCGCGCGGCAGACCGATCATAGTTGAGTGGGAGAGACGCAAGGCATTCACGGGCTCTCTCGTTCGGTGACTCATCGTTACGTTACCGAGCGTTACACTTTTCAAAGGGACTCCCAGCCGCAACCTAATTTAAGACGTTGTCACGTCAAAAAATTACAACGTTACTAATTATAAAAAAAAAATTCATCCAAAATAGATGTGTGGAACAGACTTTTATTTTAAAAATTTAAGATATATATATATATTCCACAAATTATGTCTAAAAAAACTGTCATGACATACAAATAGACGGACACTTCGGTGTCCATCTACTTGTATGTCATGACAGTTTTTTTAGTTTTTGTATGTCAACTTGTATGTCTGTGTAAAGTATAAAGAGATTATCTTTGACGTTTTAGGTATAGAATCCAAAGATTTTGAATTATCACATACGTATTGTACAAAATAATATATATTATTCATGTCTTTGGATCTATGATCTACACACATCACCAAAGATATTCGAACCTAATGACGTCGGCTACATATATGAGAGAGTTCTCACTCAATCCGAATTCGGTCATGAACACAATTTCTTTAGAAACCACAATTCTTTTTTGGAACCAGTGCAAAGAACTGCGTTTAAGCTAGTCCCGGAAGTGGAGGCGATATAAATTCATCATTAAAAAATAAAAAGGAAAGTCACCACAATAATATTTCTACCTCCACCTTACCATATTAAGAAAAGACTGATATATTCCGACAGACGGTGTGAAAGCCAAAGTGTACTTCCGCGGCGAGCCGTACGAGCGCGACGGCAGGACCTACCTTAGGCTGAAGCAGCTCAAGCTCGACTTCAGCGTCAAGGACATCAAGATGGGCGTGGAGAACCTGCACAACGGCAACGCCGTCCTGCGTTAGTATTTGGAAACTTCCTCTATAGGCCTCGGGTCTTTGTATCCATCTCTACGAAGAGACATAAAAACGCACAAAGCACTTGTCGCAGTAAGCAATCGAAATATGTTAATTTTAATTCCGAAAAATACAAAATCGTTTTTGTGTTTCATTTTTCATTTGGAACATTCTTTATTTTTTGTCTGTCCTACAAATACGCGAAAAGGCAGCCGCCTTGATTTCTACGTGATGTCGCCATATAGCAAACGTCGACTGCAACTCACGTTTGTCATATTTGTCTTATTTTCAAAATTCATGGACCACCGTCGATATTGTTTACAGCTGACAGTTGTTGACTGTGTCGTGACGTCACGTACAAAATCAACATGGCGGCTAACGTTTATGCGAGGAGATTTAAAGTTAACTATTAAAATTTATTGAAAATTTATCTATTTTATAAAAAGATTCTATAGGATTATTATTGGCAAAGGATCAAATTAAGCCCCTTTTCAAATAATAGCATAATAATCGACTTAAGTTATATCTCCAGAATGGTATGTTACATCATCTTTAAGATAACTCCAATAATACCAATAATATAATTAGCACCGAAACACTCCCTTTATTACTATCCACCCATTTGGAAAAAAATTTTCATAAATCCCAATCGTTCGACATTGCTTAGTTGTGAACACATTTAATGATATTAGAAAATATTATACATACTAGGGCAATCAAATACAATTATATGCATAATTTATGAATGACTAAATAAACAAATTATATAATGATTATAAAAGTATCAAAAATTAATAGGCTAAGCGATGATAATCACATGGCATCACACGTACAAGAATTTAACGTTTATTGTATATACATACCTATGTTTTGTTATGCTTTGTAAAAACAAAATTACTAATAGATATTAGACTCGGTACAAAAATAGTTTTATTATTTCTATCGTATGGGTTGAGTTAGATATGTCAAATGATGCAAAATTATGGTCAACCTAAAATTTAATGTAAGTATAGAAAACGATCACTAGATAAACAACAAACTATTAATGAATGAGAAAGAAAATTCCATTAATTACTGGGTAGTAAATGAAATACGAAAAAGTGTTGTTACCTGCCTGCTGACAGACAGACTGATATTGGAAGCTTAGTAATAGGATTCTGTCGACACCCTTTAGGTACGAAATCCTAAAAAGATTATCGTTATCCATTGTCAAAATATTTTCTATTAAAAGCATCCACAATTCTACGCAGGATTTTGCCCTCGATTTTGTTCCTTGTAAACGTGAAGTCTCAATTTGAATATGAACTCCGATTATTTGTCGAAACCATCTTACGAATTAAGTGAACACAAAAGTAAACATAAGTTAATATTTACCTTTTTTAATTTCGCATAATACAATTTCAGAGGCTGCACTGAACCTGTTCATCAACACCAACGCCCAGGAACTGCTCAAGGAGATGAAACCAGAGCTGAAAAGAGACCTCGGCGCCAAAATGTCCAGATTTTTGAACCGTATCTTAGAAAAAATACCCTACGACGACTGGATCATAGATTAGAGAGTTTTCTTTTTTTTTTACAAAGTGCTTAATATTTATATCACGAAAATATTTATTATCTTATTGGCAACGCGATAAATCGGTAAAAAAAATTTTTTTTTAAACTTGTCAGTTTGGAAATGTGATCTATAAGCCCTTAATACATATCAATTTACTTTCAGATAAATGTATTTGTTGATTGTCACTTATAAATATAATATTTCACACTAAATTCATTTCTTTAAGTACTCCATTTTGTACTTTAAAATTCGTTCTTACTATGTGTAATAAATTGTAATATACGTTGCGATAAATTGACTTAACTTTCCTTACACTTAATATCCAAACGAAATTGGATACAATGTTTTTTTTTATATCTTATATTCAATACGTAGGTAAATATTAGCATAGAATAGTTTTATTTATCTGTCAAATAAAACATTGTCTTGACAATATTAATGGTCTCAAATAAAACTTTTGAATCGGGAATTCTTTTCAATAATATACATATCATAATATCATTTTTTATGCCATTTGTGTCCTTAAAAGACAGAGGAGCATGCGAACCACCAGAAAGTAGATGATCATCGCCATCCATGAACACTCGCAACTCTAGAGTCAGCACTGTGCTGCCGGCCCTTTAGAAATAAATAGGATATCTGATCGGGGAAGAACAGGCCACAACAACTTTTAGGAAAGAATAGGATATCTAATGGAAGGACGGGTGGGCCAATTGCCAACCAATCGCGAAAACGAACTCATTAAAAATTTTTACAAGCAAATTTGTATCTACAATTCTGCTTAACATAATCACAAATATTGGCTTATTTAATTAATTATTTTCTCTTGACTCTACCTTTAGAGCCACCGTACGGGGAGCCACTAGTGGTGGTCTAACAAAGCCACTAGTGGTGGTCTAACAAAGCCACTAGTGGTGGTCTAACAAAGCCACTAGTGGTGGTCTAACAAAGCCACTAGTGGTGGTCTAACAAAGCCACTAGTGGTGGTCTAACAAAGCCACTAGTGGTGGTCTAACAAAGCCACTAGTGGTGGTCTAACAAAGACACTAGTGGTGGTCTAACAAAGAAACTAGTGGTGGTCTAACAGACACTAGTGGTGGTCTAACAGACACTAGTGGCAGCCACATGTTATAAACAATATGTTTCAATGTTTCATACATCTTATATAGCAATGGCGCAAACTTAGCACTCGAGTGGCCGTGTCTAGTCTCAAGCTGCAAGTGTTGTCACTGGTTTCTTGTTCACCCCGCTCGGTCACCGCAATCGTCGCTTCACCCAGTCCATGACCTGCGTCACTTTGTTGTAATCACGGCACCTAACCTATTCTCCATCCTAAAATTAAAAACAACACCGCGGTCAAGAATTTCCATTTCTCCATGGACACGTCTAATCCCTATCCAATGCTGAGACATGCAATACCGGTCACGACTGACGATTGCGTCCAGCCACTAGTAGCTGTGACTGGCTTGACGTAGTACTTGTGACCCCGTTTAATAGTTCAATATGTAGCGGTGTTTGATTATATATTTTATTGCATTCCTATCAAATCTTAACTTTTTTTAGCGTTTTCGAAGGTCAAACAAGCATGTGTGCCACCAGAAAGTAAGTGATCGCCGCGGCCCGTGGACACTTGCAACTCCAAACGGGTCGCCATTTGCGTGTGCGATGGAGTGGAATGGGCCACCGTAACCTTCATTCTCTAGACGCAACCACGAAAGCTGTTACTTGACATCTATATTCTGTGAGAGGCATGGCTCTACCGGACAAAATAATGAACGTCTAGATAGAGCTTCACCTAACCGATAATTAGTATTTGGACCGCGACGTGTAATGTGTCCACAATGATTGTTATTACCCAATAATGAAGCGTCTATGTACTTGTCAAAGAATACCATTTAATAAAATATTCCCAAAAATTACGAAAAAAGACATATCTGCTTAGAGTACACTCTTCAATTTTTCAATATATTGTTTATGATGACTTAATAATTGCAAAAAATAAAGCATAATGTACAATTATTTTCAGTTAACGTTCTTAAAGTTTTTATTACATTTATTTGGATAGACAGAATTTATAAAACATTAAACATCTAATTATAAGTAGATATAAATATCTAAACACTGATAATTACAAAAAAAAAACGTGTAACATTGATTGCGATGATAGTAGTAACAAAAATAATCATAATGAACCTAATTTTACAAAGGTGCCTTGTTTGTTGTAAGATTAAAATCGTATAATGATAAAATGGTAATTGTCGATGGTCTTGATTAATTATATGGTATGAATACGATTTTTCAAAATGGAACAACGATCATTATGCATTAGTAGTTTCTAAAAAAATATACCATTGCATATGCTCTTAGCAATGCACTTACGCCTTTAATGCTGGACGCCACACCGATTTTTCGTTGCAATATGATCCGTTGCACAAGCCTAATTATAGGAGAAATTGTACAACTGAGTGTTGATTGACTATTAAAATATATAAATAAATATTGATTACATATGACTAGGTACAATGTACTCGATATCACTGGAGTTACCGTCTTCAAAATTCGTTGTTTCTCAGCAAATATTTATTTTTCCCTTTAATAGCATAACCTACGTATATTTTGAGCACAATGTACGTTTCTAGCAATACATAATGTTCTTTTTAACCAATTAATAAAATAACCAACAAGTGCACCAGCGTGCGGCGGTCGTTTGATGCGAGCCGCCTCGCACCAGCGGCATAACTAAGTGGAAATCTAAACAAAATCTAGAATAGTGATCTTCAGACTGTCAATTATTTTGATAAGGTAAAAATTATTTAGTTTTATAGACACACACACACATAACAATATAAAATAATGTAAAAGTATAAGAATATAGCGCTCAGATATGTATGTGTTATAGGCATGTAAAAAGACCATAACTCAGCGTCGACATCTGCTCAGAGAATAAATCGTTGATTTTCAGCCTCAACCTAGGTTGAACCGTTGACGTGGCGACCGATGATCGTGCAGCGAAATAGACAACAGATTAAAAAAGATTGAAATAGTGTTTCTAAACATCACAATACAATAAAGGACACAAAAATAATTAATAAAAAAAACGTTTCATGATATAACTAAAACAGAAAAAATTTACTTTATTGAGGATTGGTTAGGGTGCTTAATAATAATTTACATGTTACACGTGACACCTTTCACTACCTACGCCAGGCGTTGTTGATTTAATTCGTATTTGTTCTTATCTTAGTGATAATTATGTACTCTTTGGTTCTTATCACCTTAATATTCGTAAGTTCCTGCATCGTGCGAACAGTACTTAAAGTGACTTCTGTATTTCAACAAAAGTGTTTTAGTTAACTACGTGAACACAGTTTTGTTAAAAGCTTAACTTAATAAAATTATTTAATACCATATACCATGGAGAAGAATAATATAAGTGGGCTTACAGAATCGTAATTTGCAATTTTCGAAAATATTGCTATAGACGGCGTAAGAGATGGTGCTCATTGAGAAGATAATGCATATTCACGTCAATAGATGGCAGTACTAAATATTATATATCATTATTTTGACTCGTGTAAATGTTTAGCAAATAAAACAAAATAATAATACGAAAATAACTTTCATTTATTATTAGAAAGAAATATGCTGTATGACCCTTTTAAATAACAATTTATCGTAAAATGTTCACAGTTTAAGACAATGTTGTTCTTGTTTTACGAAACAAACTTCCGCTTCTGCATCTAAGGGTATAGCACATTATGTAAACAATAATAACAACAATAGCACAAATAATTAAATAACAAAACAATTATAGAAAAAAGAACACGAAAGCGATACGCAAGAATGCCTTCTCATGCCCACAAAAAAGTATAAACTAACCATCAAAGAGTACATTATTATAACTGTCGACCATAGATAATACACTATATGATAGTTACTGCTAACCTTAGAACTATGACGCTGACATAAGTTGGCGCATAGTTTGCTACATTAAAAATTCACAGTCATGAGTAATACTAAACTTTCATACTCTATTCACTTTATTAAACTGGTGATACATACGGTACTCTAGCCTAAATAAATACTGTTAGATGTCATTAAAAATTTCGTAATTTCACATAGACTATTCCATATAGCACTACTGTCTTAATACAAAAAATAAAATTACAAATAAATGGTGGTATACGACTCTAACATACACCACAGACTAGGGAAATCTACTAAAAAGATTAAGTTGAAAAAACAGAGATCCATAGTAAATATCATTGTACTGGTTAAGTGAAGGGAACCCTCCTTTCATAGATTTTACAAATAATTATTTAAGGTCGTTTAAAATTTAGATTTTAAGTAACGCAAGCGTCTCATTAAAATTATCATATAGTTATTGTTTTAATTATTTTTCATTTGATTTAAGCTATCAATTATTATAACACAGTATCCAATGTTAAATTCACAATAAAACGTATTAAATTATTTATATTCATAAATTATGTGATTTCAACAATATTTATTTAATAAAAATAACGTTGTATTTATGTAGGTCCTTAGTAAATGCTTTTTTGTTATTGTAACAAAAATTTTTTCGATGTAGTAATAGTTCCATATTTCACCTTCTAATTTAAGTATTGTGTTTCATAAATATTTTCTCTTCATAAATATTTTCCATTTGCCACGGAATTTCAGACTTGCGATGTTCTTTTTACTTTAGCTGTAAGTGTGAGTGATTAAATATATTCTTTGCATTTTACAAAATTTTAAGCAAGTGGTTTCGGAGATAAAGGCGAATTGTCGGTTTGCGTGTATTTTTTTCTATTAATTCTTAAACTAAAATAATATTTCCAAGTCAAAAAAGTATGTATCATATTATAATAACCCTATTCATTTGATACGTCCTACGATATACATGACAATAGTACAATGTGCAACAAATGCGGTAAGTTTTCGATTGCCCACGAGAGCGAAGTCGATCGCTCGAGTGCGAAATCGACAACACCGGTCGAGTTCCAGATACAGTTTGTTTTTTTAAAGTGCGGAGATAGTACATAATGGCGTCCAGAGGCGAAGTTGCAGTGAGTTATTGAGGGCGCGTGGGGGCTGGGCGGGGGGCGAAGACGTCCGGACAAAAAAAAAACAAATAAAACCTCTATAACAACAAAACAAAAGGTGGTGCAAATCCATCGTTATCATCATCACCTATCTCTATGTCAAGATTATTACTTTTGTAGTGGAAAATAATTTGTCTCGTAAGGGCGAGAGGGCGCGTGACAAATTGTAATATTCACCACTCCCTTCTTTGCGGTAATGTTGTTTAAGCGGACTGTATATGCGGCCAAGTACACCGCCGAATTCAACATACAATTCACATTAGATAATTCGGAACGATCCTGGGGCACAATACAGGAGGTCGTCCCGAGGAATAAAATTGCACGTGCCGGTAGGCCGCGGAGTAGAGCGACGCCTCGGCTCCTTGCAGGTCCACACCGGCGACCCGGGATGTTTATACACGAGTATATTTAAATTATACGGGGCGGACGTGTGTGCCCGACGCGGTTGACCGTTACAACTCAAATCGATGTCCAAGATGCGTGCGACGGGTAGTATGGGAAGGAATGGGCGCTGGAAATCTAAACTGCAAGCAAGAAACAGACACAGCGACCTGGCGCATACAACTTTTGTTAAGCTTTTTAAATTTATGTTTTACTTTTTATACACTAATAAATTATTTGGTTGTCACTTCCACCTCACTATTTTAATTTTGACACTTCGATTATGTCTTTTTTTTGTTATTATTTTTTTTATATAGGAGAAGTTTTATAGGGAAATTTGCGTGCGCTAAGTATTTTTGCGTCCGATAAATTGTATTTGTCGCATCCGAATTTTTTTTTAAGCATGAGATATCAGCTACTTAGATACCTAAAAATGTTAGGTACTATTTATCCTTCATGAGTAATATAGAGTATTTTTCCAACTTCCTAAATTTCCCTTTACAATTTGACTGTAAAATCGAACTTCATTTTTTATTAACACTACTTTCATATTTGGGCCATCTGATTATGTACATCTGGCAAATTTCTACTTTTTTCGTACAGTACATTACGAGAAAATGAAGGTAACAGACAGAAGTGAGATTGATTCGAAGAAGATTTCATTTTTCATCTGGTTCACGAAACCCAATGACAAATACAGTCATATTGAGAACCTCCTCTTTCTCTGAAATCGGTTAGTAACACAAAAGTCATGCGTACGCGCACTAAGCTATGGCATCGGAAGAGAAAGTGCGGCGGAAGACGTGGATGTCTACAACTACGAGCGTGGACAAATACCAGCGCGCGTCGTTCTTTGTCTGATATTGTTTGATAATGAAGAAATAATGCACGAGGAATTACTAGATCTATACTAATCATTTTTTTTCACTATTTTATTTTATATCACACTCAAAACATCGCATAAAACTAACAAGTCTTAATGACAATGTATTTAGTACCTACAATCGTGATTACTTATAAATCAAACATTAAAAGGTTCATTATTATTAATTATAACAATATATAGGAATTGTTTTTTCACATTTTTTTTATTCAAATGTCCATAGGATTAGCATAAAAAAATTTCAAAAAAATTAAAAAAAATAAGTGTATTATCTCACATAACTTCTCAAGCCTCTTGTGACTCAGTAAAGCAAAGCCAATGCATCCACCGTCACGTAGTCATAATACGATAATCAAATAGCTCGATGATCTCATTGAAAAATTTGAATCGCTATTCATGAACAAGGATACAAATTCAAATATTCAAAACGTTGTTGTACATTTATATTTAGTTACGGAAAAAATAACGTTTAATAGTGCTTATCTTTATTTTTAATGAAACTGTACAATAAAATTGTTTATTAAAAATAAATTAAATTACACTACGAGAAGCAATAGTGATCATGAAAAATTAACGATATCTACTTTGATAAATTTTAGACTTAGTAATATATATATACTTGGCGCTCTTCCACGAATTTCTTGGAAATTTATTATTAACATAAAATTACTTTTACAAATCAGTTATGAAGTAAAAACTTATCTTAAAAGCTACTTGAAAGCGATATTTTATTAATAGTGAATTTAATAGGCGCTCTTAGAAGACACCCTAATGATAATATAATTCTATATATTTTGTGAAGCACGTGGCTTACATTAATTATTCACCAAAGTTCATAACGTATATATATATGGAAAATTCCGTTTTAAAAAAAAATATTCGCATTTACACATAATATCTTTTCTTATTACAGGTGGATATATAATACGATATGATATGTTAGGTGGAGTTGTGAAATAAAGAAAATAGTAAATAAGAAGTAGAAAGCACGACTTTTATCCAGATTGTCCAAATAGCACTGCCTGCTAAGGCCAGCAATGCAAAGAAAGCGTAGCTTAAAAGGTAAGCTAAAATAGGCTAGAATAACAAGCAAAGATATTGAAATGAGAGCTAAATAAATGTGAGAGAACATGAATACTAAAATGAAAGGTGCCCGTTACCCCATTTCCGAACAAATCGAAAATTTTTCTGGAATATGGTGAAAAAGATCCGAAGGAATCCTGAGACGTAAATATATACAGGTATAAAAATAGGCGTAGTGCTGTCAAAGAGTTATGTGGTTCGAAATAGGGTGTGGCGTTAAGACTAAAAATATATATGTTCAGGTGAGTTGACCATCTGAAAGCTAGTGTCAAAAGGAATCTACATATTAAACGTGTGTAATGGAAAGGTCACACAAAGGTCACATATACAAATATATATATATATATATATATATATATATATATATATATATATATATATATATATAGGATAGTTTATAGCAATAAAAGACCAACACTTAAAAGAAATCGACAAACGAATAAACAACATTTGGAAACGGTACCGGTCACTAAAAGAAATTGTTAAAAACGAGGCACTACCAATGTCAGTAAGAAGCAAACTATGTAACACATCTATTTTCCCATGTCTTTTTTATGGGTGTCACACATTGCCAGGTTGGAGCAAAATAAATCAAAAATTAATAGTTTGCCAACGCAACATGGAACGAAGCACGCTAAACATAAAGTTCAAGGGCAGGTGAACTTTAAAAATAAGGAAAAAACCAAAAATGATCGATGTTTAACAAAAAATAAGGAAATTTAAATATAATTGGACTGGTCATTTTGAGCATCCGAAACCGACCAGTTGGTATGAAACGATTAATGCATGTCAATGAAGCAAGAGAAGTATTAAGAATCCAATACACTTATAAAAATTAAAATATGTATTATATGCATTAGATTTATACATAAGCTACAGGATTGTGTGTCCTCACTTAAGCAGAATAATCATTGGATAACCTGAACCATTTGAAAAATATATCTTAATGTGTTCTTAGTTTGTGTCTCATTTAGGAATTACGGTGTGTTCGTAACGAAAACAATCTACCACAATGTTTGACAAACCTAACTGCCCGCGTCAGCGGATTGGGAGGAATTACGCTATAGGATGACACTACAAGTAAATAAAATGAGTGACATTTATGAATGGAGGAGACTTCTACGTAATTACTATTTATTCATGGGCACTAACATTCACCGCTTGGATAAACTGCTGGTTGGTATAGTTAAAAAGAAGAGAGAGACCACAAAATTAACGTATTTTCCAAAAGTTTTTCTATCCAGTATAACACATAGAAAAGAGCATAAAATTTCGTATTCTTTATAATTAAAATTCTTTATAATATTAATGGTCTACAATTCATGCAGATCACATTTTAAATCGTTTTCACATTGAAATCATTCGCCCTATTTCAACTGTTATCGCTAAAAAGGTCCGATGATTTCTGACTAAGATGTCGCTTTTTAATTATACAGATGAATGATAATATTAATAAGTAATTCTAAATCTATGTACACGAGGCTTTACTAATAGCCAATGGAAGAGAAGTTTCTAGCAACAAAGCGCACTATTATCCATTAACTCCCAACCAAAAAAAATGGTCCTCCACCAAGTGTGGAGTGTCCCAGAAAAATAGATGTAGAAACAGTGATGTTAGACAGCGGGTGTGGTTTGAAATAATATGTAGTAACTAGAGCAGAAAGAGATATGTTGCGGTGGTTTAGCCATCTGTAAAGGATGAATAAAAGTAGAATGACAAAACAAATCCATAGAGAAAATGTGAGTGATGGAAAGGTCGGCAAGGGTCGCCCTAGAAAATCCAATGCGGACCAAATTGGTGGCATATTAAAAAAAGGGCCAAATTTTAAGCACCCGCAACTGACCAACTTGCATGAAAAGATTAAAGGATGTTAGTGAGTCAAGAAAGGTATGCAAAGATCGTACCATGTGGAAATTTGTAGTCCCTGCCTACCCTTCTAGGAAATAGGCGTGTGCTTATATTATTATTGTTATTAACTCCTAGCCACTAAAGAGTGCTGTGTAAGTCCCTTCATCAACTCCGCAGCATGAGATGATAACTATGAGATGCAAAAACTTGAATAATTGAAAAAAGTTCAAATACATTATACGTGCCTATAATATTTGTGGATATCCCTTTATTTCCCAAAATCCCATCGTCAGATTCTGACTTGGTGACTACAAAACCATCACAAGAGTACACACCTCAATCCAAAAAAAATAGAAATCGTCCATAATTGACGAAGTCATTGCTGGACATACAAAAAAAAATACATTTGTCGAACATAGACCTTCTGCTATTTTTGAAGTCGGTAAAAAAATTATTTGCTTTTTTATAGAATTGGCGCATAAACCAAAACTCCTAATGTAAATTTGATCACTTTTAAACATAGTTAATAGTCTACAAGGGCTACATATGTCGTTCTCCGTGATGAAGCGATACTTCCTCAAAATATAATACTCATGAACGTACCATACATAGATGATTCCATTGACACACGAGTGGCGCGGCTGTGCCTAGGAACTCCGCAACTTTTATAAAAACGGACACCAATAGTTGTCCGTTAAACGTCCTCTGCAATATATATACAATAATAAATTTTATTTCTCCGTAGTAAATTAGTATTTTCGTAATTTATTTATTTATACGTACTTAAATGTAAAACGTTTTTTTTTATATTGAGAACGTCTGTTCGATAGCCTCAGTAGGGGCCCCACCTTCGCCGAAGATCCGAATTGGCTCTGGTGTCGTGAGCTCTAAGGCTAGGAAAATGACTGAGGTGACAAAAACACATGAATCAAGGACTATATAACAGTCAAAAATTGATATTTTTAAGAGAATATAGTTCTTTTCTCATGTTCCTAATTTTTATTTTGAAGATCAACTGCATATCTGGAGACATAATTTTTATTTTTTTTGAAAATAATAAAAATTTTTTAATCACGATTTTTTTTTTAATCGCCCGTTTCACGACTTACAACTCGCATCGTATGTGAACGGGAGTACCGATCTTGGTTTATAATAATGATAATTTTTATGTCAACAGATTTGTTTGAATTATTCAAAAAATATTATTGAATTCTGAATCAATTTTTAATTTATAGATAGACAATATTTTTTTGGCGGTGATTTTCATTTTATTCCTATTGTAATTGGGTTTCACTTTTAGGTCATGGAAAGCATGTGATTTGTGAATTTTTAAGGCTTGCCTGAGTGCTGGACTATAATCTGAGCAATGCCGGTCGTAACACAAAAACAAAATTATTTTGTTATCTATAAAAATAGTTATAAAAAATCTTTTTAATGCTATATTCATATTAATTATTTAAGTAAAAAATGGAGAAAAAGTCTTATTGGAGACTCCTTTTCCATAAAATAATAAAATGCCATGAGTTTTCGACAATGACTGACTATTTTTCTTTTAATTTTTTGGTACATCCCTAGAAATATTCTAGAACTAATGTCTATGCATATTACGCACAAGCTATGAATATAAATTATTTCAATGTGGACTATCAATGTCAAAAACATTAGGATATTTTTTTTGTTCATTAGCATTTAATTTCGAAGTTTTTGCAAGAAACTACAATATCTTTTTTGTCTTGTTTCTCTAACAAGTTTTGTAATTTCCATAAAAAAGTTGTACATTTTTTAGGTTGTGTGTCGAATCGATCATGTTTTTATACGTTTCGTCTTACATTAAATAAGTTTTTACGATATAAACTAAATTAATACACATATACCAGAAAGACTGCATAGAAAGGCGAAGCCACAGACATCGTTAATATAGAAGCAACACTTTAATAACATAGGTTGGACACCTAAAAATAGCAGTTTTTCTGCAATAGTAATGACGTAAGTAATCCAACCATTAAATTTAATCATAAAGTGCAAATAGATAGTACAATAACAATACATAACGTCCAACAGTGTCTGGTATTTACTATACAATTGACCCGGTTTCTGTCAAACATCTGCGCTTATACAACTTGCACAATCCGCCATTTTCTCTCCATACAAGTTTTGAGGACGCGACGCGCGCTTGCCCAACATATTTCACATTCATACATAATGTGCAACTATCCGCAAATCTTGTTACAACATTGAGCCATGCTCAATAATAATAGCCTGTAGCTATTGATTGGATTAAGAAGAATTTTTGTATTTCTTTAATGTCATGCGGTACTTAAAATTGACTTCCAAATACATTGTATGTTCTTATATAGTTTTCGTATATTTTATAGCATTCAATTGTATAATACGATCAAATATGCTCTTTGTTTTTAATATGGTAAGTACGGAAGAGTGATATTTTTATTCTTTTGCGAATTTTCAAACTTTAATATTTTTATAAGCAAGTGCTATATCGGAATATTTAGTGCAATTCAAACAAAAGTCTTGGACGACTCGACTTCGTCGTTTAGTTTTCCAGCTTTATCTAATTTGCCCAAAACATTCAGCTGCATGATTTTGAGCTGTCAAATGTCATAATTGTCATAATTTTTCCGTAATTCATTTTACTGTTTCATTCAATTCGGTGAATATTTGATAAATTTAAGAAAAATATAGTTTTAGAGATATTACATCATTTTACTAAACTTCCAAATGGTTATGAATGAAGTAGCCAGGCCACAGAATCGAGCTCGACCATCGCCTTGCTCTTAAACTTGCTTTGCCTTAGCGCTTAATGGCATAATTTATATAAGAACGTATGGGAATATGTATACAAATAACAGTAAATATTAAAATCAAAACGACGTTTATTCTCGTACTATTTTAGAAAAACTATTACATTAATTACAAACAGCAATTAAAAAACTATTTATGCTTAGAATAGAAAAACAGAATTATGCTGTGATTTACATAGCAAAATTGTAATTTGAAAATATGGTGTAAAACTTGAACTTTAAAGGCTAAAAAAGACCCAGTTAAAACTTCTCATTGCACAAAAAAAATAGTAATGGGGTTGACCCTAAAGGCCCTCTTTGCAACTTCCCTCAAACTTTAAATGATCAGACATAAAATTTCGTAGTAATTCAAAAAAAAAAAATTTTAAGTTTTTTATTATCGATATCTCACGCACGAATCAACCGATTTTACGCGGACCGTCGGCGATCAAAGTGCGTTTTTGATGTTAAGAACTGATTAATTTTTGGAATCGATCAGTAAAGCCGTTTAAAGGTATTTAAAAAAAAAACAGTTTTTCATAATTTTAATTTTTGAAATTTCTCAAAATTTAGGAGTCCGAATCGATTCAAATTTATAAGAAATTTAAGTTTGGTGAAACACTTTAGAAGGCCACTTGTTTGGTTCCAATCAGTCAAGCCGTTCCAAAGTTATGAGAGGCTTATATACATCCACACACCACGCACGCGCGCTCGCACACAGCCACGCACACACACATACACGCACACACACCCATACAACCATACAGACATCGAAAAATTGTTAGGGTGGCTTCCTGTGACCTCAAAACGTCGAGATCTGATGAAAACTCGATTTTCGGAAAATGTACGTAAAACCAATAACTTCCTGATTTTTGGAAACTTTTTTAGCGGGAAGTTAAAAAGTTAGTTAAAACTTATTTTCACACAATTACGGAGTATTCGTGAAACTGCATAAAAATGTTTCACTACGAAAGTGTAGCTCGAATTGATTCTGTCCATAACTTAACCTTTGATTTTATTGAATTTGAAACCTGTTTATTTTTAAAATGTAAACAAGAACAGATTCTAATATTGAATTCCCAAGGTTAAGTAGTTAAAATGCGTATCAATATACAGCCATGCGTATTACGCGACACGCGATACGCGCAGTCCCCGGCTAAGATACGAGACGTAGAATTGTTTTGTCTGTCTGTACCTACGATTTGTATATACAGACCGCCGATTGACCATAAGTTATAGAATTATTATGATTATTCTGTAATTTAGGAAGGCTTTATGAAAATTTCATATTAACCTTTTCAAAACGGTACAGTTCCGTTTTTCTTTCGATTTTCCAATTTTAAAAAAAGTGTATTATAAATAGATCTTTTTATTTTGTAAACATAATTGATTTCCTCCTGTTTGTCTATTTATATACGGCTGTCGTAACTAAATGTTATATGGTCAAAACGGGCACGGTAGCTGTAAATAAATCAATAATAATAAAAACATACACCATATCCATAATATCCAAGCGAACGGACTAGGCGCGAAAAGTAGGCGAATATGAGAACTGTAAAATCAACTTGATATCTCTACACCTACGAAATAAAGAGTAATCCGGGACTTTACAAAAACGCTATTTAACTGAAGTATAATACATAAAGATAAAAATTATAAATTTTATAACAGGAGCACTTGCGATTTTAATAGGCTATTATTCTTAAGAACCGGCTCTGCCACGCGCAGTGCGCCGGCGACACGCAGCGATTGAGTCACGAATAGGGGCGTATTAATACATACAATTTTATAAACACAATTTAATTTTTAAGTGTCTACTTTAGCTTAGTTTCTGCATGCTCTTTTTATTCTATTTTATTTTATTCATTTATTCTGTAAATGAAATGTACATAAAGTTTTCATACTATTAGCTGAACCCTGCAACGCTCAGCAATGGCTATTCTTGTAAATAATAAATAAAATAAGTAACACATTCTAATATTGTATATATATATATATATATATATATATATATATATATTTCAATTTAATGATTTTATATCTGAGTGCTATAACTTGTTGTACGATTCATTTATTAAATGAATAGTAAAATAACAATTAGGATTGCAATACAATTTTGAATGCAGATGTAAAAGTCTAATCATCAATAACAATCAAGGCAACCACGGACCTTTACGGAACGAATAGAAATAATAAGGTATTTGACTAAATTAAAACGAAACGAGACATAGCGTTTGTCCAATAATCATCACACATATTTATAAACCCCAGGAATCTTCACAACCCAGTATCTGGGCTTCAGGGCCTTTGTAAGCAACGTTTCAAAAGGAACATGTCACATTTTGTCCAATTATTAATTTGTTTTCATAATTTTTATAAGACGGGCACATACGTCCATCGTATCTGCGATCTCATTCCTTTATTTTATTTTCTTACATTGATTTCACATTTACTTGACAGGGAAATTATTCTGTTTCTGATGATATTATTATTAAAATATAAAGATATAAATACTCAATCAGTATTAAGTAATATTAATAAAAACAGTTTGCAAGTCGTAACATGATTTTTAGACTTGTATCTTACTAGATGAATGTGTTTTATATTTTTTTATATATCTTATACGTAATAAAATATTTTTTTGTATGTAAGAAATATTACTAAAAATATAGCATCGTAAGTATGTATTTAAATGGTTACAAATTACTAGTAAAGTATTCAATGATACTCGAACCTGATTATGCTGAAAAGATGTCGAATACGTAACAGTTTAATAAAATAAAAATGTATTCACTCATGATGTGATTACATTTTTATTAAAATAACTGGCTGTCTCTAAGTCGGTTTACGGGCGATAATTATTAATACGGACATATTTATTAATGGCCAGTAAGGTTTATCTGATATGAATGGTATATAATAATTATTATATATTAGGAAGTTTCTATCAGTACAAATTCCGAATTTAATTTACCGATAGTTGGGCAACTTTTTTTCCATCGTATACATGTGGCGTAACTCGGTGGAGGCATACTTTCGCGCGCTTTCGGCCGCGCCGCAGTCGATCGCGGGCAAATTTTTCGCGTGGCCGTTCGCGCGAACGTCGGTCTTGTTATAATATCGGAAATAAGTGTACATAAAGATCGACATACAGATCTGTGCGTTTTCTCGCAGGCTTAAAAACAAATCTGTGCAAAATGAAGTGCAGTGCCGAACGAGTTGTTTTAGTGTTTGTGATTTTTATGAATTATTTGCGAGCTGGCGACACGGAAAACGAAGCGGCGGCTATTAGTGAGTTTGTGTTTGTTTGTGTATTGCTTTGTTAAATCTGTATCGGTTTTTAAGGCTACTGTACGTTTTGAACAATTTTAACGCAGTTTGCAAAGTCGGTGACGGTGACAATGAATGAAAATTACAACGGTGTGCTTCAAACTCTCATTTGCAATAGTTAATATTATAAACTAAAAATGTCTAAATGTAAGTAAGCTTAGAGATTATTATTATTAATACTTAAGACATTAATTTAATGTCACGAATGTTAATATCTTCAAGATTAACTTAGTCAACAGCTAATTGTGAAGTTAAAACAAGGAAGTTGTATCTTATTTTATTATTTTTATATTAAGTATATTAACCCGACCGCTTCCCTGGGCATTATGGGTCATAAAAAAATTTTTAAAGAAATGATAAGGAATGTATGGAATAATAAAAAAAATTGCCTAAACTCATTTACAAACGATTCTGCGACAAATAGTCAAAGTGTTTTATCGATACGCTTTGTAGTTATTAGTTGATGCTCTGACAAAAAAAAAATTTTCATTTAACATATTGTATATAGATAAATGAACCAATTTTAATTTATTATGAATGTCACCAATTCTACCAACTACGGTAAACTTGTATGAAACGCACAATACATTAGAAATACTGACAATTTTATTACAAATCTTATATTAATTAAGTAATATTAACTTTTGACAACTCTAGTCTACTTATAGCGACAATTTTTATGGTATAAACCATATATTTAATATAAACTTACCTTGCAGTTTCAGAAGGTTATTTATAAAATACGGGTTCATTTCAATGGACATATTTTTGTCTCAAAATAATTTACACCTTATTATTTTGAGAGCTATTATTTTTAATGATTACCCATTCCTTCTTTCTAAAAAGTAATTATCAGCTTAAATCAAGCAGGCATCGCTTATTTACAAAATTATTATGTATCTAAAAGACTTAGTAAATAAATACTCACTGTAATAAGTACTTTACAAAATAACTGGTATTTTGGTGAAGTCCTTATTACTTATAAATTCAAATAGGTAGTATTTTTTTAATATTATTGATCCCCGTATTGCTTATCATAAAACCTTATTAAAAACATTACTAAAAGCGCTGATTAAAAAATTCATTTAATCTATGATTTTTGAAAAAAATATATTTTTGAAGGAAAATTGTTAATTAAAACATAATAGAAATCACCGGGATTATGATCTAAAAAACTTTTAATGCTAAACTTATTCTCAGAAATGTCCGCTATTCTAATTGAGTTTCAGGGTTAATTAACTATATACTGTTAAAGAGGCTGACTGTTGGGTGTCGAATAGTATTTTTCAATTACTTATCGAACATTCTGTTTAGTATATATGGATTTCGAATCACATATTTCTTTCATAGAATACTAATCTCCTACAAAGGTATAGAAACGGAAATACCTTTGTAATAGATAAATGTTCTTTGTATTCTTAGTAAATATAGAAATTATAAAATAAAAATTATAAAATACATTTATAACACTTCGACACCACGGGGCACCACCATCACAAATAAATCTCTGAAAATGAAGAAAATAATAATATTAGTATACATATAATTATTTTCTTATACATATATTAATGAAAGTAGATAACTTGTAAAAATAATATTTTCGTAAAAGACGATTTTGCAATCTTAAAATAATCTGTCTCAATATTTTAAGGGTTTTCTTTTATTTAAAAAAAAATATCTTTAAAAGTAGATAGTGTATTAGGCAGACATAATTCTACATTAATAATAAACAGTGATAATATTTGATATTTAGTTAAACATGATTTGCAATCTTAAAACAATTTATCCTAATGCTTAAGGGTTATATATATCTCATTCTAGTTTTACACGATTTACAGAAAAAAAACGTTTTACAGTTCAGTAATAAAGGGAATATCGTTATGTATTTTTTTTATTATTATGACAAGTGAAATATTTTCTTAGTATTATGACACGCCTTCGACAAAGAATTGCAAATGTACACAACGAGTGTACATTTGATTATACCGCCGAGTTTTTACAACCATGTTTAACTTACAACCTGTATTTTGCAGTGCTGCGTCACGCGTTTCGTATTTATTGATCAATCCCAACTGTTTGCTTTAGGAGGAATACGGAATAGACAAAACTAGGTGATGTATCGAGGTGTTTTTCTTTTCTTTTGATTGATCGATTCTTTCATTTTATTTGACATGCGACTCTCCGTACAATTTTTATAAGAAAGGAAAAAAGTGTACGTTCTCGAATAGCGAACCGCTATTACCAATTTTCGTCTTACTCGGTTCAGTAGCTTTTATATCGTACCAAATAGTAAGAGTTAAATAAAATCAATATGATTAAGTTATTACAATTACCTTTTATTTTTTTGCCATGTACTCTTTGTGTCTAAATGTAAGACTTTATTTAGATACAAACAGTACGTACCTACTTCATCCCTACAGATTTTAAAAAACTATCATTGTCATTATCATTAAAATTGTCGCATATAAATTAATGATATATAAAAGTATCAAATTCGCTTTATATTTCGGAGGAGTTTATATTGTAAACATTAAGTGTGAAGTAAGCCTCAAATCATGAACGAAATTCTGGGCAAATTATGGAAAAAGTAACAAAGAACATTAATAAAATTCTCGAAGAAAAATTTCTTGTGTGGGAAGAGAAACATGGAAATCTGAAAAATAATTGAAAAAACCACAAAAATATACTTCTTAGGAAAACAAGCGAGGAAAATAAATGTGGTACTATCCAGTATCGAAGATACTGAAACAGCATTCGAAAATCTGTAAAGAAACATAAACAAAGGTAGATCAGTATTTTTCTATCAATATAACCTACAATGACATACAAGAAGTTAAAAGAGTGAGAAAGAAAGAAGATACAACTCACAAAATTATAGTATAACTCTCTCAACTCTAGACATTCTGGTAACAATTGAAATTCTAAAACAAAGATATGGATCAAAGGGTACTCTTTACTATGCAAAAGCAGATTATCCGAAGTATGTGTTAGAAGAAAGGAAGAAACTACAACAACAGCTGCAATTAGAGAGATAAAAGGTACATATAGCTATAATTAAATACAACAAACTGATTATATTACAAAAAAGAACATTAAGAGAAAACTACCTATTTCAACTAAATATAATACAGCACTAAGTATAAAGGATATAAACTAAATAAATAAAAAGAACAAGTGCAAAAATCTGATGCAGCGGCAAGACAAGAAAAAGTAAAACTTAAGCCCCTCCTCCTGCACCACCTCTACAGATACCACAAATCAAAAAACTAAAACAAAAAATTACATTTTCCAAGCCGACTGCTCACTTTGGAGCACTATGACCCCGACCCTCCAAAGAAAATCACTTAATCACTAAGCTAAAATAATACAAAAAGCTAACGAAATACAAACTACAACATGCAATATTAGAAGCTTATCACCATTAACGCCTACAAGAATTAGAAGAATCCTCAAATAAAATTAAATATTGAACTTGAATTGATTTGATTGTAATATTGAAATGAGACGGTTTGCTACATAAATTGAAGAATATAAGAACTTTATACTTTACTACGAAGGCCACACACGTGGCAAACATGGGGTAGGATTCATTATCTTTATAATCTTTATAATACACAAAAATAATATAGAGAGCTTCATTTGCATCACAATACGTCTCGTGGTGCTAAAGATTAATATTCAAGGTTTTATGGCCACCATCCTTTAAGTATACGCACCAACAAGAACTGCAAATGAGCATGAATTGGAAGAATTCTGCGAAAAGCATTAGGAACCACACACAAGAACATTATACTAGTTACATTAAACTTTAACGCGAAGAATGGATTCCCCAAGAAAGAAGAACATTTGTTTATAAAGCAATACGGTTGGGATATAAGTAATGGTGGAAGATAGAGACTGGTGGATTTGGCACTTGAACACAAATTAACAATAATAAATGCGTTCTTCAATTAGAATCAAAATAGAAGATAAATATTAAAATCTCCAAATGGTGAAACCAAAAACGGAACTGACTGTATATTATCCAACCAACCAAGAATATTTAAAAAGATTGGTATGACAAATCTAAACTAGCCGTCGGACCACAGATTAATCAGAGCAACAGTGTAATTAATATAAATAAAATATGACATAAAATTATCTTGAATTTGTATATAAAATACGAAAAAACTTTTTCCCCGACCTTATAACAAAGTCGGTAGAATAAACTCTAAACATGATCTTACCCTTAGGGTATAAGACAAGGCGATCCGCTATCCTCAAAAATATTCATATCCATTCTTGAAGCCATCATCAGCAAAGTGGGCTGGAAGAACGCATGACTATATGTACAAGGCAGTTTCTTCAGCCACTTCAGATTCGCAGTAATATAGTTTTACTTTTAAAGACAAGCTCACAACTGCAAATCAAGGTCGTATCCTTACAGATAGCCAGGACAAATGTAAGACTGAAAGTCAATTCGGCCAAGACAAATAGTCACAAAACACCTATAACAGTTAAATAAATAAACTTGATACAGGTATTAGGAAAGCCACTTAGGTTTGACATAGAAAACAAGGGTACGCTAACGGAAATAGAAAGAAGAATACAGCACACATGGAACAAATACAGAAGTCTAAAAAAAAATTTAAAGGCAACATGCCAATGAATTTGAAAACTAGTATTATGAATTCTAGCTTGCTACGGGTTTAGAATCCTAGCCTACTACCGGTTTTGACATACGAATACTAAACGTGGAAATATAAGGCCCAAGAAAAACATAAAATCAACACTTGTCAGCGAGGACATGAACATAGCATGCCCAAAGTAAAGTAACAAAATACGACACACAAAAATAAAAACCAAAAAAAAGCAACTGATGTTTTGAGCTATGCACTAAAGTGGATACAGGCAGGCCATGTAGCTAGGCTATAGATCAGAGGTGGACCGTAAAAGCGACCCAGAGTTGAGGCGCATAAGGCAAAAGGGCAAAGGGAGACTACTGACAAGATGGGAAGACGAGATGAAAAAAATAAACGCCCAAATCGGGAGGAAATAGCAAAATTTTGGCGGACGCTTCGATCAAATTCACTTTACATTTCGAAGTAAATGCTTACTGTAGACATTTGATTTGAGGAGATTGATTTTCTTTTTCTTATTTCAACTCTATTCGATATGAAACAGTGAGATTCGACTTAAACAAGGAAAGTATCTCGTACTGCAGACTCCGAGAAGACAGAATCTTGAAGAGAAATTTGTTAGATATAAAGTGATAACATTAATTTTCCTAATTATAGTAAATTCAATCTTCTACTGCTCTAGACCTGTCGGTATAACTGCCAAACATATTTCGTGCAAAATACTCGGCGTTCGATTTTTACCTATCGATTCTATTCAACGCCAAACGACGACGTCTATAATATTCGAAAAGTAATTAGAATCGTATAAAACAGAAATATTAATTACACTGGCCGATGATTTCGAATATGAATATCGTGTTATGTAAAATATCGATTAAAATACAAACAAAGAAGGCGAGTCTGTCCCATTTCGAAGCGTTCGAAACAAAAGTAAGACATTTAATTCGATCGTTCAATTTCAAGGGTTATGCACGTATTTATACAAAAGTTTGAGACTGTTCAGTATCTTGTTTCTCTCCAACCTCAAATTTGGCCCACGGTGAGAGATATGATACAAGAAATAAGCTCCATAATATGACAACTACTAGGTCCGGAACAGTAACGAAAGCGGCACTCGAAAACGAAAATGAAACCTTAACAGCTAGGGAATAAAGACGAAATCTGAATTTGCATTGAAGCGAATCCGAGATCAAAACAGAACCTAACCGAGATCGCAATGAGAACCGAATGCAGAATCAAAAGCGGAAGGAAAAATGATCGACAAAAAAAAAAAGAAATTTAGTTAATGTTTACACAACTATTGTAGCACATGTAAGCTAACCATAATTTTAACTATATTGAATAGCAAGGTAAAGAAATAGTATTTAAATTGCTACGTGTCTACCACGATTAGCGAGATTTATTTCTACAATCGACGTGTTAATTTACTACGCGCTTCGTGTACTCGGCAAAGCGCGCTTTCCTTGCCCGTTACCGGTTCGTAAAGCATGTTATCGAGAAAATGGATTTTCTCATGTCTTATTTTTCACGTTCTCCAACAGAAATGGATGCTAGATTTCACTGCATATTTTTCATTTCTCTCTTCTCCTAAACGCCGCCGAGCAGGTACTCCTATTACGCAATATTTGCTTTTTAGAATTCCGTAATTCTATGGCTATAGGGACCCGTCTATGCAGTCTCTGAAGGGCCAGCAAAATGCGTGAAAATATATACAGGGAAACTTGTATTGCAGATCTCGGTTTGAAAATGCAATCGTATCCTAGACGAATTTTGTCGGGAGTATTCCCTTCTGTAAGATATCATTGAGAAGTTATTTTCAAATGCGATAGTTTTTCTTTAAGGTGGGGTATTATCAGCCGTACCACATTTGTGGGATATATTTAAATTGTTTCTAAACTGTCCCATTTATCAATGTGTGATCGCCTATGTAAATCGACTACAATAGGATTTTTCCACAGAAAATATATCTGGTACCATGTTGAAACCGTTCCATATTTTATATTTGTATTCTTAAGAGCGAACTCTCTTATATTGAAGAGCAAACTATCTGCGTTCCGTGTATGAGCAGGTAATGGATGATTTTATTTCATTTACACAAGCGATTAGATGTTGTGTATTAATCAGAATTTATTTGATTTTTCATTAACAGATGGTACATTAAATTGCCTAAATTTTTTGCAGCAGCTTAGATTAAGAACAATATTAATTTTACATGGAAATGTATTACGTCGTAACATGTGTGCATATATAATATTATTAGGCTTGAGGCTTGGTTAAGGTGGACAATTTACGGATTAGTCAATTTACCTATTAATTAAAAAAATTACCGATTAATCAATTTATTATAACAATTATTATTATTTTGCAGGACCCCTATATTCTACTTATTTAAATAACATAATAATAATACTAACTTTTGTTTCCAGAACGAATATTTTCCGCATGCCACAAGAAATCGCCGGAGTTCGACATGTGCATGAAACGGGCTTTTAACAAACTGCGTCCGTATTTCAAAGTAGGTAAGTTTCTAAGTGAATATATCTGAGGTAGGTAGAAGCTTTGACACTCAATTACTTGGATTCGCAAATATCATCAGGAAAGGGTAGTTTCTTTATTCTTTTTATGTATAGTCCGACTCGTTATTTAAGCTAAATACGTAAAAATTGTAATAAAAAGCATTCTTTTTCAAGTTTTTTTATAGGGAATTTATAACGAAATAGTTTTGAGATATTGTGTTAGAAGTTGTAGGAGTGAGTTCTATGAAGATGTGGTATCACATTTCACAGGTACCCTAAACTTTCGTATAGTTCGTTTAAATCAATATTCGTTTCAACTGTAAAAATCGACCAAGTGCGTGTCGGGCCACACGCAATGTAAAGTGCCATAGTTGACCGTCACAATATGCGGATTTAGAAGGCGGTTTGTTTGAACCTATCGATTGAATTAACAATTTAACAGCTAATAACGTTTAAAACGGGCCCAAATAAAACGTGTGTTAAAGGTTAAAGGTGTGTTAAATATTATTGTTTTATATTTTTATAATTGTATATGGTCGATAAATTTATTTTTACTATTTTACACAACCAACAACGCCATCTAAGTAATTTTCAACGGAATTTGTGCGAAATTTTATTCTTTCACTTGTAAAGCCTACTTAAATGTGATAGATCTCCTTTTAACGTTATGTATGCCAGTCTCGTGATATTTTTCACATATCCAAGAATAAACATTTAGCTAGCAGGAGGGAGGACTTGACTCTAACAAAAATTAGCACTTTAAAACTTAATATTTCGCAAAGGGACCCCTAAATCGAAAAATGGTTTCACGGGCATGCAATGTTTTTGAATGAGCTATCCAATGATACCCCACACCACAAGAATGGAGTAGATAAGAAAAAAATTCATCCCAACTTACCCATATCAAATTACAAGCTAAGAGTCTCTGAACTAAGGCTCGGATAGATAGACGGACGGACGGACGCAACGAAACTATAAGGGTTCCTTGTTGACTGTGGAAATCTAAAACAACCCTAGTACGACGTCCTTATGTATGAACATTTTGTGTGTTCGAAAACGATCCGTTTGTATTTCATAAAAATATCTAGTACCAATATTTTTTTTTTTTCAAAATTTTTAAGCCAATGCTATTGTGACTGTCTGAATAAAAATTTATCTTTATAATATTATGTTGTATTTATTGAAATGAAAAGATCATATTTCGATTGAAAAAAATGTCATAAGATTCTATCTTATTACTTTATGTGATAAATTCTTATATATATACTAGCTTTCGCAATCGACTCCGCCCGCGTAGACATAAAATGAATTCCTTCATCTTGTATATCGCCCCACCACGAAATCAAAATTCCGACAGCTATTCCGTTTTAAATTTTGATCCCCAACCTGCCCTCGATATCAGTTTCTTTCACCCTTGATGCCGATTGTAGTCCCGCTTTTAAGTCCAACTCTGGTCTTGACTTGAGGATAGTCTGATTCCATTCTTGATTCTGCTCCCACTTTAAATTTCGGTCTCCTTCCGATTACAATCATGCTCTTAATTTTAATTTTGCTTCCACATTCGGTTTTGACATTGATTATTCTCGATTTCGATCCCACTTTTTGTTTTCGATTCTGACCGTTCCGCTTCCAATTTCGATGCTGCTACTGATAACAGTTCCAATTTAGAAGAAACCAGAGCAAATGCTATTATTGAACTAAAGCTTAGACTATAATACTTAATAGTATAACTTTTTATTAAATGAAGAATTTTTAGAATCTTTGATAGCACAAATATGAATATGAATCCAAAGAGAAATGTTAATCGGCCATTTTAAACAAGGAGCTTGGTGAAGGAAATTTTAGAGGATGTTCATTAAATCGCTTCAATAATACAAGTACACACAACATCAGATACGAAGTTTTTACTTTTAACTTTAGAAACCTTCCCGTTCACGCGTAATGCACTATCACCAGCTTCATAAATGGTTTAGGCACACAAAATACCAAACAAAATACACACTCATAGAAAAGAGTCAATCGAAGAAAAAGCAAAATTTTATCTCAATCCATTCAGCCTTTTTCAAAGATTAGCCCGAATAAACAAACGAACAGACACTTTATCAACATGATATTACAGACATTAAGCAACTTATATTCTTACTTTACCTCAAATTTCATTAAGACCGCTTGGGCCATTCTTAAATGCAAAAATATTCAGAAAGTTGAAGTAAAAATTTGAAAATGATAAATAAACATTAGGTGCGTCACGAATAAATATTTATTACGTTTTACAAATAATATGAAATCATATATATGTATATATATATATATATATATATATATATATGTGTGAAAGTATGTGTGTATATGTGTAATGTTTGTATTTATTGTAACCTTTGTACATATTTTTGGACATACGGCTTAGAAATAAAAGGGAGTACACAATTTCTGCTACTTTCAAAGCGATTCTTTCAGAAAATATTCAATTAGTCAAAAAAGTAGCTTAAATCCTTTAAAATGTTTTTAAAAGATCTGTCGAAATATATACCACACGTTAACGCTGAAAAAAAAAATCTTCAGCTTCTGTTACAAATATGCCCCCCATAGACATATTTTTTTGTTATTTAACTACGAAACTAAGTAGTGGCTTATGCAAGACATCTATACTCCAAATTTCATTAATATACATCTTGTAGTTTTTGAGTAAAATGCCTGTGACATTCGGACGGACGGTCGGAAATGACGAATCTAAAAGGGATAAGAGATATGAAGATTTTATACGCATATCTCTAAATATACTTATTTGGTAACTTAGACTATTGTAATTAAAAAAAAAAACTTTATGCATGATTTTTATGGGTTACATAAGAATAGCTGACGCTTGCCTGCAACATGCATTAACATGCAACCCACCGCTGACCCTCGAATCTGTCTCTCCACTACGAATCCCTATCCAAATGATTGAATATTAATTCCAGAGGATTGACAGATATCGAACACCTAAACAAGTGTTATTTATTTTTATAATTATCTTCTTCCGCTAACCGTTAAACTTTTAATTCTACGTACGTTTCATGCCAACCAGGCACATCCTCAGGAAATTGCCGACAGTCACATCCACAAGGGTGCAAGGAGCGTTAAAGCAACCAACACAACCTCGTTAAGCGGGCCGCTGCTTGCAATGGTCAAAGAGTGACAAAAACATTCTTAAAACAGCCATAGACAACCACCGATAGACATGCCTGTCAAATGTCACAGACTAACCATCACCAACATTACCCAAGTAGTTACAGGCAAGCGTCCAAAAATGGCGATTTATAAACGTCAATTTGGTCATTGAGCATATTATTATTATCTTTATGTTTTAAAATTTCGAAGGATTCCAAAACATTTAAACGTAACCCCTCTCTCACACACGTGCAAAACATGTGTTTGAGAAACAGCGTCTACTATGGATTTCCGCAAATTAACACCTCACACAATACAATATATAAGAATAGCTATAATAAGCAGTGTTATTGAGTTGGTAGGACTTTCTATTATTATTGTGTGTTTGACAATATATTATTCTTATAATGTGTATAGCTTAGATAGAAAAAAGAAACTTTACGTATAACTTTCGTTTGTTTTATTGTGTTTAATTAAAATCCTGTGTTTAAAATAACTAAATTCAGTCTAACTTATGAGTAGCTAATATATATCCTAAATTTTATTTTAATACGTAGCATTTACGCCGAATCTAAACCGTAAGCGAGACGCGGAACAGAATCGTAATTCGAGACCGGGAGAGATCGAAATCGAGAACGGGACTAAATACGAGTTAAGTTCAAAACGAACATGGGACTAAATTTAAAATTAAAAGCCCGACTGGAACCGGAATAAGATGCAATACCGAAATCAGATTTAAGAGCGGAACCGTGATCGAGAGTGGAAGTAGAATCAGGCTCTACTTAATGAATCGAGAGCGGGCACGATAGCAGAAGCGGGACCGCGGTCGAAATCGGGCACAAAATAGCGATTGAGATCCTGATTGAGAGCGTCAAGACGATAATGAAACGATACGCGAAGTGGAGGAATTCACCATATGTCCACGCGGGCGGAAGCTAGTGTGTAAATAATAAGGTAATGAGAACTGTATCAAAGCAAACAATTACAGTCACAGATTTCACACTGTTCCGTTCCTTTATATAATTAACTAAACGAAATAAATTTATTTATATCGTTAATCCTAGAAACGAGTCGTAAGCAAATAAACCTAATTTGTCCACACAAAGTTTTACACTCCTCGATAGACTCGCCTGGGTAATTATCTTTGCTTAATTTTAATACTCTTCATAAATTTCGAACATTCAGAATATTTTCAATACAAACTTGCAAAAACAATACATAATTTTACAATACCATAAACAGAATGACCCGTCTGTACAACGCCCTGACCGCAGACGCTGCCGAGGGCGCTGGTGTTGATGTGTATATAAGATGTCTTGTTTCTGTAATGTGGATTGTTTGTGCTTCTTTTCATTTTTTATTGTTTTGTAAATTTTGTCATCTCTTTTTTTTTATTTACTTTATTTTGCTATGTGTACCTTAAAGTCTAAGCATGCTAAGGATTATGGATACATATTGATGGATTACGATCTAGATCAAATTGTATATGTATCATATCTTTTATTTATAGTTGTAACCTGTTTTGTATACTTTGAAATAAATAAAAAATAAAAACCTAAATTATAACAGAGTAACGACGACCACTTTTCACTTCTCTAATACTTGGTGGTTAATTAATTTCATTACAATCTAATTTGGTCGAAGAAGGCTCAACGACGACCTGCGATAGAACGTGAGCTTACTAGTTAAGTTTTTAACGTGAATTCAATGAACGCTTTTCCGTCGTACCGACGGGCACTCCGGGGCATTGCGTGACGAAAAATATGTACATTTGAAAGCTTCCATATTGCCAAAGCTAAAAGATTACAAAAATGAGAGTTACATCGTTGTGACGATCCATCTGAAGCTACATCGTTGTGAGCATATACTCAGGTATATGCTCACAACGATACAAAAACACCAACAAAAAAATACATATTTGACCCTTCCCCCACTCACCACGACAGCTTCATGAGCCGGGCAAATGAGCATTGAAAATGAAGTGTTGAACGATCACTGCCGAGTTTATAGTGTCCTAACAGCGGAACTACTCTTAAGATTTATATTAAATAAACTTCATTGCAAAAAATAGTGTATTCTATATTGTTAGACATGAAAATTTAACAGTTTTCTTATTAACGAAATCCCGACGTCAAATGAATGTTAGAATTGCAAGGTAGAAACAAAGGAAGATCAAAATTAAAAGCTTGAATCCCGTCCGGGAATTATAAAAACACCTTTCGAGAGTGAAGAAGAATTTTCGTCTCTATCGTAAAGTAGAAATCCAGTAAAAGGAAATCACATCGAATCAGATTGGCTCAAGTTCAGTATAACCTACGAAACTCCGCCGTTCTGAATTGCTTGCAAATGATGTAATGCGAAGGTTTAAAGCTCCGTCACCCTTTCTTCTTCTCCCCCGCATTCTTATACTCTATTGTGACGCTTTAGTGACTAACTTCACAGCGGCATAGTTTTGGATTTTGTACTGTATTAAGCGCAGAACACAGCAATCGACGAATTCAATTTCGCAACCTTGTACATAGGTCTAATCGCTTCAGATAATCTTAAATTTAGATCTAATGGATGTAGATGATTTAGGTAATATAAATATTGTTAATATAAAGAACCAAATACATTTTTTGTGTTTGCCTAAACTAATATTATTGTTTCGGAACGATTCAGCGAACTCATGAAATCATAAAACTTGTGGCAGTAGCTTCGACTTATATTCCATTTTTTAAATTAATATTTACATCTATTAGTTTAGTACATACAATTCAACAACTGAGTCGGTTTAGCTGATATCTGCCTGCCTTAGTTCAAAAATGCAGGCAGTAAAGCATCACGACTTTTAAAAAAGAATCCAGCGGTAATACCGTATGGAACCGATCATGGATTTTTTCGCAAATATTCATAACTTCTTCTTTTTTAGAACAACTTTTACAAAAAAAAAACCATAGTGTTGAAAAAGCCGTTTCTGAGAAAAATAGCCTAAAACATGCACTAAAAATTCACGAACTAACAACCTTAGTTAGCAACAGCTGCCGCATGCCTTCCAGCTATACGTTGCCAAGCGTGAAACGCGGCCTGCAATCGCCGCATTGCACAGCCGCATGCGATCGTCGAACTTACATGGAAGCTAGGTATTTATTCGGTTTTTTTTTTATTTTTTTCAGATAGTGAAGTTTATTGTAAAAATAGACTATTATTACAATTATTAAAAAATATCAGTGTTAGGTTACAGTAATAGTTTGTGTTACGTTTACTATATTGATGTTTTTAATAGTAAGACTGTGTATGATTGTAATATTGAAGTTTATAATAACAATGACTTTCACCGATATCGAAATAGCCATGATTTATTGTTGAGGAGTTTGCAGAAAGTGACATTGCTGCAGCTCTAAGGCTTTATAATGAAACTTACCCTGATAGTCCTAACTTAACTAACTTAACCTGCGGCTCCGCAAGTAATAGTATTGTGTATCGTTTACGCAACAATTTGCTTAGTTTGTCTTGTTTGTAAAGAGATGAGTGGAACACATGTGGAAAATAAGAGACTAATCTAATAATACCATGAGCGACCTTTGTATCACTGACAACATCAAGTGTCATTTGTAGGTAAGTTACTAGATAAATTCTTTAAAAATCGTGGGGCCCGCGCGCGTGGCAGAATTCGAGTCCGTCACTTGCCGCCGCCACCCGACGACCGCGCTCGCGCCTTCAGTCTGGAGGAACATTTATTAGGGTTGCGTCTATATTATTTTATATTTTTTGCAAGGGTATTTCAATGATATGTTTTTATCATAATTACTTTAGCAAAGTTGTTCTAAAAATGAAGGACATTATGAATATTTGCGTAAATATGCATGATTGATTCCATCCCGTATAAAGAACCATATTGCCGTCGCTTTATTTTTTAAATTAAAAGGGACTTTCAAATTAAATTAAAAAGGAGGCCCTCTTAAATCAAATTGGTTTTACTTATTAAAAGGCACATTAACTTATAAATAAATTGTTATTAATAATACATCGTATTTTTAAACATTTGTGACATTTCACTGTCGACCATTACAGGTGTGCCAGAAATGAATATAGGTCCATTTGATCCCCACCACGCGGACGTGGTGCGGCAGATGCACTCGATCGCCGGCATACGGTACACCCTGGTACTCAAAGACGTCTACGAGTGGGGCTGGACTAAGTCTCTCGTCACCAAGTTCAAGTATGTTGGTATACAATTATATCAGAAAAAAAAATGTGTATGTATAAAGGGATATCGATACACATGAGGTGGACAAGCTCCTACATTGTTTGACCAATCACCTTAAAAGTTGTTACTTAGGTAATAGAAAGAATATTTTCGCACTAACCGCTTTTTCGACTTCAGTGTACATATCAACTTTTGACTATCTGGCATTAACATAAAAAAGAAAGATATTCATTCTATTTCCACTCGACCGAAACAGTGGATGTATATACAATTAATTCCATGTGGAACGAAGATGATGTATTTTGTTGATCACAGAAATAACCACTATAGTACAAAAATATACATAAATTGTACAATAATATTCTTAATATTAATATATATTCTTTACCTATATATGATTAATAAGATTTGTTACCTTGATAAAATACGTTTATGAATGAATTTTGTATTGCTCTTCCATATATATGAAATGTAAATTAAAAACATTATAAACAAACAGTCATAGATATTTAATTTTAGCGCTCACTCTTTGTATAAACATTTCAAGTACCAATTTTAAGCTATCATTGTGAAATTGTATTATGAAAAAATATATATAAATTAAAGAAAATAGCCGAAAAATTGTCTTTGTACGAGTGGAATAAGCACAAATGATACATTTTAAACACCTAACAATCGTTGTAATAATCATTACAGTACAACGATGGTCATACCTGAAAATATCATTAAAAAAAATATTGTAATTTTACCAAAAGCATTTAATCAAAAAGGAAAGGCCATTCGAAGTAATTATACCTAACTTTTGTGGTTCTTAATGTTTTAATTGATGATTGAAATGGCCAAATGGCCATTTCAATCATCAATTATAATAAATATTATAATTAATTTCTATATCAGAACGAATGATAAGAAATCGATAATGGCTGTGTAATCTTAACTACTATTTTATTATCCAGAACAGACTGGACCAACAACCAGATAGTGTACTCCCAATACTTCCCGGAGAAGTGGCTGAACGGGAAATATGAATTCTTCGGTACCGCTCTGGGTTTGAACAGCACACGCGTCGGCGAATGGAACATCACTCTGAGGGACTACTCACAAACCACGAGGATAAAACGAACGGATGGCCACGTGGACGTGCACGTGGAAATCGACCACCTCGGTGACATGGAACTACACGTGACAAATCTCCTTGGAGGCAGAAACGTTCTGGGTAAGTTTAATGTAGGTACTCAATAATGAGAGGAAGCTAAACGGCAGCCCGAGACAATTGGCGAATCGTTTCTCTTTCTACAAATGCTGACTCTTTGTTACCAATAATCGCCTACAAAATTTAAATTTCGAATGCCTAGACCACGTGACATTTCGTTAGTTGACGACAACCCATACATTTATCATTCTTTTTATAGAAAAGAATGATAAATGTATGGGTTGAATAATAGATTCAAACTAATTGGTGGCTGAAAAATTTTGTCGCAAGCCGCATTGCAGCAGCAAATATCAGATGTCAGTGGGACGATATGGAGCGGGAGGCCGGGGCTCACTCGCCCGCAACCGGCGGTCTCCCGGCCAAGCAGCGTGACAGTGTGACCTGCGCCAACCCGCGCTCGCAGCTCACTTCACAACCGTCAAGTTATTTGAATCAAACTATACGAGCGTTTACAAAAACAGAAAGCCACTTGTCTAAACTTGCTTGGCCATTTATTTCGACAGTAACGGCGTTAGGCGGCAATAGATATTAGTTGACATTAGTGTACAATTCAGCTCATTTAATTTAATGTTTTCTCCCTAATTGGGCAATGAAAGAAGCAGAACTGATATCGCCGACGTTCACGTTTGGTCTAACTCCACCACTGTACCTCGATACATAGGGTTGATTCAAATGGCTGAAATCAAAGACGTAGAACGAAACTGTATAAGTCTTGTTTTATTGTGTAAGTAATATAAAACTTGTAAGTATTATGTAAACAGGAAGTAACGGGAGGTACGAAGAAACTACACTGAATGCAATGAGTACTAAACTGTCTGTTTTAGCACTCGTTCACTGCGACCATTTTTGAGCGCGGGACTGGATCTTCTCTTTTTCGCAGATCAATAATATTACCATTTCCAACAATATTCCTTAAGTAAAACAAAGATATCTAATCGTTATACATCTCCGTCCCAAAATCTCGACCTTCCAGTTTCGTCGGGTAACCTCGTGATTAGTCGTAAACATAATTTTATTTCTCTTTCTCACACCTCGCAGAACTATCATTCTCTCTTATCTGCACACCCAAAAGAGTGGGGCGCTACAATGTGAAAATATGCCAATTAAGAGTATTTTCTGGCGGTTTTGGTTTTTATTAATTTCTTGTTTTTTAACATGCTTTTATTAGCTTCACCTGTATGTATGTATGTAACCGACTCCTTTACACTTGATTTTGTCCCACTTTACACGAACAGATTTAATTTAAATTTTGTACACATATCAAGAACCGGTAGTAATACAATAATTCAATAAGTTTATCCTCTTATCCTGATCAGGATCGCCAGGATCGAATAATTTCGTCACATATCGTCTGCGTGAGAGCAAATGGCTTATTACTGTTACTAAATTCTATTACTGTTTTGTAATAGAATTTAGTAACAGTAATAAGCACTATTAATAATTCAATTATTGTTGTATTGTTAAAAACTACAAATTTTTACCAATCAACCGAATTAAAAAGTGAAAAATAAATATAGTTTAAGAAAACTAAAAAACACGTTTTTAAAACACATTAAACTAAAAAGTGAAAAATAATCCTTAATATGAACTCAAAAAAATAATGAACAATGACGAAAAAATACTAGTATTATTGTGGAAAAAGCGTGAGGCCCTTTGTGCCACATTCTTCATATATAGAGCAATCCACGCTTTTTCCACAATAATACTAGTATTTTTCGTCATTGTTAATTTTTTATTTTTTTTTTGAGTTTATATTAAGGATTATTTTTCACTTTTTAGTTTAATGTGCTTTAAAAGCGTGTTTTTTTTTAGTTTTTTTAAACTATATTTATTTCATGGTGTTTGAGTACACAGTAAACTATCAGATCCCCGACAATATCAAAATTTTATTTTTCCTGCCAGGTAGCAGCTCTCCTTCAAGGCGAATGCAAAATGTTATCGAATACATAAGATTCGAAAATATAAAAATGTCTTTATCAATACAAGAGTAACTTTCTGTATCGGCAGCATGTTGTCAATCGTAATGATTACTTTTTAGTATTACGACTATGCGTGGAAAAATAAAATTTGCTTTTAAGTTATAAGGAAAGACTCTAATGATATTTAATCGGTATCGATATTGATAATTTTCGAAACCATAAACATTCTTAATCTTGTACTAGCCGTTTTATCGACTCACTACTCTGTGCGTAAATTATAATTTAGTAATGATTATTTCTGATCCGGATTTCGTTCTCCATTTTGATTGTGGTCCTATTTCCTACGCAGATGTTGATGCTTTTGTGGGCATCACTGCTATTTTTCTGATTTCATACATTTTTTTGGTTTTTATAAAAAAGTCGACTGTTTCATATTCCTTAAAGTATAGTATACATAAAGTATTCAAAATAACATGGTTATGGTATATTGGTATATAACAACGGTTACATTGAATACTGATCTGACTCCAAAATAACTGAAACTATGATGTGAGTTTTATATAATCTGTAATAAAAATACAAATGATAGTGCTAATGAAATGTGAACAAAAATGGTTTTAGGTATTGTTCAAAAAAATCATCATTATTTTTGTATCCTTTTTTCATTGTCTTGTTGCAGCATATTTATTATTCCGTTATTGAAAATTTTATAGTAGATATGTACTACATTCCCAAATGTGTTCTTAAAAAACTGACAAAAAGTGAAGTGTGACGTCGGTCAAGTCAGTCGGTATGAAATCAATCGAACAATAGACAAAATGTAATATATCTGACTAAGAACTGTTCTATTAAAAGTAAACAGAATCACATAATAATATTTAATTTAATACTTCTCACTTAGAGCGCTGTTCATTTTCTTGCAGTGACCTAGGGTGTATTTTTTAATTTTTTTTCGATATAGAAAAACTTAGTAATTTAAAATTCAAAATGGAATTTACTAAAGAGTTTTCTATTCGAATGATATATGTAAATTAATATAACTATATAATATATATTCACTGTCTTTGGATCCAACAGCATTATTATAATACTGTTCAAGTATTCGAGCATGAATTAGATACCATGTAAAATATATGAATTATAAAACAAAAGCGTTTTCGAGATATTTTTTTAACCGAATTAAACAGAGCATTCCCTAATCTTTTTATCAGCATTTTAGAGAGGCGAAGGAGCTTACGAGTTACCAGAGCAGATGAACATTCGCAACTCCAGAGAAGTCACCAGTGCATTGTTAAACTCGGATAGGAATAGGGAGGGAGTGTGGTGATGGAAAGGGGAAAGGGACGACAAGGAGAACTTGGCCACCGGAAATCTCACTCACTGGACAAAACAGTATCTGTGAGGTGGTTATATCTTACCAATCGATGCAGCCCATGTATGTGCTGTAGCGAAGTTAACCACAGCATGGCTGAACCACATCGATTACAACATTACACTACAGCCATCCTTACATATTTCCATACTTAATAAACACGGATATTACATATCGTGGCATATTACAGCTATCTTTAACTATACCAATGTGTAAAAAGTCTAAGAATAATCACTTTAATATAATTATAAACCATCATTCTTATAACTACCTTATAGTTGTTTGGTAATAAATAAAGTATTAGAAGTGCCAATTATTGTAACCGAGTTTTAGCGTAAACTATATATAGTTTACGCAAGTTATGATTATACTCATTATTTGGAACGGGGAAACAATTTTTTGTAGCTTTGGTTGCTTAGGCGAATCATATATGGCAGCAGAGCAATGTTCTTTGATCGTTCCTTCCGCTGTTTCGGAGATCAGCCCGAACAAACAGACAGATATTTAGTTTACATAAATTCTATTTTTACTGATGTCAAATTGTTTAATGCTACAGAAACACATTCTAGAAAGTTTAGGATTTTTTGTATGAATTCATGGCAAAACGAAAGTGCAAAAATTGTCGATAATAGTATTAGTAAGGCACATCATTAGAATTTAGAGAAATGTACAACCTTCGTCAGGGGTTCTATCTATTCTTTTTTGTTCCGTTACACACGTCATAAGAAAAACAAGTCCGAATAAAAACAAGTGTGTTGCTATTTCAATACCCCTCTATGCTATTTTTACTGAGTATTTTAATGTGGAAAAGTGATTCAAACTGTACGTGATGTTTCTGTCTCAAATTTTACACTAACCTTTTGCAGTGTCAAAGAAAAACATGGGAAGAAACACCAATTATCATTTGAACATTCAATCGAGTCATAACAATAAGGTTCAATTTTAAATACAAATAATACAAGTAACGACCATTTTGTTACTGGAAGGCAATAAGTCTTATTTTTTACAATTTGAACGTGCTGTTCTGTGAATGTGAACAAGACATCGATGGAACGATATAACGTCATTTTAAGTCTTCGTTATTGGTTTTTGCTTGAACGTATGAAAATAATCAATCAATCAATAGCTTAGTGCAGTAATCAATTTAAACTATAGTCAATAACAAACTTAAATTTTACAATATTGGTGAAAATACACATGAAAAAACTTGATATTTTCTAATGTGTATAGAGCATACTAATACAAATCTTATTGTTTACATCATAAAACTAGATGACAAATTATTAAACATTAACATATTTTCGACAAATACAATTATACGTTAAACAATCAAATTAAAATATAATAAACAAAAAAAATGACGGACTTTAAAAAAATTCTTTGCTTCGGAATATTTATCTTCAATCGATAATTATTTTCTTTTTTCTGATACCTATCGTCAGAAGCAAAACGTATGGATTATATTTCCTACTTATATTGTAATTCTACGTACGTTTCATGCCAACCAGCAATAACAATTAACAATATCACGATTAGCAGACTAAGATAAATAATTTTTGTAAAATACATTTAATCTGTTGTATAATTTGCTTTTTTAATATAATTTTAATATTTATATTTTAAAAAATAAGTAATAAATAAAAAAAGAGAACTCTATTAGTATAAGAAGAGTTTCAGTTAAGCGACCGAATAATGTGAAAACGTAAAAAAATACGAGACTGGTGTTGTTTGTGTATGTTTCTGTTAATTCGGTTTATATTGAAATATTTTGATGATACTGATACTAATACAAGACTGAGTACCTATCACAACTAAACTTTATTGTCTATCAAAATTAAGGAGTCTTCCTTTTTCTTAGCTTTTGACATTTAATTTTTGACACAACACTTCGATGTCGTAACGGATGGTACGACGAAACTACACTGTGTGCTTTAAGTACTAAACTGTTATGGCACTCATTTACCGCGGTCGTTTTCGAGTGCGCGACTGTGCACCTTCTACTTTTATACATCAGTGGTCCAGTGATAACGTCTTTTACATTCTCAGTTGGAGTGCAACTACTAAATTACTCTTATACCAACTTTATAAGTTGTTAAAAATAAGTTACTGTTTGTTATTTTTCATAATATGAAAGTCTTTACAATTCATGCAGATTACATTTACATTCACAACCGCATTAAACCAATTTACCGTTTTTCCACTGTTTGTCACTGGAATTCCGATGTGTTTCTGCTCAAGACTGTTACGTTAGAATTAAATAGAAAAATAAAATTACATAGATTAATAATTAATTTTAATTATATATATTACTAGTTATTACTAATAGCCATTTCATAGTTTTGGTCGACAAATGACAGTATTATGCCCTAACTCCTTAACGCTTAGAAGTTAGGGCATAATATTGTGATTGAGTGCTGTGGCTTCCATCACCGGCTCAGCACCGTGAAATGATATCTCCTAGTCACAAACACTTGAATAACTAGAAAAAGTCTCAAACGCAATGAAGGTACCTATAATATTTCAGGGTATCCCTTGGTTTCCTTAAGACCCCATCATCAGATTTTGACTTGGTGACTATGGGACCAGCTCGAATGAATACTTTTTAAAACAAAAAGAGAAAATTTTCCGAATAGGTCCACAATTGAAGAAGTTATCGCAGAACATTATAAAAAAAGAGGAATATGAATATCAAACCTCTTTTTTTGAAGTCAATTAAAAACAGGGATGTTTCATAACAGATGGACGTTTCATAGACGTACGGCAGAAGCTATTCTGACACATTTCTCTATTACAAAAGATTAAAGTACAATGAAAAGCAATTTTACCCTATTTCGAATATATAGCATACTTTCTAGCACTTTGTTTTTTTAAATATGATGCTAAAGTATGATAAGCTAAAAGAGGACGCCTGGCGATCCTGTTATAAAAGTAACAAAATTAAACTAATTGGAGATAGTTTATACATACACAACTTATACATACAGAGGTACGTAGAAAATGACCTTAACGATTGCGAATTTTATACTTTGATAAATTTTGCGGTAAACGAACAGACGCGAGATGCCAGCGAACCTGAAACTCGGCAGCGAGGTCGGGCACGACCATTCCCGATCCCTACCGGAACTTTCCGACCTCTTATTAGATGCATTATCGGCGCATGAGCAAGTTTCGTGTGAAAAATAATTTTAAATGTTGTTTAACAAATTACTACTTGTTCCGTTTCTAAGAATTATTCTCCACGTGTTAAGGTTTTTTTTCTCTCACTTCATAAGATACCTAGAGATACGCGAGGAATTTTTGTTAGGTTTTGTACACTTCTTACTTTTTTTTTTATTGGCTTTCTAAACAATAAGAAAATAAAGGTATAATTCAAAGTGACGCGAGTTTTAACACAAATGAAACGACGAAATTTTGCAGTGGTTTCGCCACAATATCTTAATAATGAATTGGCATGTGGCCTCGGTACCAAAAGCAAAAAAAAATTAAAAATCCTACGACCTTTTTTAATTGACTTTATAAGTCGTAATTTTGGATTTCTTTGAAAATTATGAAATTTCACAGTAACGGTCAAAATTTTTATAAGGCAATATAGGGTTAAACTCATAGCTTATGGCATGTTCTATAATGCCCTTAAAGGAATGTATCGAATTAACAGCAACCCTGTATATCGTTGCTCGAATTTTTCCATTTATTGAATACTAGTAAAAAAAAAATACTTCCCCAACGGCTCGTTGCGTAAAGTAAAATAAATAATACCGATTTGTCTGTTTAGAAAACATGCTCGATAGAATTATCAACACATCTTGGCGGCCGGGGTTCGCGTTGGTGCGGCCGCTCATCAACGAGCTCGTCTCCACCGGCTTCACAGACATCTGGAGCAAAACCTTTGGACATTTTCCAGTTGAAGAATTCATCACGGAGTGATTTAGAAGCACACTAGTGTCCTTTGTGAATTAAGTCTTCGTGTACCGCCTTTATTATAAGTTTTTACAATATTGTCCTAATAACTTTAGTTTATAAAACTAAAAAAAAAACTGTGCTAATCCTCTCGATTTCTGGATAATTTGTAGAATCGTTCAAACCGAAAGTTTCCGGTAAAAGCATTGCAGCTGTTTGTGGTTAAAATTGACTGGGGATGAATGAAAAACATTACAAAAATTAAAGATATTTTGTTAAAATTAAAGTACATTTCTCATTTATAAAAATTCCTAGTCAGTTTTAAGGCCTCTAAATATCCTTCAAAATGATCTTATAAATATTATACAAAAATACATTACTATCTAATTGTTTCAAACATATCACAACAAATAGCTGAGCTTACTAAAAAGCTACCTTTTGTATCATTATTGGATACTGAAATGTATTTTTCCCCCCGAGGAAAAGAGTTAAATTAAAGACCATATCTATATTACATATCTCAATATTATATTTATTAAAAAATATAACCTAACTAATATATGACTTTATATTTAAATTCAATCAACATATAACCTCGCACGTTCTCGAATATGGAATTTAATCAACCTTCAGTCTTTCAACGCAAACCGTACAAAAGAACGCCGGGCGCCAACAAGCGAACACCGCGCCTTCTCACCTCACCTGGCCGGTCCGTGATTACTTACTTAAATAATTTTTACAGACAACATTGCACCTTGGATTAATAATACAGGTATCGGCCCGAACACAATCATCATTACAATATAATCATTGAAACGCGCACAAACATTATACTGATTCGAACGGAACATATAAATAAAGCCAGGTTGACAATAAAAAAAATGGTGTCATTCAGTGTTCTCTTCGACCGTCATTAACTCTCCGATTTTTAATAGCCCGTCTCAAAAATATATCTACTACCACAATAACTGGTAAATTTTCTTAAAAGCCACTACAGGAAGTGGCTTCTGAGAAAATTTACTACAGGAAGTTCCAACTCTCCGATACTGAATGACTCCATTGTTTTGTCACATGTTACTTTTTACGTAAAACATATCTACAAAAAACAAATAGATGCTGTATACAATAAACAATTTAAATATTAATGCTGCGACTCGTAATATTCATGCAACTTCTCGGCAAAAATATTATGGAATTGGTACCTATCAAAACATTTTAAAAATACAAGCGTACACATAACACCATTGGCGCCGTCATTATCAATAGACAATAATCAAGAATCATAAAAGCATCCGTCCATATATACAAACCATCTCTGAACTTCATATCAGATTAAAATAATATGCTACAATGATTGTTCCTTTACTGTTAGCATTACAATGAAATTGTTCCACAATTGATATATTTTGGAGGGTAGCATGTATAAATTAAAAAACCGTAAATATCAGACCATTCTTCTCTCAAAAAAAATGAAATTTATGCAGGTTGAGTGCATCACAGTCCAACATGATGATTGTTAGCGTTTTAAATATTCAATACTCAAAACAACAATTTTCATTTCCCTCACACTACTTACTGTTTCGTTGAATGGATTGACATAAGTTTCATCTAAGAGCAAATGTACAATATCCAACGACACTATTGAGTCTACCGTCTATAGTCATCTTCATTCAGTGCACTATACATGTTTTATTATAAAATATTTAATCATTAAAATGGTTTGCATTGTCCATAATATGGAATCTAATTTTCTTTATTTATCTCTTGATATTATGATCGATTATAAAACCTGTCACGAATACCTAAATGCAAAAAGATATACACCAGTTACACTATAGCCTCTATGATCATACCCTAGCAGATAAATTGGTAAGTATGGAATAACTGAAGTTTTATCCCATACACTTTTTTTCTGAATTAATAAAGCTTAAAATTTCAGAGACCATGAATTTTCTGAAAGTATAATTTCTGATTACGTTGTTGTCGGAAAATAATTTCTGAGGCCCTGTTAAGCATAAAATAGGCTTCAATATTTCGGATATAAGAGGTATTGCCGATTTTCGTATGTTTTCTTCAATATCATTTACAATTATAAAAAATACATATATTTGTATTCCTCATAACTAGCCCATTCAATTGATATGTCACCAACCAACTTGTCAACATATTAGACTGAGTGCTATTAATAAAGGAATATATTATTATCATTAGAACTAACACCGTAAAATTCCCTGTTTCTACACTTGTCTGAAAACAACTTTTTACTAGCGATAAACTTACTTGATACATGTGAATCCAAATTTATCGAACTGGATCCAGGCTTTGCATGGTTAGAATCAGATTTAATTTTGTGATTGAAGGTTAAATATATTAATATTGTAAAATTTGATGTGGAAATTAAATTCATTTATAACTCATTGACCTACTGCATTATAAACAACTTACAAAATTTTCTTAGGTCCTATAAAAAATATAAGATTTTAAACAAAGTGTTTGAGCTACATTATGTATTTCACCATATTCTCAAAACATAGTACCAATACTGAAAATTATAAGGAATTTTAAATAAACATCAGAAATTCACCATATAATAATTCAACAAAATCTATGTGGAACATGAATATGTGAAAAAAAGCTATTATAACACAATACACAAATAAAAACTTTAAAATGCATTTATGCTATTTAAAAATATTGGATTCATCACTAACAATAACAAAAATTTTAAAACAAAATCCAATAGAGCAGAAAATAATTACATAATATATATAAATGTATGTATATACCTGCTTTGCATCATATTTAATTAAAGTCTCGAAAACAGAACAGGCAAATTGTGCGCCGTATTTAAGTTTACAACTAGCATTCAATGACAAAACGAAACTCCACAATTTGTACTCACTTTTTGTTTGGCCCCGAAAAAATTTGATTCAAAGAAATCTATTCTAAAACCCGACACTGGCTTATGCATCGACTTAATACACGGCGGAGGCTAATTTTGAAAACGTCGCCTGCAGGCGGCGCCAACTCTGTACACAGGTAAACATTAAGTAGGAACATCGTACACTTACAAAATGTATTTCGCGCGGTTTGTTAACGAAGCTTTTTAGTAGTTGGGTATATGAAATAAACTAAAGCAATGTAAGGAATCAGCTGAACGATAGAGCTTTCTCTTGTATTCCGAACATATGAAGCAGAGTATCGAACCGGCGTGAGATATTATGGTATATAGATAATAAAAACGATAGAATAATGTCGAACGATTTATTTTGCTGGGGACCGATTCCCGTTTCGCTCGCACTTCGGTCGCGAACGCCAATCTTAGTAGTCACGATGTAATTGGAATATACAAGGAAATATTGAAATTGAAACTTTACTAACTAAATACTTTCAGTATATGTATACCTGTCTACCATTTTGTAACATTTGTTTCATTGATTTTCATACGAGTTGGCTATTAAAACGAATCGACATAATTCGACAAAATCGTTGACGTCTCGTGCGTGCGACGATCGTCACGTCGTACATCGATCGGAATTTTTTTTTTGCTGATGGGGTAGCAGTCGTTTAAGAATAGACGTTGAATTTTTAATTTGTTAATCGAATTATTTATTCTTGAAATTTTACCAGCTTAATTCCTATATCGAAAGTATATCGGTCAAATTTCAAGTTCTAAATTTCTGTGTATATTTATCATTTGTTTTAAAATCGGTGATGATCGCCAATATACGAACGGAACGAGAATCGACCCCCGATCTTACAGTTAACCTGCGTTAGTGGCACCGACTAGTGACGTTTATAATAGTCCCTCTTTCCACATGTCCTTGTGCATGCCCGATTAAATAGCTTTAATACATTAAGACAAAATACCAATTTTAAAATAAAACAAACTAAATCTGCAAGACTGACAAAATTAATTTTAAAATGCATATTTTTTTATTGAGGCATTGAACAGATTACAACTCAACTATGCCATTTAAATTGACTGTCTGAACAAAGCTAAATACTGTCAAATACAAGCAGAACATACAGATTTAAATTAATTTTACATAAATGATACCTACAAAACAGAATTAAAATCACAAGTTCGATTTAGTTTTAACAACATTTTCATATCTGAAATATCATGAATTTTGAATTTCTTAGATTCAAAAGGCCTTATTATAATGAAACTAATATCTGTGAAAAGTCTAAAGGCGACTAGCGATACTAACCGTTGGTAACTAATGTTTGGAGTTAGACTTTTATTGAGTGAACAGATCGCCTATTTGACAGTTGCACACTTACAAGTAATTTTTAAGACTTAATAATGTTTTGTAAAAGCAAAATCTTTAAGAGCAGAATTTAAATAAAAACCTTTTGTAATATAAAAAAAATTAAACTCAAACATAGCCCATAAAAATAATATATAATAAGACCATCTCTAAGGATTGACTTACAGATTTTGCTTTTAAATCAAATTTACCCTAAAACATGCAAACTTTTAATAAAGCTTCACTAAGAATATCTTAACCGAAAACATATCACCAAAATAGTTTCTCAATTGATTACTGATTAAATTTCGTACATCACAGATTCAATTAGAAAAACAGAAAAATATCTAAAAGATAAAACGATGTTGGAGAAATTAATCTCAACAAAAAAATACATAAACAGAATTAAGACCATGTAAATTGTTAAGAGATGCGCATTATCATCACTTATTTACACCCGTTAGTTTCAATGGTTAGGTTCACATCACAACTTCCTTCCTTCTATAAATAAATAAATATCAAACATACTAAATCAGATATAAAGCGGCCACAAAATATTGACATACAAGTTGATACAAAATATACATGCTTATTCAAGTCATCAACCCATCTTTCCATGCTGTAATATGATAATTCTTTTAATTCTGATTTAACAAGGTGATACCTCAACCTCAGATTTGGTTTTTCTATGTATGTTCGCAGTAAGAAATGTAGTATACATGACACAGTATATTTCATGACTATGTTTATAAATTTCGAAACAATAAAAGCAATGGAATGGAAAAATACACACATACCAAAATATTTATGTAATAATATCAAAAAACCTTGTGCACTTTTCACTATGTACTTATTTTAACTTAAATATCTGCTTAGAAGTGATACATAGAAAACCAATAGACAGGCCAAACGTAACAGATTATTAAGTAAAAGCACTGGGGAATTGGATTAGAGGAACAATTTCAAAATCCTTTACATTTCCATATATTCGGGGTTACTTTGAAATCTTGGTCCTCAACATAGAACTGATCAGTGTCCGCTTTGATTAGAATAAACAGAGGCTCTGCTTTGATTAGAATGAACAGAGAGAAGTGACATTATGTGAAGTGAAATTATGAAAATGTAGAGGGTTTTAAAAAGGTCCTCTAATTCAGTCCCTTAATACATAAAATAATCTAACTATTCGATCTAAACACTGACAAGAGAATCACATTAATGAGTTCGGCGACATTGAACAGCAACAGCGAAAGCAACGTCTAGAAATATATATCATATTTCTGAAATCATCGAGTTTATTGAGCTGTATCAAAGTATGTATTTTATTGGAAGGTAAAAATTACCTACCAACCTACATTTGTTTCAAACTTAATGAATAGATTAGAAAGAGCAAGGCCAATGAACTGATTTAACGTAAGAGGTTTTTTTAATGAAATTAAATACAACTGTTTTAAGAAATAGAACCTATAGTTTAAAGAATCTATATCAGATTCAAATATTTTACTTTAGAATATTTTGAAAAATAGGAACTTCAATATAATGATCTAGTCTGCATGTCAATATTCTGTCATCTGTTCACCATCATATAGCACGAGCAATTAAATAATCATCACACAATCATACATCATGAATCAGCACCGCGCCGTCACAAAGCCTCAGACATTGCATCTGTCGTAGTCTAACCTAAACATTAAAATTATTCTGATATGCACTTACATAGGTTTTTTTTTACAAGACACTTTGTGCTGTACATTTGTTGGAATAGTGCGCGGCGAACGTAAATTAGAGCAAACTTAGACTACACAGTTTTAACAATATTTTTAAGAACACATCGCCGCATTAACATTTTCACTGCACTGTTTGCTGAAAAAATGCACATTATTTATTTTTTTTTTCTATTTTCTTCATAAAATTCGTTAGCTATACGATTCAGCATGCAATATGATTGGTAATCTAAATCAATATAATTGCACATCAATGTTTGTCATTTGTATAAAAATATTTAAATAATACCATATGGATATATAATATAAAAAGCTATTTGGTGAATATGCCACAGGTGAATTGTTTAAAGGACCTGCCTTTGAAACATCTGTAAATATCATTATATTTTAATGATTTCGATTTTGGCAAATAATTCAAAGCACTACAGCCTAAATATTTGTGATATTTACTGTGATCGCCTGACTGTGAAAAGACACTTGAATTCCTTTAAGAAAAATCAAATCACATACATACTCCTACACCTATCTCGGATGTCACTGATGCAAGCTATGTTATGTTTATAACATTTTACTGTCACCACAAGTGTTGATGGTCTTATTTTTCCTTTACTGTTAAATAATAGGCTTTAAATAAAGTAATATAAGCAATGAGAGAAGAAAAAATAGAAATAACCCATTTGAAAAAATAAGACTGCTTGATACACATAATTCAGACAATACAAAAAGTTCAAGTTTAATATAGCTATCACAATAAGATCACACTTTATATATAAACAACTAACACAATAATCATAAAATAAAGTAAAACAGTGTAATTTAAGGTTGACATATGAATGAAACCAATCAATCTTATTTTTCCCAATGGAATGCAATGCTCAACAGACAAGCAAGATTATACTGTTCTGTCATATCTGTCCACACTCCCATTTCATGAAAAACAAGTGTTACTATATAAAAATTGCTAATACACATACTAATGATGTTGAATACCCATATACTGAATTATTGAAAATTGGCAAATGTTCAAGTATGTCCTAGAACATTGTACAATATCTAGTCAAAGATAATATAAATGTCATTAACAGTGATGACAAGACTAGGATCAGATATAAATGCCAAGTAGAATTCGAAGAATTTATGATATACACAGAAATGTGATAAATAATGAAAGATACCAATATGAAAGTAGAAATGAAAAGAAAGTTTTGTCACAAATTACGTGTACCAATTGCACATATGTATAACCCAAAGAGCTTAGATGAATGAAACCCATTTATGCAACTGCCTCCTAGTGAACAACACATGCCTAATAGTAAAAAGCCGTTAAGCTCTTATGCTGATGGAAATACGTAAACAACAAACAACTAAATCAGAATATTGCAAGATTGAATACCTTTTACTCAAAGGTCCATACAGACGACTGTCTTAGCTGAAAGTCATAAAGCTGTAATTTGTTCTCCCTTTGACTATTTGAGAAAACAAATTTGATTTTAAAAATATTACACTATGGACATAGAAAATATGATAGCGCCTCCATACTCATCCGCCGCGTGTTATTTATTTACAAACACGTTATTAACATAACAGAAGCCGCGAACAATTCCAAGCGTATAGTCCAAGAAACTATGAAACAGAATTAAGGCTGAAAGCGTAACATCAACACATACTAACATCCGAGCTAGGGCATCAACTCTAACGACGGTTTTTATAGTCACTGCTGTGTGGTGTGAAATATAAATGAATAAGGCAACTCATACCTCATACATTACACTAGTCAATGTTTCACCAATTGCAAGCTAAGCATATTTAAAGAAGATAAATAAATAAAAAATCTATTTTATGCCACTCTTGAGCTTTTAAAACAAAATTTAGGAGTGCAAATACAACGAGAACTGTTCTTGGGACAAAGCGCTCTTTATTTAGTCAAATAACATAGGCACAAATTTGCATGAAATCCAACAATATTGTTTGAATACAAGGTCAACTTTCATCTATTTCAAAAACGTAGCAAGATACTTAAAACCTATGCATTAAGTGCTTATTTGTCCATAGCAAGCGATACTCTCAAATCTGTCTGTAACTAAACTCCAATTTGGTCACGTGTAAAATCGTAAGCTTATGATGTTATAAAGACAGTCATGTACTGTTCATAATGAAATTAGCTAAGAGAGGGTGCCCAGACAAACCAAAATCTTATTCTAATAACTGACACTTCTATTGTTATTTTGAACTAAATAATAAATTTAGATTCATATTATTCCATAAAAAAGAAAAGCACAAAAATTTCCATTTTAATAATTTCTTTTTGGATAAAAAAATATGTCATCAATCGATTTATCAATATATTTTATTGATTTATATTGATCTACTTACAAAAAAAATATCATAGATATCAATAATTATGTTGTTTTATTATTCGCATTTTGTTAAACTAGTTTGAAAATAAAATGATTTAACTTATTTCCAAATACATAGTGTATTCGGAAATGTGTACAAAAGCCTAGACCAAATATTTGCATAGTAAATAATATGCAATAACTAATAAATTTTCATCGTGATATTTCATAATTTCATAACTGCACAATAGTCGAAACAGTACAGTACAAGATGGCTTATCCATCACACCTCAGATACATATAAATCTACATTACACGTGACAAGAACCAAAACCAATCTTGTGGTTGACAACAAAAGACAACATTGTCAGAAGTGCATTCATTTTCCCCTCTGGAATTCACCTTGCACCCTCACAGCGATATCGTCTGCATATTAACGTATGTCCTAAACACTAGAGTGAAAGGCCGCTAAGATATCACCATTCATTAACACCATTTCCTTCCTATATTTACAATCCCCGCGGGAGCTGATTAAGCGGTACTATATATACAAGCCGCGGAACGTAGAGTTATCTGATTCATTCTTCCATTTTATTTTCTATTTAATATCACTAACAGACAAATCCTTCAGCGTCTAGTTACTTTGTTAAAAATTCGATCACATTATTGAACTTTCAGGAAAAGCTCTACTGACTCTCACTAAATGGATAATCAAACCGATGCAAAAAAAAATTGGTCCATTTTTGACAGAAACATCCTTCTCATTGGATAAGGAAGACCGATAATTAAACTCATTCATCACATGAATCTTGTGAAACAGAAAAACATCCATTGATTTCCTAAGCCCTAAACCGGCATCGGTCCGAACGTCCGTTGCAAAGCACGAGCACAGAAGCACGACACGGGTTCGGCTTATTCATCGTTCGTGTATGCTCGCGTCACTGATGGCGCTCACGCACTTGGGGGAACCAGGGCTGTCCAAGTCGAAGTCGAACAGCTCGGCCAGGCCCTCGTCGTGGTCGAGGGAGAACCCGTAGTCCGTAGCGGACATCGGCGGCTCCAACGCGAGGAACGGCTCCAAGTCGCACAGCTCTGCAACATAACAAAACGTGTCAAAATTAATTTAACAATGGGACCCCTTCGGAATATTTTAAATGTACAGAAGCCACATAAGTGATTGCATTAACGAGCGTGTGAAAAGACAGTCATTGCATATGAGAAACTAGACAAAGTATTTTTTGTTTGATAATTGATAAAGATTGAAATTTCCACTTGGAAATTTTCAAATAAATATATTTATTTGTTCCTAAAAATTATCTGTAGTTGTAAGACTTTATGATCTGTTCATAAAGTCTTACAACTATAATTGTAAATAAGTGAATAAAATTAGAACATCATTTCAAAATTAAGGCCTCAACCTAAACTTATACGCTTATGTACATAACACATACAACTACATCATTTTTTTGTATAGCTATCAACAAAATCGCTGAAGCAAATGAATATTTTCCATGGAACGTTACTAGGACACAATATTATTATTCAAAAACCATTTCTCAAAATAAATTTTAAAAAATTAGAGATACAAAAGAAAAATAGAGATATAGATCAGTTTCTTTATAGAACGCTGAAGTGATTCCACCAACAACCACATCTGTAGCTGGCAGGGTATCAAGTAAATGTTCAGAGTAAAGAACCTTAAAAGAATATTGTAGAATTCAATTCAACATCCCATGAAATTAAAACTGTGATGACACTCTAATGCTGCTTAAATTGTTCATTATGATCTGTTTAACCAAGCAATTCAACAGTAAAATTCAACAATTTTTCTTCCCAAATTTGAATTAATCCACACACCAACACTTGAAAAATCTCCCATTATGTGGCAAATGCTAATTTGTATTTAGCACTTTCATTAAAATCTTTGAAATTTAAAAAAAAAGAAAAACAACTAATTCATATTTCTAGACAAAAAGAATATTTTCAGTCAGAAAGTAGTAATAAAATATGATTTACAATTATCAATAAAGGTTTAATTTTGCTTTTTTAAAATGATATGTATTTTTTAAAAGTTGATAAGAAAAGACATTGACTAAAGCAATATTTCTGTTATAAAAATGAACACATTTCAGAAGGTTTGTACTATTTACAAGATCACACATCCAATAGAACTCTTCCAGATAATCAAAATCATAATAATGTTGTATTTTCAATGACAATAATAATTAGGTATCACAATTTTTAATATAATTATATATTTTTTGTGTATTACATACTCATTAAAATCATTGGAATTTACTTTTTTTTTATTATTATTTTATAATGCTGTACATAACATGTCAATAATAAGTAATTAACAAAATCAAAGTAAGAAATCTTAACAGCTATTTAAACTAAACTTCTTGCAGTCAATAAAATTATTATACTAATCTAATGGCCGCTATTGCAAAGATCATTTTAGTCAAAACTGTTATAAGCATTGACCATATGCTGTGCACATAAAAAACAATGCATTTCTATTCACAAGTTATATACAGACATTCATTCCAATAACAATAATAAGGAACTATTCTAAAAATTCATAATTTAGTTGATATTTTCCAGGAAACAAATATGCATTTTTTTATTAATTTTAAATAACATCAGTACATTATAATGTAGGACTTACACTACTATAATCTTCATCAAAAAAAAAACTGTTATCTTTACATATTACATTTTGTAAATAAAATACTATAATAACTATAAATTCAAATACATTTATTATTAATGTTATAGAGAACATGTTTCATGAATGTCCCTCACAATACCCAAAACCGAAAACTGAGTCATTTAGTAGGACTGTTATGATAAAAATTAGTGATGAAACGATACCACTACATCGGCGGTATCGTTGATTAATCGATATATCGCAATCGGCGATATTAGATTGCCAATACATCTTGAATTCCGCACTATAACCATGCATCATGTAAGCGCCACCATCCCCGTGCTTATTTTATTCACTACACCCAAATTTGAAAAAAATGCTACTATAATATTTCAGTTTTCAAATAGGTCCCATCACAGGTCTCATCCACATAAGACTTTAAAATGAAATTGGCTTTCACCTAATAAATAATTAAGGATGTTGGGTTTCCTAGATAAAAATCTCATAAATATGAATTATAATTATTAATTTTTGATTTTAACTTTATTATAAAATTGAGATTTTATTTATTTTCCAAAAATAATACATATTTTGTTAAATCAAAGTTATCAAAATTTTGTTACTTAACATTCTATAATATTATATAAGTAAGTAATGTCATCTGTTTCTATATTTTCTATCTTAATTCCAGTTTTCTACACCTTCCGAAGACTGCACTGTCCACATTGGTATCGTCAATAATTTTTCATAAATATCAGTATTGGTATTGATAGGCAGAAATGCATATCGATGCATCCCTAGTTCAAATGTATTTAATTTCAATACCTACTTGGTGCCACCCAAGAATACATAACAGATTATCAGATTATTATCTAAGCAGATTGAAGCTTTTTCCATTGTTTTATCTTTATTACACACTGTAAAAAAATAAACGGATTCATTTTTTATTGTATGCCAGATTTGAAAATATATATTAAAAAAATTATGACATAGTTTGGAATGTATTTTACATCCAATATTATAACTTCACAATTTTTTTAAACTTTAACATTGAGAGCTTAATTTTACTTTTCAAAAGAATTGAAAACAAACTGAAATGCATGAACTACAAAACCACTTAAAATATTTTGTAGTATTACACTAAGGCAAAGAAGAAGAAAAAAAAACAAGTAGACTACATATTTTGATCTCTGTCTTATTTTACAATAGGAAAATTCAATCACTTTCAATACAATACAAATGTTGAATATTATCCGGGACCAGAAATATTAGCGCTGTCTCTAAAGATAAAAACTAAAAAGGCAGCTGTCACTCCACATGACTTGAAATATTTATTGCATTAAAATCACAACCCCGTATGTCCATCATTCAGCAATCAAACATTTGAGAATATGTGTTTCAAAAAAACTCTTGTAAATACACAATTTCTTCACACACAACATACAAACAGTGATTTTTCAGCATCATAAAAACAAACATATCGATTAGTATTTTAGAGACACATACTTAGCTTCATAACAAGTTCTTTAATTGATTTTTACAATATCAAATTTCAAAGTATGTAATAATTTTTTTTTTAATGATGGCATCAATATCATTTGACAGAAGTAATAACAAAAACTGATCATTCATTATACAAACATATATACAATACAATGCATGAAACTCTACCACTGAAGTTGTCACGAAAGCGTCACAATGGCGTAAAAATGGAACGCGGGGGAAAGGAAGAAAGGATCAAGGAGCGTTGAACCTGCGCATTGCATCATTCGCAGGCAATTCAGAGCGGCAGAGTTTTGTGCATTGTACTGTACCAGCTTCTAACCATAAGTGACGATTACATATCTACATCAAACAAAATTCAGATTGTGAGCTGAACTGCAAACTATCGAAGTGAAAAAATTTTCAAAATGTATTCGGTCTATGTAATGCCATGATACATAGAGACAAAAATCTTCAGGATTATTGTTTTTTATTCAGACCCCTCTACATACTCAATCCCAATTCCTATCCCGTTTTTATTTTAATATCAAATTCCAATGTAATATACCAACACAATTCCATTAAGAAACCCTTTCAATATATTTCATATACTAGAAAAGTTGAATTGATATGATTTATAAAATATATCACATTATATTAGGTTGGAAAGTTTTTTTACATTTTACATTTTACATTTACAAAAGTTGCAGTATAAGCTCTTTGGTTGTCCTGCTTGTATCTGGCCATTGTATATTAAATAGATGACATTTTAAACAAAAAAAAATTAAAAGTAAGAACAGTGTTCTGCCATTTTTCTATCGTTTTTCTGCCCGACAAAATGAATGAATCTAATGAAGAAATTTGATACATTTTGAAGTTTTATAACAAAAAAGGGAAAAATGCGACACAAACCGCGAAAAATATTGTAACGTTTATGGACCTAATGCAGTGTCGGAAAAAGTAGGGCAAAACTGATAAACATTTTCAGTCCAGTAATTTTGATGTCAAAGATAAATCTCGTTCTGGTCGACCTGTTATGGATAAAGTCGATGTCATTTTTGAAAAAGTAGAGCAAGATCGGTATATTAGTTCATACGACATAGCTAAAGTGGTCATACAATTTAAGTCAATCTTGACCTATTTGAAAAAAAGCTAGATACACAAAAAAAGTTTAAGGCTTAGGTCCTTTACGAGCTCACTGAAAGAAATCTAATGAATCGTGTACTCATTTGTAATTCTCTATTGAAATATAATAAAACCAAACAGTTTTGGAGAAGACTGATTACTGGTCATGAAAAATGGCTTATCTACGCAAGAAGATGTAAAAAAGACCATGGTCAAAAGGCAGCAAGTTCCACATACTATAATGAAACCCAAATTAACTCACAATAAATTGATGCTATATGTATGGTGGGATTGGAAGGGCATTATTCATTATAAGCTTTTACTGCCGGGAAAACCATCGATTCGGATCTCTACTACCGACAGTTGATGAGACTCGAACAAAAAAGTAGAAACAAAACGGCCGGAATTAATCAACATAAAGGAAAAAATTCACACATATTGTAGCCACTCAGCAAATATTGAGAGTTTGGTAGGAAAGTTTTAATGCATCCACCATATAGCCCTGACCTTGCACCCTCAGATTTTCACCTGTTTCGCTCTTTCTTTAGAGAATGTTAGGTTAACATCAAGAGAGGACTGTAAAAATAACTTGTCGCCGTTTTTTGATCAGAAGTCCCAAAATTTCTATAGCAATGCGATTATGTCATTACCTATAAAATGGCAACAAGTTGTTGAACAAAATAGCATATATATGTTATAATTAAATGTAAATAAAATATGATGAAAAATTATCTTCAATTTGTATATAAATTACCAAAACAAATTTTCCCTGACCTTTATGTATCACTTTATGGTTATCTGATTTTGTTATTCATTCTCGATAAGAAACGTTCATATCATTGATATGCCATCATTAAATTCAAATACTAAACAAGAAATACATTTTAATGCTGATACATAGTTAGAACAAGTTTTTTTATCGTTCATAATACCAAATGTAAAGTATGTAACCCTTTAAACAACATATATGCAGTATGCAAAAATAAAAACGCATTATTATTCACAACATAATAACGCCGCAGAGGTTAAGTAACAGTAAACGTGATTGATTAATTCAGCTTGTTATTATGTTATTCGCTCGTTATTAGTTTTGATGGCGTGTCGATGCGTGTGTTAGAGGGCTCCGGCGCGTGAGCTGAATCCCATGGTGCTACACGGACAGAAGCTGGAGCCACACGGGATGCAACTCACGGCGCGGGCCCCGTTCCCATTCTCGACCCGTGTCCGTTCCCGCTACCGCCAACGTTCCCGGTTCTCGCACCTCCTTTTGTATTATTAATAATAAGACATGTACTTGAAAAATAATGCAACAGTTTCGGATTGTTTTCATTGAACAATATTAACTGGCTACGCTAATATGAAAATTTTACTGCAAATTTTTTTTTTAGTAACTGTAATAGAGCAAATGTCGCATAACTTTTTACAAGTACTGCTGTGACCCAGATTTGTGGCGGTGCAACCATGAGAGAAAGAACACATGTGAATGTCACTGAAATGTGAATAAAAAACTAATATTTTTAAAAAAATTGAAGACAATCACACATGTTTATTTAATTCTATAAAGGTGTCGTTTACAGATGAATGTGATTATGGAAAACAATTTATTTACATAAGTAAATTATTCAAGAACATTACCTTCTATACACTGCACATTAAAATATAATCTGTACAGTGGCATGACTAATATTTAAAGTGGCACACCCAGAAAGAAGCAGATATTATAAGGTAAGACATTTATTGATTTATTCCCATGAAAGATAGAACTTATTCACACAAAAAAACACGCAAAATGATCCCGGCTGTTGTGCATTAGTTAGTTAATTCAATGAAAAATGATCTAGCAATATGAAATGATGAGAGAAGTGATTAAAATATGACGTGATAAAGCGGAAAGTAAAACAGACATGCATGAAAAAGAACAACATTATATACAATCTTAGGAGTACTCTCTTCTTTCCAAAGCCGGTAGCTGTGATATCATGTCGTATAGCTAGAACTCTGACTGTGATGTGATAACTAATACACAATTCACAGCCAAGGTTCTAGCGACAAAACATGGACGGCGCCCCGAAGCGTTCTTCTGTTAAAACACGATAAAAGCTTCCGACCTCTAATTTATAAGCTTCTAAGTTTCCAATGCGTGAAAAGAAAATAATGAACAACATAACCTTACTTATTAATATACAAATTTGAAATACGGACTTAAGAACTCAAATCTTTGTACTAAAAAAATATACATCAACATTACTCCAGCTGCAAAACTCTCTCAAACGGTATTATTAAGTTTGACACCATGAAGAATGTACAAAATATTATCAACAAATAAAAATACTGGACTGTGATAGAACAGTTGGGAATTATGTTTTATTTTGTATTCCAGATATGATTCTAACATTTGACCAGGGCAAAATGTTATCTAATCTGATGTTACAACGTGAGAACAACCTAACTTCAGACGACGATATGATGTTTTAGAATCAAAAGAATCATAATGTCAATAAAATATGAAGTGTTACTAATAGCATTTTTTGCAACACATCAAATAAATTGAAATCTTATATTCAAAAACCCCAATGATTTTAAAAACACAATTTTCATTATATTTGTATTTGTCATGGAACATAATACTTTCAATTCACAACATCAAAACCAAAATGAAATTGTGAAGAATCCACAATAATGCATATAGTAATATACAAAAATAATATAAACATTAATTTTATTTGAGTACAAAGGTAAAATAATCAAGAATAAAAGAAAAAGAACATAAATTCTCTAACATCAAAAAGTTATATAAATAAAATTCATAATAATTAAATGTACATATGTTGTTTTATGTTCATTTACTTATTTTATTTGTAATTAACTAAATGGAAAAAAATGTGTGAAGAAAATTCTGTATACAAGCCAATTAATAATTTTATTTGTTCATATGTTCCTTTTCTTTCATGAATCATTACCAACTTTGACATTAGACACTACGTGTGTAGTCGGTCATAGACGTCATACCGTGCTCCTGATCTTCGGTCTGCAGCTGGAAGCGTCCGCCGCCCATGGTGGGCGCGAAGTCGTCGCTGTCTGCGATCAACGCGTTCCGTAGTCGATCCCGCGCGCCCGCCGCGCCTGCTCAGTACAAATATTTCGTATCAATCAATTACCACATGTCCCGTTGTGAAAGTCGAGACGAACGATACAAGCGTTTATTTATGTATTAGTACACCATATAAAATCCTAGAAATGCATGTGTGTTTAACAATTTGTGTTGTATTATCTTAGCAGGGTCACCTGCAATAAGCCAAAATCCTATAATGACGCCCTAACTGCAACTATGTTAAACTAAAATAGTGCATTTGATATCTGTATGGATAATTTGTTATACTGAATAACCATATAATGTTTTTTTGTTTTTAATATTTTTATACAGCAAATCATGTAAATATAAGGATTAAAAAACATTTATTGATTGTTGTTACGCTAATATATTACTTTCCAAATTTCCATTAAATCTAAATTAAACCTAGTTTTATTTTATAAAATTCATTAACTTCACAAAAGATGTCCATGTCATAAGATAATTTTTCAATAATAGCACAATTCATGGCTATAATATTAAAATTAGTAAGACAAGTGTTGGAATATTCCACAAAATGAAAGCCGTGAGTGTTTTTTCCTTAAAACACTCAAAGTGGCTAAGAGTTTAGTAGAGATCTTTTACTCCCTATAAACAAACATCTGTCATATATTTTATTGAAAATCTTTTGAATTAAAATAAATAAATATATCTAAGATATTTAAAAATAATTCAAAACAGATTTTAAGTTCAATGTGACCAGTTTTGCTAAAACTATAAAAAACAATAGAAGTAGTAAGCAAATGTGTAAACCTTGTATGAGGGCAGGACGTGCGGGGCGTACAGACGTGGTGGGCGGGGCCGGCACGCCGCCCAGCGGCAGCGTGGGGTCGGTGACGCAAGGCGATGCAACTTCCAGACCGCCACTATGCTCCGATAATGGCTCCGGTTTCACCAGAGACCTACCCGACATTATTTATTTATATTGATGGTGTCTCATAAGTTATGTCGATTCTAATAACTAAAATTCATACACTTCTTTTTATACGTGATATAACCTTGTTACAAGCCTCTAGTTCTATGGAGAGTACAACTTTACCTTCTTTTAATGATACTTTCTGCATTAATTGACAGGGCAAAATGTTTTGATATAAAACATATGAAATGTGATAAATATGAAATGAGTGTATTGCTAAGACATTATTGGAAACAAATTTAAAATAGCCACGACTCCAAGAAGAATATGTGAAATTGAAGTACATAGTTAATGAGTTAACAGCACAGCGTTTTATCATTTGAATAATGGAGATTTGACGACGGTAGATCATTCACGCTCTGGTCACCCACCTGAATGGGATATTGAGGAGTAGAAAACTAACCTAGACCAGCACTTGCGGATTATCGGACTTCCTTGCGCCTTCTAAAGACGCCACACATCGCCACTTAAAATCATGGGATAAGAATTATAAAAGTTGTCTAATAGTGTCCCATCAATTGAATAGATTCAAGAGAAACATCGAGTAGAAGAGTGCAAACAGCTTCTTGCCATGCTGAAAGATGGTCGTTTTATTAAACACATTGTTACTTGTAATGAAAAATGAATTTATCTAAAAAATCCAAACATCAAAGATTAGTGGTTAGACAAAGGACAATTACCTGAACCCGTTGTGAAGATAGGTCGATTTAGAGAGAAAGTATTGTTATTAGTCTGTCGGAATTATGAAGGTTTAGTGTAATTTCAGATGGCTGAACTATCACTACCAAGACGTGAACAGCTGACACAAATGTATGAGGTTTTATTGCAGAAATATCCAGGTTTAGTAAACTGAAAATGGGTAGTCTTACAACATGACAATATTAGACTACATAATTTTAAGGTTATCTTTTTGTATGATTACTTAATTAACAAAATACTGTAAAGAAAAGTACGGAACTTAATAATAATCACTAATTAGATAATAATTTTAATGCTGTTGAAGTATATATGAATAATGTTGAACATGAGGTTTGCTTGAAGTAATAAATAATTATTTGTAACAGGATTAATGTCTATTAAGAGATTATTGATTTCATGTTATTTAAATGCGTAATTGGTTTCTAGAAAATAATAATTACTTTTGTAATATTCATAAAGGTTGTTTTACTTAAACCATCAAACTTAAACCATCCTAAAGTGTGATACAAACATACCATAAAAATACAAACTAATAAAGTAACTAGTAAAGAATTCAGAAAGATAAAATGTTTCTGAAATAAAATACACACAATGATAAAGCAAAAAACGTATTTATTATGAAGTTGACAAATAATTTTCTTTAGTAGCAATTTTCCAAAGAGTTGAACAACAAAATTACTGTTAAGAGTCAAACTCCATAAAGCAATTTTTTTTCCTCATCGAAAACGTTTCTGCCAAATCTTCTAAAAAGATTAATTAACTGAAAAACATTTTTTAAAACAATTATATAAACATCACTGACATCATATTGTTACTAAGTTTTTCACAAAAATTGACTAAAATTAATGTAAGAAAAAAACAACAACTTTCAGCACAATATTGTTTTAAACATTATCAATCATATATCAATATTTTAGTATCTTTTTCAATACAATCAATTTAAACTATTAGGTCTTCTCTTCTGAAGTCGCCTGCGTTTGCACAAATTCATTTATTTACATCATTGCCCTTGTGAAATAAAATGTTCATAATACTAATATAGCCAAAATATTTATTAAAAAAAATATCTTTAAATGTACCAATTTGGGAGCTGAGATGTTAAATAAAAAACATATGGAACCATATTTGTTTAAGCAGAGCTTATGACAATAAGAAGAATATATTTAACAACAGTTTAAGAAGATATAGCCTATCTTAAATTAGCCATGTCAAAGTTATTGTTACAAAAATTACTTCGCCTGTCATAGGCTATTGTTGGCAAAATGTATTAGAGTGAATATCTACTTAGAACTATGTAAAGTCATCAACTAAATGCACGAATTATTGTATGGAATCTTATAAGCACTGGTCACAAGAAGAATTGCAGTTTGTGCGCAAGTTTTTGCTAAAAAAACACATTGAGTTCACTTTCAGGCACAGAATACAAAAGAAGGATTTGTGACACAAAGGAGGGACTTCAGTATTGTCCAATTCTAAAATAGACAAACTGTCAAATATGAGTAAAATCAAAGCAAATACAAAATAGAAATTGTTATTGAGTAACTATGAACTTAAAAAATGTATAAAAGTTTTACATTAATTATTTCTGTATAATTAACTGTTAATCACTAGCCAATCAAAATATGTACTGTCAATAGTATGAGACAAAAGAAACAAGATAATAAAAATGAATGTCTGAAATATTCATTGTTATGATGTTTTCCCATATAAGGTCGGCGAAAAAGTTTTTTTGTATTTCATATACAAATTCAAGATAGTTTTTCATCATATTATTATTTACATTTAATTGTAATATATATGTGTGTGTGTGTTTGTGTATGTATATATATTCGCCATTTTGTAGGTAATGACATAATCCTATTGCTATAGAAATTTTGGCATTCCTAATCAAAAAACTATAACTAGTAATTTTCCTTTCTTGATGTTAACATTGCCTAAAGAATTCTGAATAGACCAAAACAGATGGATATCTAAGGGTGCAAGGTCAGGACACTATATGGTGAATGCATGAACACTTTCCAACCAAACTCTCAATATTTGGTGAGTTGCTATAGCTGTGTGTGGTCTGGCATTATCATGGTGAAAAACCACACCCTTTCTGTTGATCAATTCTGGCCGTTTTTTCTCTACTTCTTACATGAGTCTCATCAGCTTTTGGCAATAGAGATCAGAGTTGATAGTTTTGCCCATGAATAATGCACTTCCAATCCTACCTTACGTATAGCATCAACTTATTGCGAGTTAATCCGTGCTTCACTATAGTCTGTGGGGCTTGTTTGCTTTTTTATTATGATAATTTTCACACATTCTTGTCATGGGTAATCCATTTTTCATTACCAGTGATCAATCTTTTCAAAAACGGTTCGGTTTCATTAGAGAAAAGCAAATAAGTATCAATTCATTAAATTTCTTTCAGTGAAATCATGTGGGACCAAGTATCGAGCTTTTTTGTACATACAACTTTTTTCAAATAGGTCAAAACTGTTTTGTGGTCAATCCCAAGGTTTTTCAGCTGTCGTAAAAATTAATATGTTTGATCTTACTCTACTTTTTCCAAAATGGCTTTATGCATAACAGGCTGACCACAAGGTTTACCTTTGCCATCAAAATTACTAGACTAAAAATGCTTGAACGAGTTTTGTACTACTCTTACCGACACTGCATTAGATCCATAAAGATTACAATTTTTTTTTGTGACTTATGTCCCATTTTTCCTTTTTTTTTGTAATAAAAGTTTAAAATGTATCACATTTATACATTACATTTACTCATTTTAGTAGACAGAAAAATAATAGAAAAATGGCAGAACACAGTTTTTACTTTTTATATTTCTTTTTTTTTAAATGTCATCTATTTAATGGTATCAAAACTGGCCAGATACAAAGAGAACAACGAAAGAGATTTTACTGCAACTTTTTACTTATAAAATATGAAAAAACTTTTTCCCCGACCTAATACATTCATCGACAGTGTTATAAAGAAAGTACAGAACTTGTATTTGTATACTCACGAATTGCACTGCTCTTGCATAGATGTGGTGGAAGTGGACGGTGAGTGTTGCATTTGCGAGATAAGCGGCGCAAGCAATGCCTTGTTGTCCTGCAACAATGGGTCGGCGGGCAACATCTTGGCATCTAAGACAAGAGTTTTTCAATTAGTGAAATGCAAAAATTTAGGAACCGGCCACATGTGAGCCAAGATTTGTGAACCTAGAATTTCATACCACCAAATGATATTTTCTGGTATGTACAGACCAAAAATAATTAATTTTTTCATTCAGTTCGGAATCTTTAATGCAAGCCCGACTCATACTTGACCATTTGCAATGGTTTGCTTTTTTACTTTACAGTTTACACCATCATCACACCTAGTTAGATATTTGTATGTTTTAGTTTTTGTGACACAGAAAAGGCAAAGCAACATTATAAAAATACATTTTTTTTTGTTTTTTTTTTTCTTATAATAGATTTGCCACAATAATTAATTCTGTAAAAATTGTAATTAGCTACCTATTATGATTCAAACAATACAGCTCTTAAGGGGGGCAGATAGGCATACAAAACAGGCAGACAGACATGGACAAATGGCATATGCTTAGTGATAAGGTTCACATTCTTTTGAACTACAAAAATAGAACCATAAAGGATACATTTATTAAAACTAGTATTAGAACATAACATAAAATTTGCTTCATAAAGTATATAGCAAATGGGGTTTCAAACACAACATAAAATGCATCTATATGATAGTTATACTGCTATCATTTGTATTCAGAATAACATGAAGCTTACATTAAACACAAATTAATCACTTTTCATAAGCGAATTCATAGCCATTTTTCCTTCACGAATCTAAAACTCAGTAGAGAAGTACATCAATTTTACATAATTACATTAACATTATCAATTTGATATTCACTACTCTACACTAGTCACTACTAATGAAACTTCTGTTTATGATTTAACCCTGTTATAAATATCCTTAAGTGTAAAAAACAAATCAGGTTATTTAGTGATTCCTCTCATCTATACTAATAAGGCAATTAGTTGAGGGGATAAGCATCAATAACTTAGAGATGAATCTATTGAATATCAAAACTACTGAATCTGAATCTAGCTAACGAGAACTTAAAGGAACTTTTTAAGTGATCTTGAATAAATTTATTCCATATCAAGCATTAACATTTAGAGTGATGTAATTTTGGAAAGTAATTCATTTTACAAACATGACTGGCTAGCATATAATTGATCTTTAAGCAATAACAAAAAATGTGATTAATTGTTTCATTTTTCAGACATTATGCACAAAATGAAGAAAAAAAAAGATTACTTACTAGGCGGCGGGGAAGTGGTACGATCCTTGTGGCAGAGATACACTTCGATCTCCCCCGATACCGACTTGAGGTGGATTGTATAACCCTTACCGTCCGGCGCCGGCACCTGCAAAGGTATCACACAATACTTTATAGTTCACATTATATAAATAAAAATATTCATATTCGTGTTAAATATAATCACAAGTTTTTATTCTATCGAATTCTGTATAAAACTGACACCTTACTTCTTCAAATATAGTATCAATTTATACAAAACATGACAAGTACCTATATCATCAATTAAATATTCAACTAACATTGAGACTGGTGTCTGGCGGCGCTTTGATAGGTATGACGGTTTGATTTCTGAATTCGGTAATGGAGAGTAGGTCCGAATAGGTGATGTAGGCGGCATTGCCGCACTCGGCAGACATCTTGCTGAGTGCGCGCTCCGCCTTGGCGACGGCACGCACTACCCGCGCTTCCTCGGCGGCCAGCGCGCGCACCTCCAGCCGCAACCGGCGTACGCGTCCGCTGTCGGCGCTCGGGTAACCCTGGCCACCTGCCGGTTTACAATTATTATAACTGAAGTTGGATATAAAAAGTAGTAAAAAACGTAGTTTCAGTACAGTACAATAATACACTGAATATAATAAAAATATATCAAGGTATTCTTTATAAAAAATAAAGCTCGACCAGGAGGTTAGTTGACTTGGCTTCTAGTTTTAATTATGATAATTGTACCATGATTTTGGTTTGAACAGCATTAAATATTCCACTTCAGCTTCATTAATGCACAAAATTCTGAATCCATGTAAATCATGCTTCATGGGAAATATATTGTATTGATGTATATATACATATGTATTGATGTAGGTGATTTGCACAATACAATCCATTAAGCATAATCCATAAACAAAAGCAACATTGGATTATGTGCTAAATGTACTAAACTTTTGTTACAAGTAATTGTTTCATTTTTTTTTGGGTTCCAAGCCAAAATGGCGAAAATAAAACCCTTATAGTTTCATCATGTCCGTCCATTGGTCTGAATGTCACAAGCATTTTAGTTAAAACATACAAGGTGTATATTGACGGAATATCGACTATAGGTGTCTTGTAGAAGCCTCTACTTAGTTTGGTAGTTAAATAACTAATATAAGTATTTCTAGGGGGGGCACTCCATATATGTAAACAGAAGATGAAAACACTTTTTTCAGCAAAGTTCAACTTGTGGCATATAGTTCGACAGTTCTTTTAAAAACATTTTAAGGTTTGTAATAATTTTTTTTTTTCGATAATACAATTATTTTCGAATATAATTGCTCCGAAATTAGCACTAATTGTGTCATGCCCACTTTATTTTTAAACTATATGACCACAAAATATGAAAAAACTTACAAAGTTAAAGCTTAATAAATACTTTCAATGAAAATTATTTTGAATGTTTCGGATACCATTATTGAATTATTTCTGAAAAACTACACTTCTCAACAAAAGGACATAAAAGCCATAAAATTACCTCTTATTTACACTACTTCTCTTCATTTATACACTTTAGTTTACATTAGTTTAAGAGTAATAACCGACATACCTCCTTGTTTCACTAGTTATAGGCGACTGGAGTGCTTATACCTATTTTGTATGAGAAACACAAAAAAAAACTGTAACAATGTAGTTTTTCTCATCAGTAGTGCATTTCTTTGTAGTATTTGCTATGAAACTCTACAATGAGCATGGTCCGACATGTTCTTGACTGGCTTTTCATTGGACTAAATATGACCAATAAGTATTCTTATCTTAAATCATTACCAGTCCCCCCATTTTACTTGTTGTTAAGTCAGTTTTTAATAACTCCATTACTAAGGCAACCCTCCGACGATAATTTAATTTCAGATAGGAGACCTTAAGCACTCCATACTAGCCCAGCGCAGATTGAGGGTCACTAACAACTGTCATCATCAATATGATGCCAAGCTGCCTCCTGTAATAAAATGGCTACCCAACATTCTATTCTTGCTTTGAATAAGGAAACAGTCATCTTGTGCAAAAAATATATACAATAATATAAATCTAAAAGACGTTTTAAGTACTTCTAAAATAAACACATACTACAATGAAATATATCTTCATTTAAAATAAAAATCTTAACATGTCAAATAATATACGTACCACCTACATTTACATATTCACATTTCATACCGAAACATAACCCTGATAATGATTATAAACATGATTTTTTATGAAACTAAATAAAATGTAGATTCCTTAAAAGTTAAGTTTAATGAAGTATTCCTCTATAGTTAGATATTATTTCATTAATATTTCTTGTTGAATTTCTTTGAACACACACATCAGGAAAGATTGATTTATTAAGTTCCATAAAAGTAGAATGACAGCATAGTGATAGATCATTAAGTGAATACATAGGAATAACATCAGAATGGGCAATTTGTGTTGTTAATAAGAACAAGTTATCGATGTAATTAATACTTTCATACACCTACTGAGTATGAAATTAGATGTACATGTAACTTTTACTATTTTTTGCAGTAATATATGTACAGTACGCGAGAACTCATTTGAAACATCGGAAATGGTGACAGCAATTATTGGCGTATGAACACACATGAGCATTACCGAAGATTTAGTGCTTGGATCTATATAGAGCAATAAACATATTTTTTTTATTTAATTATGTATTTAAGTATAACTATATTGTTTATTTATATAATGTCTTATTCCATTTTACTATTGCTATCAATAAAATCTTCATCATCAGAACTGTCATTTGCATTTATTATAAATTCTTCTAAATATTCATCTAATCCGATTTCTTTTTGCATAAACTCATTTTCTTCCAACTATCGATGCTGATATCATCATTTTTTTCGAGTAATAGACCTTTTATTGTATTTAAATTCATACTAATATTTTTTTGCTTCATAACCTTTTAGTTGAGCCCAAATATTTTCTATCGGATTAAAATCCGGATAATAAGAAGGCAAACCAACACCGAATGCCCATGTTCTTTTTAATATTTTGTCAATTGCATATTCTATATATGTCTCTGTATGTCGACAAATTATTTCATAAAGTTGTAGCTTCAATAACTTGTCATCGAATGGTATATTATACTTATTCAACCAATTAATCATGTAACTTTTTTATCGAATTTCAGTTTGGAGCTTTTTCAACATACTTGTGATAAAGTGCATTATCAACAACGAGAACTGTTTCCTTTGATGGATTTAGTATGAGTTTGTTATGAAGCCAAATAACATAATTTTCATGGTTCATCTCATTATGATAGTCTCCTTTTGTGTCTAAAGATTTATACATTATATATAGTGTTATAATGAGGCTTTGTGAGACCTTTATTTGTCGAATCAGACCAACGCTTTTCCTTCATATATGAGGTATGTATATAGGATTCATCCATACAGACTATATTTCTGTTCGTACTTCGAAGTTTTCTAATAGGATTGATATATTTTATCCTTTTGAGGCGAATATCATGCTTCTCTATTAGAACACTGATTATTTTTGTTCTTTTTGAAGCGAAATCAAAGTTGCTTTCGAATTTTTCGCAATGTACATTCAGAACCTTTAGAGTCAATTGCTTCAAGCAGTTTATTTCGTAATGATTTTATTCTTGGACATTCTTTATGAATGAAATGAAATATATTATTATATTTATATATTATAATTATAAATGAAAATCATACACCATGTTTCTTATGATGTAATCAAAATCATGAAGCCAGTGACAAGCCATCAAGACAGTGCCTCTTTATTGGTTTACCTTTCTTAGGACTGGAAAATGAAGTTGATGGACCTTGTACATCCTTTTCATATAGAATCCTATTTAAGGTAGTATGTGATATTTTCGTGGTTTTGATACTTGTTCCTGCACTTCATTAAAATATTTATCTTCATCAGAATTTTTAAACTTTTTATATTCTTCTAAAAAATAATTAGGAACATTGTGCACATTCTCTCGAGGTTGAAACTTTATGGATTTTCCATGCTTTAAATTTGAATTTGCCATTATTAATTTAAAAAACATTCATATTACAATTACACACATAATTTTTTTTTATAAGTTAAAAAAATTAACAAACAAATATTTACCCACGAAAGTAACAGCTCTATATTGTACATTTTCCAATTCGCGATGACACATCTACTATCTTTTATTTTCAAATGCCTACTGATCATTTAATATGTCACACATCAGCTCATCGTAATGACCATTGTTTAAAACAGTGCTAATCAAAATTAATTGTTAAAACATTTTAATTAAATTAATATTCTTTTATATGATAATAAAATTGCAATCTGATACTAACTGCAATTAATAATTTAAAATAAAACTAAACACAAAAATATAAACTCAAAATTGTGTTGTACTAAAGCATAATTTGACTAACTTTATTGTACATGTTCATGATCGATTCATGAAAGAGAAAAGCTTTCAAATTCAAATTTATCTAATAATCTATCTGTGTAAGCAAAATTTAATAATTCAATCTCCATCTCCAACCTCAAAGGAACTGACCGTACTTCCATTGTATGTTATTTTTTGGACCTCTTCTCCAGTATGCCGATGCCCTCCAGCACGTTGGTGATGTCGTAGATGCGCCTCTTCTGCACAGACAACTGTTCCGCGGCTACGTTCAGGTCGAGCACACCGTGCGGTGACGAGCGCAGCAGCGCGACAAACTTTTGCGTTAACAAGCCCAGTGACGTGTCAAACCTAGAAAGTAGGCATGTAGTATATTTAACTAGAAAATATTTTTATAGACAGTTTACTTATTTTCGAAAACTATTTTTAAGCAATTACATGGCACATTTTCATGTGCTATTTCATCATATGCTAATAAGTAATGTAATTGTTGTCTTCATAAGAGAAAATTCAGAGTAACTATTGACGCCTGCCATGTAAGAGTTCCGAGTTTAATATTAGTTCAATCATATTTGTTAACAAAGAGTGCAGCACTATAAGCATTGGTCAGATGCCCCAAGAAAATTTATGTGAAAATTTTGATGATGAAATCACTGTCTTAAGAGAAACATTTCCCTAAGCTATCACACTTCGGGTGAACGCCCGGTCTTTGTGAATGTGAAGTAAGATGCTGCTCCCACTTGGCGCGACAATTTATTACTTATCATTTGGATAGTATTAATCTGGTATTCCTCGCCCAGATGAGAAACTCAGTCAATTATTCTCAAAAGACAATTTTACAATAACGATTGAAGAAGGCAGTGACGAAGATTAATCATTATTATTATAATTAAAATTATATTTAAAGAATCGAAGCAGTATTACTTGCTCACATGCTCAAATATTCATATAAGGATAATAATAATATTTTTTATAACACTGTTCTACCCTGGAGAAAATTTTGAAAAAAAATATATGTTATAGGGCATAGTAAGAGCTATTTATAGAAAAAATTGTGAGAGTATATCTTAAATATGTGCAACCTTTAAAATTTTGAATTTGTGATATTCCGATATATAAATTAGAGCAAAGACTTCAAAAATATATTATTTAATGATTCTTTAGTGTATCTAGCGTTTATGAGAAAAATCACAAATAAATATTGTTGCATGAAAAAATTTTTTTTTCATAATTTGAAAAATTGTGTTATTTGAAAATTAGCACATTAAGAGCATAGGAAAATGTTTCTCTTAAAACAGTGATTTCATCATCAAAATTTTTACAAAATTTTCCTAGGGGGCATCTGACCAGTGCTTGTACTGCTACACTCTTTATGTGTTATATGAATCTGAGTATTTAGGTTAAGTACCCGATGCGTTATTATCGGTGTCATTGGTACTGATAATAAGGGTCACCTCAATTCAAATGTAGTGCAATGTAAGAGTATCCAGGCGTCTCACTAATATTGAACTAGAAAATTAACTAGTTCTAACTGTGAACATTCACATTTACCGTACACCAAACACGGAAACTTGACGGGTCTTATGATCTTCCGCTGCAAAATTGCAAAGCACATAAGCGTCGAGTGAACCACCTCTTCGTGTAATGTAACTCGTGGGTCGGTTGCTGCGAGCCCTAAACCTCCCCGCCCCGGCCCCCGCCCCCGCCCCTCCCGTTGCGCAGTCCTCCCCGTCTTATTTACGACACTACCTCGGTCAAATATTCCCCAGGAGTACACTATCAAGTGTGAAGAAAGTTAGATATGCTCAGTGAATATGGACCCAAACTAAAAGCAGTGATATGTTGTAATATTTTCCTTTTAAAATAATATTGAATATTCTATGCAAAAACAAGCACACAAGGATTGTAGTTGTATTTATTATACTATTTGAGTAAGTAACATTATTATTTTAATTATCAATTACTAATATATTTTTTATTGAATTATGATTTCGCAATAAATAAATTTACACATAAAAAATAGTATCTTTACAGTTTGTACATTTGCAGATATTTTTATATTACTCATAGTCCTTTCATTTTTTTGTTATTTCATAAAATAATTTATGTAATTATTAAATTATTGTCACACAGATTTAGGGTGTTTTTTATACAATAGCAAAAGAGCACTTCATCATTTTTTTCTAATGTAAAATATATACATAATTCAGACTTATTCATTAAAATCTAATATTAATACCTACATCAAATATAACAAACTTCACTAATAAGATCAAAAAATTAATAATGAAATGCAATATTTTATTAAATACTAAAACTAATTAATAATAATTCAAATACAAATTATACCTTGATCGTTCAGTATACTTTTTCATAGAAGATGGCCGACTATATGGTGTAAGAACTTTAACACGCTTCTGCTTGGGAGTCTTGAAGTCAGCCTTCATTGGCACTACAACCTGTGAGTGGCTGCCGGAACTGCTCTCACTCAGGTTCAGTCTTCTTTTGACTGCCTGCGCCCAATAAAATTAGTTATTCTTGTAATTCGGTTACTATTTAAATATTAAATTTAATAATGGTGTGTAATAACTGTACAATTAATACTGGTATTTATAATACAATCATATAATATTATAATTCCTCACAAAAAATACACAACCGTTAAAACCATCTCAGAATGGTGTAGTTTGGAAAAAAAATGTAGTACCTATAGTGGAAACAGGTATATTTAGGTGGTTTGGCTATCTGGAAAGAATAAATGAACATACACTGGTCAAATCGGCAAGGAGCACTCCAGGAAATTTTATGCAGAGCAAATTGGTGGTATATCCAAGAAGAATCAAATTCTAAGCACCCGAAAACAACAAGCTTACATGAAACATTTGATGGTGAAATCAAGGAAGCAAGATAAATATGTAAAAATGATACTGTCTAGAGATCCATAGTCTCTGCTCATCCTTTTGGGTTACCATAATATGTGTGAACATACAAACCCTCATACAGACTTACACAGTCACTTACACGTAAGCTATAAATAGATAAATTTATAAATACATTAATAAATAAATTGTACATGAAAACAAGGAGGAGAGTTTATGCTACTGTAAATTTTACAAATTTTAACAAAATAAAAGTAAAGTATGTAACAATATTTGTAAATGGAATTATAAAAGATGAGTAGTAAAGCAATTAAAAATTACAAACTTGTTAATCTGAATAAAGAAAACAGTACATTAAATTTAAATAACACAACATCATTGATACAGGTACACAGTTTGCGAATTGTAAACATGTAAATAGTTTATAAAAATATTATTTTTTTTAAAGTAGAATATGTTTTGTTTATTTTGATTTAAACATGGTGAATGATTTATTTACAAATACATTTTCTTTTATCACAAGCTGATGTCAAACTCTGAATATTTTAAGGGAGTATGTTAATCTAAATTATTGACTACATATAAATATAATAAATTCATATATTGATAAGGATGGATTCAAGTAATATTTATATCAATTATTCTAGTGCACACAGAAAAAGTAAAAAAATAAGTTCAATAAGTTATAAATACTTAATATTTTGGTGTCATGTAACAATCAAGGACAACATCTTAAAAACAAATTGTATATATGTATTCTAAACAATACAACGAAACGAAAATATTTCTAATGTACACTGACACACATTCCACATTTTATAAAACTCTAGTGACAAAGTTCATGATTGTCTTTTAGCAGTACCGAAGATTATACCACACGTTATCTCTATCTCAAGGAATACGCCATTCATACTTAATAAAGCGGCTATCACGTTTACTACGCAAAATATGATCTTTGTCACTCATTGGCGAACACAAAGTTCATGCGGCAACTCGACTGATATTGTTTGCATTGGAAGTTATGATTCTTTTGTTTTCAAAATATATGACTGACCATAGGGGATTGGAATTAGATACAGAGACCAGAAATATTACAAACTGAAATAAATTGCATCAAACAACATGAATTACAAAAGCCGCTGCGCCGCACATTTTCGATGTGCTTATATACGTTATACACATTGATTATATACTCGAGATATTTGGCGATTTTGACAACGTCTAGTATTATTGAATGATGACACAAAACTTCATACAACCAGGTATTATTAAACCCAAAGGACTCGTTTCATACAGATGTGACAGTAAGAGACGATGGAACTATGATCGCTCGAAGCATCTGGTGTTAGTTAAATAATCGTGTTTGCTTTGCTCATTGATAAGAATTACGTGATTCTACATATACGTAAAACGTTTAGCACAAATTCTCTATGTAATTTAATATAAACTCAACTTCATATTTGCCTGAGCAGACGCACACTTTTCGTATGTAATCATGCTAAATCCTAGCGATTGATCAATAACTTCGTATGAAACATAGTAAATATTACAATTTCCATGTAAGTATACATTACACGATAAGTAAAAACACTTACATTTTTTGTTACATTATCTATCTACAGTTCCGGTACATTATTTTATAAAAATCACAGAGCCGCATCAAAACATAAGTTATAGTTAACGAAAAACTTGGGCAAATTCAACAGAAAGTTTAATGACACAACTACTGAGATAACAACAAAGATAGGATCACCTAACCAAACACATTGACGTAGCGAGCGATTTCGCGATATCAAAAACTATTGAAGGTACACACAAAACAATTATAACACATACAACTATACTTGAATGAAACTGCAGGATGTTGCAAGCACAAAAAAAAAGACGAGAGAGCTTCATTCGCGCCGTACCGAAAGTGCGACACGGCGACGTGCTACATATGTACCTGCGCAGACGCAAAAAATTTGAAAACACAAACAAAACAACCACATCAGCGTAATCTTCGATCGGGCGAAATTCACGATCGAATCCGGCGCCGCGTAGGGCGCTCGCGGCTCATCAACAGAAGTGTGAAGGGACAGCGAAGGGAAACCGATTCCGGAACCGGCCGAGAAGAACTGAACGTTTGACGCGATCCGCGGACGCCGGCCCCGCGGCGGCGGCGGCGGGCGGCCGGCGCAGGGCGAGCGGCCCGACAATGCGCGACATAAATTAGAATCAGCACAAAGGAGTGCGAGCGCGGAAGGGACCCCGCAGCCGAAAGAATGGTGAATTCTTATCTCGAGTTTTTTTTCCCTAATCCAAAATTACTATTAGCAGTTGCATGCGTAAGGGCCGCCGTCGAGTTGGCGTACGCGTCGCTCCGGCCCTCGTGAAATTGGGGCAGATGCGCTTTCAACGCGCTTCTCGTGTGGGATATTGATGAAAGACGTTGAACTCATTGATTGGACAGAATAACTTTCCACTTTAAATTATTATGTATTGTCATTATATACTAACTTTTTTCGTTGAATTTCAGTTGCACTAAATATAATTAGTGGAAACGAGGATTACATTTTAAATTAAACGTCAAACTACCAAACTGTGATAAGATCATCAAAAATTGCGTGAATGATGTCACGGCAGACAAACAGATAGACCCTTAATAATTATGGGATTAATAAACATAGCCCAATTACTACATTATAATTGTTATGTCCATACTATCCATTATACATAAAAATTAAACTTCTGTAAAACCGTCGCAAAACTCGACAAGCAGTCTCGATCGATTTAAAATTTTAATATAATGTTGCATTCCAATATGTTTATTTTTTTTTTTTTAATATCTAATAGCACTTATACCCGAGTTCGTCCGTTTAAATTGTCTGAAATAGAATTGAATTGAAACATTAAGCCAAACTACTATATCAATTCTAAAATAGTTTCACTTGTAGAAAACTGCTTATACAAATTTTGTTATTTTATTTTGACACTAACGTATGTCCCAGCTTCGTCAGAATTCGTAATCATAACCGATAGGAACTTGGAAACGGAATGGGGACCGAAATTGAGAACGGGGCTAGGATCGATATCGACAGGGATTAGAACCAAGACCGTGACCGAGATCGAAACCAATGAACAGTACCGGGACCAGAATTAAAAGTGGGAACGAGATTGGGACCAACAGCAAGATCATTGAATATAAAAGATGAAAGAAACAGTCTATATCTACGTAGGGGAAACTACAGGTGGAAATCTAATACGTTGATTTCCCCTGTATTCAACTAACACCTAAACATTTCAACAATCATTACTATCAATTATATAGCTAAGAACACAATTTCACGACCGCCATTTTTCAAAGAAATCATTGAACAGAAACTTCTAAATGCAAAAGCACAACTATGCGATGCCGTAATAATTGATTAGTAGAATCGCATAATACACGAGCATAAACCAATATTTGCCTATTTTCGACATCTTTATAATCACATTATTTTATTAATAACAAACTTGCATCACGCATTGTTTTATAATCAATCACTCTTTTGCTTCACGTTTACCACTCCTTTCAAAGGCTCTCCTCGCTCGAGGGCAGATTCAGGAGGGGGTTATGGGGGTCATGGCCCTCCTGGACTGGGTCTCTGTTTATTGTAATCGAATTAGAGCCAGTCTTGACCGAACCTCGTGTGTGTGATTCCATGACTCGAAGGCTGGATCCGCCCTAGTGCTCGCTTTCGCATTAATATTTTTTAATGCGCCCCTTCGGCTTCTTCCATCACACAAACTCGTATTATAAATTTCTTTCATAAATCTACTCTATTCGTCTATTTCAGATTGCCAAAGTACCTTAATATACTAAGTCCATTAACATCTTAAACTAATTGTTGTCTAATTTAGTTACTATATCATATCTTCTATCGAACCACACTTTTATCTACAAAATTTCATCATTTTCTCACATCACTTACGTGAAATACCATGACAGAAATGCGAGAAAATTATAATGTTTATGTAGCACCATAGACTCGGAGAAGAGCACTCTACCCGTCAAGTTTTCGATTCTTCGCAAAATTAATATTACCGACAAGAATTGGCAAACAATTCGTTTCATTTATTTCATAGCTTATAGATAACTCTTAAAATACGTCCATTATGATATGAATTTACCACTCGATCAAAATGCAACTGAGGGATTACTATCCCTCAAGAAGAACTAGCAAGAAAATTAAGGGCAGTTTTTTTTTTCAAATGGCATTATATAAAATAACAATCAAAACAAAAAACAAGCAACTACCCGATAAGAAATCGAACTGGTTATGCTCATGGACAATTGCCCTCAAAATAATCAGAAATTTTATTATAATATATTTTTTATTACTAAGTAATTGTTTAATAATTAACTTAAATTTATTTAAAAATAAGTTTTGAATATCTTCAGGGACCTTGTTTAAGAAGCGCACATACAGCCCCATAAATGAGTTTGTAACTATGTTAATGAATAACATGTAAACATAGTCTATTTTATTTCTGGTATTAAATTTTTGTCGATCAACAACGAATTATATTGGTGGAAGAAAAAGTTTTTTCATATTTCATAAGTAAAAAATTGCAGTAAAATTTCTTTGGTTGTGCTATTTGTATCTGGCCAGTTTTGATACCATTAAACAGACGACATTTTAAAAAAAGAAAAATTAAAAAGGGTGTACCGTAATTTTTCTATCGTTTTTCTGTCTACCAAAACGAGTGAATCTAATATAGAAATTAGATATATTTTGAAGTTTTATTACAAAAAAGGGAAAATGCGACATAAGCCGCGAAACAAAAATTGTGACGTTTATGGACCTAATGCAGTGTCGGTCGAAAACTGATACAAACATTTTCAGTCCGGTAATTTTAACGCCAAAGATGAATCTCACTCTGGTCGACTGTTACGGATAAAGTCGATGCCATTTTGAAAAACGTACAGCAAGATTGGCATATTAGTTCTTACGACATAGCTAAAGAGCTGCAGTCTGTTTTACAAGTTCAGAACAGTGAAAGATAGAGATAAAACTTCTAAAAGTATATGCGTTAGCTCATTAGATTCGGATGACACCTAGAAAAATGTATTTTGTGGATTTGACTGCACATAAAGAATTTCAAAAGTTATTAACAAATTAATGTGTAAAAAAAAAGGTTTTTGGTTTTTCACCTATAACCCAAGAACTATTAATATTTGAGAAATAAAAAAAAATCTTAAAGAGAAACAAATTTCCTAAAAAAAGTCCTTACTACCTTCATTATTTATAATTTTAATTTAGCTCTGAAGAAGCGGCCAGTTCGTCATGGGCGCACTGCCGCTGATGAGAGTACCACATAAAACATTTATTTATAGTATTGAATATCAATCTTAAAATTCTGACAAATTATGGTGTCATCCGAAAACTCCAAAGAATACGGGCTGTATCCATTGGAAAAAAAATATATTGACTATTTAAAAAAGTTACACAATTGTTAACTAGCAGTTATTTTACGAGCTTCTGTTTTCCTTAAAGGTAACATAAAGGTTTAAATAATTGACCTACAAATTTTTTGCTTATTTAAAATCTTTTTATACCGTATGGAATCGATCATGCATCTATCCGCAAATATTCATAATCTCCTTTTTTTAGAACAACTTTGCCAAAATAAAAAAATTCCATGTGTCAAAAAATAACCAATCACGAGTCCAAAATAGCGAAAAAAAAATTTACTATGAAAAGGCTATAAAAAATATCTTTCAGTTTGCGATTCTCTATTGAAACGTAATAAGACAAAACTGTTTTTGAAAATATTGATCACTGCTGATGAAAAATGGATTTCCCACGACACGAAAATACGAAAAATATTATGGTCAAATATGCTCCGCAGACCACAGCGAACCCCGAATTAACTACCAATAAGTTGATGCTATTTGTATGGTGGGATTGGAAGGGCATCATTAATTATGAGGTTATACCGACGGACAGAACCATCAATTCGGATCTTTACTGCCGACAGCTGATGAGACTCCAGCAAGAAGTACAGAAAAAAAACGGCCGGAATCAACAGAAATGATGTGGTTTTTCAGCACGATAATGCCAGACCCCATACTCAGCAAATATTGGGAGTTTGGTTTGAAAGTGTTAATGCATCCACCATAAAGCCCTGACCTTGCACCCGCAGATATTCAGCTGTTTCAGTCTTTTCGGAATTCTTTCGGCAGTGTTAACATCAAGAGAGGAAATTACTTGTTGAAGTTTTTTGATCAGAAATCCTAAAATTTCTAGAGTAATGGGATAATGTCATTACCTACAAAATGGCAACAAGTTGATGAACAAAATGACATATATGTGTATACATTATAATTAAATATAAATAAAATATGATGCAAATTATCTTGAATGCGTATATAAAATACGAAAAAACTTTTCTCTCAACCTTATATTTTCACATATAAACTGAGTTGCTAACGTCAAGGTTCCAATTTCTTTCAATTTCCTCCTTAGAAGTACTAGAGGTCGCAGTTTGTAAATTAGTCGAATGACCCACTTCTGACAGCACGAAAATTCCATCTAGATCTGCAGCATGTCTCCAGAGTAAAATGCGATATGAAATCAGGCTATGGAAACAGCCCGTCTGACAGTTACTACATCTCACAAATTTCGTACATTTTAACTGTTTATGCAGCAGAGTTAAGCCTTTTACCGACTTATAATGTGAGGACTTCATTGAAGTTTTTTATCTATAGTAATACCCAGGAATACAGCAGTATCAGTTGGTTGCGTACCAAAATAGTTCCAAATCTATGGCACATATTTGAAATTGTGAATTTCATACATTTCGCTTTCTTTTCATCAAGAAATGGTCATTTGCAGTAAAACTTTTCTCTACTTTCGAGACAGCAATGTCATAAGCGAGTTATCTTAAACGAGTTGTTGTCTTTTGATTTTAAACAACGATGATGTGTCATTTGTAAACAATACTATCTCATGGAGATCTCCAGCGAAACTAGATAAATCGTTAATATAGACTAAAAGAGAAATGGAGCAAGAATCGATGCTGTGATACCACCATAAGGACTACAGATCCAGGTGATCAGTTGCCACTGACATCAATGCTCTAAAGCCTTAAATACGACTTCAGGATGTGGAGTGCCCGGCTCGTTAATTCATAACGAGACAGTATTTCTGTCAATGTTTCGTAATTTGCACAATCAAAAGCCTTGCAGAGATCGTAAAACAACATCCCGCGAATTCTACCAGGCTCCGAAAATTTGTTAAACTCAACGCCAGCGTCAATTGTGCGACCCCGTGTAAATCCGAACTGTTTTCTTAGTATAAAAATGGGCTGGTAATTAGATTAAGATAAACATGTTTTTGACATTTATCTATATATAATCTTGTAGAAAACTTAATATTATAGAGTGCAGTCAATTTATACACTTTGAATTTAGAGATATTCCTGTGAGCTACAACACCAAGCTGCCTCATCGTTCAAGTGATCCCTAACAGAATAATATGTTATTTTTTATAAATATTTTTTCATGTACATCCCAAATTGCTCTAATGGCAAGCAAGGTTCTCATAAGCATCTTATTGTACGTGTGCACATACGGGCCAAAAAACGACTTTCGAATTTTATCTAAGCGAATTAGTAAATTTATTCTTATTTTGTGTACTATTCATATTATAAATGACACAATTTTGCGTTAAAATAGCGCCGACAACGCGCAACTTCCCTGACGTTGCAGATGTCCATCATGGGCGAAAGTGATCTACTCCTTTATGGCCCGTATGCTTACGAATATTATAAAAAAAATCCTCTCCATCTTTCTTCTTCTACTTCTTTCGAGGACTTCCAACCAACACAACGAAATTGTCTGGCCTTATACGTATATAGAATTTAACGATCAAGAAATGCAATTTTATATAGATTTTATAAAACCGATCTAAATGAGTACACTATAGACATAGCCAAATAAAGGATCTACAATATGTATGGCTCGTATTGCGATTGGTTACTTTTTAATCAAATTTTGTAGAAACAAAAAAAAATAGAAAAGGGGCAACTGTCTGTCGTGGTGGTAAAGTGGTAATGTAAAAGTTACAATTAATCAGCACGAGCAATAAAATGGAATAATATTCTTCTAAATTTGGTTATATTTACGAAACGTTAAGTTCGTCACGAGTTCGATAAAATGATGAAGTTACGCAAAATTTATATCAGGGAAAATTGTATTAAAATGAAAGAACCTATTTCGAAATTGTTTTCAATAGTTACACTAACATTTGGCTTCTAGTATTTTAAAAATGTATTTCAAACGTTAGCCTTGGAATAAGTATATTGGACATGATTAACCGCAAGAATTATTTAATCTATGTATATAAAAGAATAAACTCTCTGACCGATATATCAACATACACAACACAAACTACTTGGTCTAGAGACTTGAAGTATTTTAGAGATTCGTGTTATAACTTAGGCAAGCACTAGAAAAGGATTTTTGGAAAGTCAATCCCTAAAGGGGTGAAAATGGTAGAACACTATTGTATGGAAAAATAGAATCCTCGAAGCTACAAATGTCAAAAAATATCCGATAGAGGGGAAAATGGGCCACCCGAACACTCATTCACTAGACGAAAGCCAACAATGAAAGCTGCCACTTCACGTCTATATTCTGTGAAAGTATGATATCTCACCGGTCGAGCCAGTCCCTTTTCGCGCCACAACCGATTTGGCACAACATGGCTCTACTATATAAATGTTTTCTCAACGCGTAAACAACAATGGATTCATTTAAGCGCGACATTATCATTCCACCGAGACATATCGATTTATAGGAATTCGACTCAGCCAATAAAATGTGTATAGAATGTATAAATAACGTGCATATTTCTTACACTAAATTTTGGTACATACTCTAACTAAACTTTAACAAATCAAACGGCCATGTTTCAGCAAACAATCGAATATCGTTTTTTTTTTTTTGCCCGTCTGTGCGCCTAAACAGAGTCTGAATACTGTGAAAATCATCCCGTTAAACATGCTCGTTCAAATAAACGAATGTGCAGACAGGCGTTACGCCTTTATTACAATACTAAACGCTAAGATGATGCACGTCCCCCTTTATATATTTAGGTTTATGGAGCACTTGCGAGTTGATTAACTATCACGTGTGCAAGAGGCGTATCCAACATTGATGACGCCATTAATACATAAACTAGGACAAGAGAGCCGAACGCTCAAAACGCTGAAGTCCTGCAGTATCTGCCGCCGAGAGTTCAGCCATTAACGACGTCCTGGCATCAATAATATATATACGTATGAGACGGTTCGCATCGAAGCCGGCCTTCAAAAATATGCGTTTCGAGAACATCTGACAGGAACTGGCTATAATTCCAGCCCACAGTATTGTGAAATAAATTTATGTATATTGGGCATAGCCATTTGTATTTTATAACTAGTTCACTGTTTCTATTGGCACTGATATTCTCTTTTATGACTTTTGAGATGTAGATTAAGATCTTCGGCAGGATACGCTTCTCACGAACAAGACGACGCCGCCTTGTCGTTTGAGTCGTACGCGATACACTTGTTATGATAAGTGATATTGTTATGTATTACCAAATTGTTATGTAACCCATGAGGACTGTTCTTAATCTACTTATTTATGACGCATCCACTTCTGCGGGCAATATCGGATATTACTTTCTAAGGTTAGTTGCGTTAAGACACAAACCTCTAAAACAATTTTACTTTTCCCGGATCCACCTATCCAGCCGGCGGGCCGCGCCCGATGCGCATGTCCTGCGCTGCAGTAATAAATCTAAACACGATTTAAGTGTGAGGGGATGAATCGACATCTTTAGAATCATGGTAGATTTTCTGATTATGTCGAATTGAACTGAGCGATGAATGAACGAAAATTATGATAAAATAAAGGCCAAGGTAGAAGTCGTATACGCACATATAGGGTTCCGCACCTGATTCCATTTAATTCCGAACGAAATGACGTGAAACTTGTAATTTTACAAATTTAAAGCGAACCCATATCGCCCGACTCGTTACAAACTTGGAAAAATTAATCTAAAATAGCGTGGCCACAAATTTATGTCTGAACAGTAGGTACGCCTATTGTATTAAAATCCACGTGAGGGCTCATATGGGTAAATGAGTACATTGCAATGACATATTTACAATTGTAAATTGGGTATATAATTTGGAAATTATAATTGTAATATCTAACAGAACTTGTGGCCAGAACAAAACAGATAGATAAGAAAGGTAACAAGTTGTAGATGTAATTACAGAGTAATCTATAACTTGTTACCTATAGGCAAGGCCAATTACCTGTGGGTGTTTACGTCAAAAATATACCTACTATTCAAATGTCAACTACTTCATCGGTTTCTATTCGGCGATGACAAATCAGTTCTTTTTTTTTCTAATACCTTCAAGTCCCTTTACTTCGAATTTTCTACTATAGGTACCTAAATCGTTTTCAGTCCAATCATTTCGTATACCCAAATAAAGCTTTTTTTTTTTTTACCTTACAGTTGTTTAAGTATCCAATTACCTAACTGAACGCATGTTTCTTCACTACTAAACGACAGACATCTATTTGACTTATTTGCATAAACTCGTAATGATTCCCAATGTTGAACGTATTCACCATAGGGGGTGTTCTCTCCCTCCTGCCCTTGTGAAAAATTCACCATATTCCCTCCGCACTCCTTTTTATATGCTCGGGTGATTAATGGATCCCACCTTATCTCGTTTTGATGGTTGCCTAATATTTTTCAGACTGGATATCCCATTTTATAACTCCTACATGTAACGAACTCGAATCAGGAGTTACTCAAACAGACCCCAAGTATTATAGAAAAAAATATCCCAGCGTTTATCCAACTATTATATAATAAATAGTCGCCGCTTCTACATAAAAGTGAGCAAATAGACTTTTTCTCGGAATTCCTCATCAGTGAATCGTTATTTTTTTCTCGAAGATTCATCCACAAATGAATCGTATCTTTATTAAAAGCTTATCCTATTTCATTGTACGACCTTACGAGTTGAAACAGGCTTCGAGGGACAGTGCAGCACGTACTTACGAAACGCTCCACGACTTGTCGTCAATTCAACTTATCCGGAAAATACGATAAATTTATCCATATATTGTCGTATTTTAATGAGCAAAACAAGCATCCCTTTCATTACAGGCGAGGGCGGATCCAGCCTTCCGGTCGCGAGGGCCCAGTCGGTTCCAGTCGGCACTGGCTCTAATTCGATTGCGACACCAGGACAAAAATCCAGCCCCGAGGAGACTCATGATCCCGTTGTTATCTTTGAAAGTGACATCATGATACAGTTAATACTATCTTAGGAAGCATTTATTTGATTTTTTTCACAACTTTCAGTATCTGCATGATCATTCAAATGTTTATATTGCAGTTATTTGTTCAGATACTTGGCACAATCTTTATAAATAAAAAATCGATAAATGTGTTGCTAAGCGAACTCGATAACGGCTGAACCAATTTAGCTAATTTATTTTTCGAGGAAGGTTCTTAAGAGAAAAATTGGAAACGTTAATCAAAAAATAAGAAAATTCGAAAAAATTTAAAGTGCTTTTATTTTATATAAGGGATTTTTGTATAAACTTATGACCTTTTTTTTTGTTTTGCTCGTTATGGTCATAGGAAATTGTTTGGAAAATAATCTGAGTCAAGAATAAGGATTGATTGATTGCTGTCGGCATCACCCAAATGAGAAATGTGACCGAGAGCGGAGTGGGAATCGAAAGCAAGGCGGTGAGCAGAATCGGGAACGGAATCAGAATGAGAATCGAAAACGGGACCGAAATTAAGAGCGGAACTGGGTTCGAAATGAATGTGAGGGAGCATCAGAATCAAAAGCAAGATCGAGGTCGAGATATACATCCATCGATACAAAAGATGAAGGAATTCATTTTATGTCTATGATGGCGGAGTAGCAGGCATTAACAATAAGGCCAAGCCGTACACAAGGTAGGGTAGAACAACGTCTGCCGGGCCAGCAAATTGTAATTTTGCAAATATGTATCCATAATCATGTTCCGTCACCTAATCTCACAGCGTAGTTTCACCTAAATTGTTTAATTTACACATACTAATGAAGCATTGCAAGATTCTTTTTCGTCCAATGCTCATAGTAGATTACTTTTTTCTAGAAAATATATTTTTGGATCCGTGAGGTGACACGCTCATAACTAATAAATAAAAATCGGCGTACCGCACGAAAAGCATCAACATCAAAAATTTTAATAAAATATTTCAATATCATTTGAAATTCTCCAAAAATTCAATTTCATCTTTCCTTTGTACTCTTGAATTTCTTTAAAAACATTTTGAACTAATACCACATGGTCTGTTTTTATTAGTATATATATATATATATATATATATATATATGTATATACTAATATAAAATACTATATAAAAACTGTGTTAAACACATTTCTTTTTTGATCGACCATGGCAAAAGAAATTTCAATCAATTCATTGAATGGTAATAATATAAGCATATTCATAACTTTATAGATACAACCTTACTTACACCTAACCTCGGACGTAAGTAACATGTTCTTAGAAGTCTATCTGAATCGACACACCTCCCTTCGCTCCATACCAAGAACCTTAACGTAAAGCAAACGAGACGGAAAGGTCGCAATTCGAAAACGGAATGCGTACGTCGTAACAGGAAGTCGTCGGTAGGTATAGGTACCTGGAGCGGGGCGCCATGTGCCCGCTTGCGCCCGCGCCGCGTGGGGTGAACGCCACGCAACGGCGGACATGTGTCACACTCTCAACAGCTCCGCTTAGGTGTCGTCCTCGTTGCAGATGATCGTTACGAACCTATTATTATTATTTAACGTTCGTTTACGACGTCGACCGCGACAAGGCCGGGAAATTATTACGATACTTCAGCAAACAACTTACAGTAAAATGATTTACGTGTTAGACGTAATGTCACCCAAAAAGAGTCTTAATTTGAACTTTATAGGATCTATATTTTATAGATCGCCACTATAAAAATGATGCCAGATAATATATTTTTTCCAATCGTATCAGTGTCATGGCGACAGACGAGGTCAGTGCAATTTCCTATTTATCTAATTCGTTTTCTTACAAGCTACATTTTAAAAAGTATGGGATTCAAAATTGATAGGTCGCTCATACCGAAAATATTTTTGTAGATAGTATAATATCCAAGTCCACTGAATATGACTAACCGGTGAAATCAAGATGAAAATCGGACAAAACCGCAAGCTATCCAAGATTCTTTGCAATCTTACCATCGCCAATGACATTCTAGCAAGCTAAAGTTTAACATACATTTTATATGGCGCTATGATTCAATTAATTCAAAGATTCCTTGTACTCTGTTTTGTATCACTGGCAATTTAAAATATTGATAGTCACTTTTGTAAGTAGTTTAATATTTCATATAAAAAAAATTGGTCAAATGTAATTGCTATAAAAAAAACCCTTCGTGCGCAAGTCCGAATCGCTCTTGACCCTTTTTTTTTTTTTGAGATGAGATAAACAACAATCGAGAACCACATTAGATTTTCATCTGTTGGTTCTTATACACACATAAATTATATATCTGTATCTAAGGCTAAGAAATTCCATAACCACGCATATTTTCAGTTTGAACAATCATAAGTTTATATTTAGTTATGCCATTATTCTGAAGTTATTTATTGAGAAGTCGCAAGGTTAATTGAAAAACATTGACGGAAGTTAATGAGATAAAAAAAAATGAAAACAAAAAACTTAGTTTCAGCCTGAAACTAAAATGCTACCGGAAGCCAGTGAGATCTGGCTTCTACAAAAACGAACTCAAGAAATCAATCAAGAAAAGGAAAAAAACGAAAATTGACATAATCGAAGACTACATACCATCAGCCAGATGAAAATAGAGCGATTCCATTATTCGTCAGCAAACAAACATATAGACTCAGAAAACAAAAGTTCTTAATTGCAAACCCACAATTCACGAGAAGCAAAAACGAAACGCGAGAAATAATGCTACCATTTTTCTTGCAAAAATGGAGATTGTCAAGTTTTTATTTTTTTCGATTTCCGATCTCAGCTAACTTCTAACCATCAAACCTATGCGTAACCTTTGGTTCGTACAGAAAACGCGAGCAAAACACCGACAGCTCCCGATGTGGAACAACGCAAGTATATGTCTAAAATAAATGAAAAAAAAAATGGAAGAAAAGAATAAGATATAACAACTAAGATATGGGTGAAACAACCTCAAGCGCTATCATTAATGAAACTTGCAACTAAGAAATAAAGGAAGCTAAGTAATAGAAATGCAACAACCAAAGACTAAGCCCCGAGGGTTAAAATCGCGCTGTGTTGAAATTACTTGAACTAAGCGGGCTCATTCCGACGCTATGGATTCGCGCGATCGCCTAGCTAGAGTGACGTACTAAATATGTCTACACGGTTTGAAAAATCGCGTTTATGTACAGTACAAAGCACGAAACTTTGCCGCTCTAAACTAGCTACGAAACATTGTATTGCGCAGGTATTACGCTCCCCGACCCTACCTTCTTCCCCGCCGCGTTCCTATTATACGCCATTTTCGTGACGAACTTCAAAAGCGGCAAAGTTTCGTGCGTTGTACTGTAACTACATATTTATGATTGCGCTAAGTGTCGTGAAATTCTGAACAGATTTGGATGCGATTTTAGAAATTATTATTTACAATTGTAGAGGGCGATTTGTCTGTATTAAAAATCTATCTATCACAATAGCTAGGCATTGACGGTGTAAGACAATCGAGTCGGGGAAAAAAAATATTTAAAAAGAATAGTGTAGAATTACACGATTGATGTAAAAACGCTAAAAAGGGTAAATCTATTTTAATAAAAACGTATGAATGAGCGTACTTATAATTTGAATTACGCAATAAAGATAAACGAAATTCATTGCGTTGACTAACCATAATTTTTTTCAAATTAAAGAAAATTTAATAATAAAAGTTACTTATTATATATATATGCGTGCGTATATGATATCTTTGAACGCGCACAATTTCCACCAACGCAATAAAAATTATAATCGCGACCAAGTCATTGCGACTCGGTCGTGTTCATAGACTGCTTCGAGATGGCGGCGCAAGGAGCGGCGGTGTATTATTATTATTATTATTGTCTCTTCCCGATTATTTATTGCGTTATTATTATTATTATTTATTTAAATAGTTCTAACAACTGAATGTACCCAAGCAAAGCTGAATTGCTAATTCTTATCAAAAAAAAAGGAGGAAATGTAAAATTTATATGTTCATGCGTGCATCTATTATTAATAAATAAATGTTAAACTCGGAAAACGGAAAAAAAACCTTTATATTAAGATCTTGATAAATCATTGCAAAACCAAAAAATCTGTAAAATAGTTGACCATAAAGGCCAACCCTAAAACTTCTCGCCATTTTTTATATTCAGAGAAATATGTAGGCAAATATACATCTTTAAGCTCTTCTGACTTTACAAATGTATTTTTCAAATAACAGGATAATCTTACAATCCTTTGATACACACAATTTAAATTTTCCTAAACTGTGGCCTATTCAAATGCTGTAATGCTGTATCTATTTGTGCATAGTTAGGTATAACATTTTAAAAGTGTACACAAATCATAAGTGGTAGCAAATATGTAAGTAAAACCTATGAATGCTTCTAATTCAAAAGCAAACAAGTAATGCTTTTTTGCATTTATTATATCACACGTATTGGTACACTTTTTAGAAATGAAAAAGGACACTACTTCGATTGAAATTGTCATTAGAATTTTATGTGCACACAGGCATACATACATACCATAAGGACAAGTTTCTAAAAACAAAATAACTTTCTAGAATCTCAAAAGTCGATATATGATGAAGAGTAATAAAAAAAATTAAGAGTGAAAGCAAAAATTCCTGAATTTTTGAAAAAATTTTAATTTTCTCAATGGTTAGTTAAAAATATAAACCTTATTTACTTACACAACTTATTCACTTGGATTCGAGTGCAATATTTCATCAGAACCATTTTAAGAGATTACCTATTCTTCGACATTATTGAAAGTTGTATTATATTTTCTGTAACACTTTATAACCATACCACATTGTGCTGAAAATCATGTTACCATGTTGTTTGAGTTTATTTGAATTAAAAATATACATATTTGATTCAAAGTCAATAACAATTATTTTATGCCCCAAATTTCTAATTTAAATTGACAATTCTAATCGAAATATACATAGATTAATAAGACCTCACACTACAGATTGTGACAACCAAAAGAAATAAAAAGGTTCAAGCCCTAATCTATTTACGTGAAGATGTAAGTCCCCGAAAGAAAATGAAATGAAAAAAAAACCAATAAAGTAAACTTTATATGAAATGAATACATAAAAATATATTTAAAGAAGTATCATTTTTATCTGACTTCAATTTATATCAAAATCGGATGAAAATAGTCTCATCTTAACAACACTAACAAATCTAAACTTTCAACTTTCCAACCAACTTAATTCTCACACAACATTTATTAGTATAAAAGTACACTCAACAACAATAAAACAAGTACAATGCATAACAAAATTAATTGAATCAAATAATTAGTCTTTATATAACATTATTCTATCTTCATCTATAACAATATCTTATATGATTGTGAATTGTTTGTTGATAATCTAAGCACATTTAATATATCAAAAGTGAAGATGTAGTAATAATTAAATTGTATGTGTTCTTAAGACACCATTGATTTTAATCTTAAGAGTATGCATTTCTGTATTTTAATTTGATAAATAGATCATAAAAGGGTCAGCTTATCTTTTATTTCAATTCGATCTTATTCCCTATAATTTATATCACTTAAAACCAGCCATGGGGGCAGATTTGCTTTAAGAAGGTATTAGAATGAATGCATTCCGCTAAGTTATTTAAGTATGACATGGGTTTAGCAGATCTGTTCTGGCATGCAGATTCCCTCATGTTTTCCTTCATTATAAAAGCAAGCTACACATAAGTTAAAAGGGGAAATCTATATTCTCCACAAACAAATCTCCTGTATAGTAAATGGGTGTGCCAACAACTCGGCTATCATTGCTGCTCTTTCTCATTCCAGGATAAAAAAGAAGATAATTAACTTAATCACCACTTAGGTAATTTTGGTTAAAGAATATATAAATATATAAACAGAGTGCCCTCATAGTTTTTCTATTATAGATCCTCAGATCAGCTTAAATATTATTTTTTACTTAAATTACGGTTAATAGTTATAACTCATAAATTAATATATTGAAAACACAATAAATATTACAGACTTTCCATAAAACAAATTAGTTTACAAGACAAACTAGAAGCATAAAACCAATAGCAGTTCTTCAAAAGGCACTTCATATTTAATATTGTAGATATTTACTATAACATCAGATTTTATTACATTACGTTTCAAATCACAATAATAGAAAATCAGCTGATTCCAACAAAATAATTTTGTTTGTGTCAAATCATTATCAAAATATTATTATTAAAAATAGGCATTTAAAATTTAACTAAATAAAATATTGATTTAAATAATGGATATGTTTAATAATTCTAATTTATAACCGTACCTGTTAAATCTATCACCTAGTCCTCTCTTGGTTCAGAAATGCCGAATGAGCTTTTCTTTAAATTTATCATTTAACTACCTAAGCAAATAATGATGTAATTGTCATACATTATTGTATAATTACACAATGATTCTTTTTAAACACCTACAGTAAATCATAATCATAGATAGAAATAAAATTGTTTTATTCAAATCAGTTGTGAAGCCAAACAAGAACCACAAAAAGCTAAAGTAAAATTGACAACATAATTTATATAGAAGACTCCTTCTATTTTAATGTTAGCTAAACTTACTGAAAAAAGACTAGAAAAAATACAAAAGCCTAGTTATGTTGTTACCTAACCTAACCTAACCTGTAAAAGAAACAAGTTCGAATGAAATATGAGGAAAAATTAAGCAAATGTAATTGCGCTTTTCAATTTCAATAGCACATTTACAAGTCAAATGTAATATCAATTGTAGCATGTTATATTATTATGACAAACGTGTGCATAAATTGGATCAACTCGATTATACTTTGTCTGTATTTTTACACAAAATGATAACCAATGACGCATGTACTTGAAACATGATTTACCTACTTAATTAATGTACTTATTTAATGAGCACTTGAAAACTAACAAGATTCAAGACTTGATACAAATATTCCTTATTTCTTTATTTCCTTCTTTCCTTAAAGGAAAGAGTATGTATCGCAAGACACAATAAATAGTAGAAAGCAATTATTATTCACAATGTAAAAGTTTCATTTAACAACAGATAATACTCTTAGATCTATAAGACATCACATTACTTTTTAATGTAATAAAAACTTACTAAACATTTGATCTCGTTCTAACACTGAGACATCACATAAAACACTTAAGGAAATATGATGGTTTACATAACACCCGATTGAATTCCATGAGAAAATAAATTTAAAAAAAGAATGAAATTATCGAGATAAAATACTTCATTTTAAAGAAGTAAAAGTATATTGAAAAAATATACACTCTTTCCCAGGTACAACAGAGACTACATAAACCACAATTTGTTTAATATGTCAAATCATTTATATAACAAAATAAAGTTACCTTACCTTTCAAATTATTTGAAGAACAAGTTCATTTATAATAAATACTAGTCGAAAACTTAACTAGCATGTCTAATTAGATTGCTAAAATTGTAGTTTGTTCGATGGAATGAAAAGTAAATGTAGTAAATGTACATCAAAAATTCATAGATACATATATTTTTAATATTTTTTAATAGGCATCACTCACATTAACCTTGGCACGTACCTATACCACCAAGTTTCGTACATGAATGCAAACCTAACTATGGTTGAGATACACTACGTATATGAAATGTATACTGTTCAACATACAATTCAAATTCACTATTATGAATTAAAAACTTCATACAGCAAATATTAAATTCTGTCATTAACTTAACAAGTCCATGCACAACTACAAATCACGATTCAAAACTGTATTAATAATAAGACTGTGATGTGCACTATGTAAACAAAAATGTTACCTGCGAGGTCTTGGGCGGCGCAGAGGGAGCTTCACGCCGGATTTGGTGTTGTGGCGTGGCACCGTAACCGTGGTCCAGGAGGTGGTAGCCCACTGGTGGACTCTCTTCCAGCATCGTGGTGCGCGGAGGCGAGCCGGCACGCCCCTCGCCGCCTGCACCACATGCCGGCGACCCTTCCGTCGGCCCGCGCTTACCCCGAGGCATTTCTGTACATAAGCAAATTCATATGTATGTTTGTTTATAGGCCATACATTTCGCACGGCCTCACATCAATGAGTGTACCTAAACTAAGTAATCTGAAAATTCAATTAGCAAAGAGGTTAGGGGCGCCGCGCGCGTAATTTACGAGGGCTGAAGCCTTCGAGACGTGTAAGCCTACATTTCATGCTCGACTATTGCATTCCACGTATTTACAGTGGCCGTTGTAATACGCTGACGTCACATTATCGATGGCTTTTTTCCATAAAATTATCGATGGGCGCCCGTGGTCCGTAGCCTAACCGCTCACTGACTACTAACGAACTGTGCCTTTGCACATCTATGGATTCTCGTTTAAAATCTTTGACCCAATCCTACTATACTTACGAAAGGTTCGAACGAACGATATCGGAAGCGATAACCGTGAAACGGCATCAATTTCTCCGTCGCAAATGCTACATTATCGAGTACTCAAAATAAAATGTCCGCCGCTTTGTTGGTCTCGAGTGAACTCGTGGACACCGAGACGCTCGATCAATTCTAAGTAGAAAATACCGAACGTTCGCGGAGCACACATTTATTCTTGCACTTCACAATACACATAAATATGATAACGGGAAGAAGGTCCTAGCGGTCATTTTCTGCGATATAACGTAGACGGCACAGAGCAACGAAATTGCGGCAGGAAGCTTCAGAACATCTGGATGGCCGCGCGTGTGCGGCGCGGCGCGGCGCGCTCTCTGCGGCGCGGGCGGGGCGGGCAGCGCTGTAGCTGTGGCGCGAACTACGCGCGCGCCGCGCATGCGTCTACGTGTGCGCCCCGCTGGCCAACCCCCGGCGCCCTAGCGGACGCTACCCCTCGTAGACCGCTATCGGCGCAGCGTTACGAAACCATAAAAAAAAATAACGAATTTTTAAAATTCGTCGCTAGAGACCGGTTCTTGCCAAGACAAGATACGCTCCCCGGGATGTGTTCCCTTTCGCCCCGGTCTCGACATTCCAATTGGTGTATTTTTCAGTTAAGCATTCACCTTAAGAGCCTACACGATCTCGCTATTAATTTATTGAATGGTTTATATAATGATAACACGAGTGACATCGAAGACACCAATAACCTATCGAAAAAAACAGAAATCATTTTATATATTTTTTTTATTTATAGATAAAAGACCTTTTATCCATAAATAGTTCAGAACATGAATTTACTACAAATTATATGTAACCGTATCGAACTGTGGTATTTATTTATATTCATTTTACATTTTTATATCGGCAAAAAAGGAATTCTTCGCTTGTGAATTTTGTCCGCAGTAACTAGTACATACAATACAGGAATTATAATTTTTTAATTTTAGGGACGTCATATAATCAGAGTTCAGAATGTAATCGCTTGTGTCAATGATTTTACCTCCTGGAGGACAAAAGTAGACGAGCGCCTTTAAATCCTTTAGTGTTTGGTATATTCTAGGTTACTCTAAAGATTTGGGTGTCTGTACGGGGCTGATCTGGCTGCCATATAAAATACGACTGGAAAAAATCCGAATGGCTATACATACTCTACTGCTGTACATAGGGCATTAAAACAGGAACCGTGTGAAGTTCTTGGAGTTACAATATGCACGCATTTAGATACCGTTATCTCTTTATTTTAAACGAACATCCCCTGTATAGATGTACTGTCTTGTTTAGACGGATTACCATGTATAATAGTATATAACAGAATATTTTATTATATTAATTGGATGCCTCTTAACGATTTTTATCTCTTTCATGGCTCTGCATGGCCATCTTTATACGATATCTTAATAAGTTAATAAAGCCTAAGCAGAGAACCAAAGCTTCAAAGTAACTTCGAATGTTAAGTAAAAATCTGTAAAGAAATGTTTAAAGTGTTCTAATTCCGTCCTTCATTGCATATCACCACTGATTATACTTAATTTATTATAATTTTAATAACTGAAATGAATCATAGGAAAAGTATTCTTAAATGCCTGTTCAAAACTGAAAACAAGACCAATGTCTTGTTTTCTGTTCCCTTCCTGATAACATTCCCTGTTCCTATTTCAATCCTAGTGTTGCAAATAAGCCGGGAATCGGGATTACAACTAAAAGCAGGTCCGATCAGCTTTGGGTTATTTGCGAATTTATAGATTAATGAATCCATTTCAAATATGTAAGATTTATTCTGTATCCAAGTTAGCGAAATCGTAGGTAAAAGTTATTTATACATCTAATAAAATCGTCTACGTCGTATGTTTGTACATTAAATATTTTTATAAGAGAAAAAATTGAGGGAAGAGACGAAGGCTATGTAATAGAAAGCAAAAACATTTATTTTTACTTTTCTCAGTTTGTCGATTTTTCCGTCTGTTTGCAAACGCATTAAGCAGAAAGCACTTAATGAATTCAAAATGTAATTTCTGATAAATATGAAACTTAAATCGAAGCAATATTTTTCTTTATTTCATTGAACTCGAGTAACAAAACGAAAAGTTGATCTATAAAATCTCACGGTGTTGCGGTATCGCGAGGGTGCGTTGGTAAATGAGTATCCCGAACGCGGTCTGTCGCGAGGGAGACAAATAGAGAGTGCGGAGCGAGAGGGGGTACATTTTTGTCCCGGATATTCCCGGGAGGGAATCAGAGGTTTAAGATAGAGGGTAAGCGAGAGAGAGAGAGCGCAACAAAAAGTGAACGGGACTAAAATCGAGAATAGACTCAAAAGCGGGTTCAGGATCAGGCTTAAGATCGATGTCTTTATTAAAACCTATTAATGAATAGCCGTTAAATTAGCACTTGCACTGAATTTAAATCAAACGAGTATCGTGTCGCTCACTTATCACTCTTTATATAATTGATTATGTCCAAAATGGTATGGGCACAAACAAACTTTCAATCGGTACTTACTTATGAAAATCCACATGCGAGCCGATATGAGCTAGTGATTAAATTGATACTCCTAAAAACAGAACAGCTGTAAAAAAGAAAGACCTCATACTAGCATAAAAGAAGCATTAAAATTATATATAGTTAGACCTCCGTGGGAACTGATAGCAATAGATTTTTAGGGACCATTTTCTTAAAGCGAATGTGGTAACTGGTGTTTATCAAGTTCTAACGCTTCGCTGAATGGCCAAGAAGCCTTCGCCATTCCTAATCATGAAACTTTGACAAACAAAAAATAGATTAGTTCATTCACTCGGTTTGGAGTAATATTAGTAATTATCAGCATTCAACATCGATTGTCAGTTAATTCAATAAATTTCGGTATCGAATAATACATATCCACAGCCTTCTTTCCACGTAGTCTATGGGAAATGGAATGGTTTAATCAATCATTAGAATAATAGTTATCAGGAAGTAATTCTAAAATGCAGGTTTTGTTGTTGTTATAAGAACATTGAACCTTCTTTTCTGTCGTACAAAAAAAAACAGTTCATGAACATGCTACTCGATGCGGCACACAGTATATCAGATTATGCGAATGTTAGCAACAAAAGCAATAATACATGTTAGCATGTAAGACAATCTGGGCCTATATATATATCAAAATAAAACGAAAACCCTTCATTATTAAAAGGTAAACATTAAAACCTTGAAAGAAGGATTGCTCGTGTGTCTCACATAATCCCGTTTTACGTGGAAAGTAAAATTTATTATTTACAAACAAAATGGAATAGGAAAAGGGCCACAATGAGTAAAGACCAAAATCACTGATATCACTTAATAGTCTAGGATCCGGCGTTAGAAAAATGTACGTACCCTCATCTGTTAATCGAATCAAAGAATGTTTTAAAGGCAGTTAGTTAGCAGTATTATAAATTTATGAGAACAATGTCTGCCACCGTAGTGCTGCTGCTATTAACATTATTTTTTTTTTATGTAAGCTGCAAATAATTTCACGGTAACTGCCAGTTATAAATATATTTAGAATTTTGTAAGCTTTAGTTACGTGTTAATGTTTTTTTATTAACAGACGAGGAAAATAAGTTCGGTTTATTTCCTGTTTACACCTGGCTGCAGGTAGCTGTAGCATTCATCTGCCTGCATATGAATGCTACGTCTCTGCCTTTTTGTAACGAGGTGTAAAACATCATATTCGAAAGTTTTGTACTTGCGATGTGCAATTGACATAAGAAGCAAAACATTAAATGTTAATTGATTTTAGTAGCAACCGGACTACGGTGGTAGACATTGTTCTCATAAATTTATAATACTGTTATCTGCCTTTAAAACATTATTTGATTCAATTAGCAGATGAGGGTACATTTTTCTAATGCCGGATCTTAGACTATAAAAGTTGGCTTTGAGCGTTACATCAACTAACTGTATTACGTCGAAGTTTGTAATTAAACCCGATAAAAGTTATGGATGTCTAGACAATTTTCTGGGTTCCTTTGCAATGTTCAATCGGCTCATGTAAAACTACCGCAATGACTAGTCGTTTTAAATTATAATAAGAAAGCGATGCTGTACACAAGCGAAATTAGAGCGATCTGCTAATCATGAGTGAATTATAACAGTAAACTAACTTTCACCCATAGCTGCGGCCGTGTGAATACAAAATCGACACCTTCAACCTTTCTATCGAGCAAACTCGACCGGGGATTATGATCGAAAAACATGATCCCGATTCAGTTGCGATCTCGGTGCCTATCACAGTTTTTTTCCCGATACCGATGGCGACCCTCTCTCGATCTCACTCTTTCATTATGAATATCAATTATGTATCCTCTAATACAGTTCACTGGAAATGGGATCACAAAATATGCAACAATTTTTTGTACGTCTACAAGGGCAGAACCACTGTCAAATGCTAGTTTCTAAATATATACACGTATCGAGGTTCTGTCATCTCTTTCTTTATATACGATCAGAGTCACAGGTAACTAAAGGGTGCCCAATATTTCCATTTAAATGAAACTCTTAATCTCAAATAACAATTCACTTTTTGGAAAATTTTCAGCGTTTTTCGCACGAATCAACTTCTTTTTTACTTTTGTCTTTATAAAATCCGTCAATACGAAAGTGCGAAAAACTCTGTAGAAGTCAAACATTCCTTGTAATTTTGAAAGTAGAAATATTTCCATTAGAGTGGCCGTAGATGCTACCGCCGGAAACGCAAACCTGGCACATCATGCACCCATTTAAGGATTAAACATGAAGCTTATATTTGTAGTTGCACATTAAAGCTATTCTATTGCATCATTTGCTAAATAAATTATTGGGGCTCAAAATTTAAATCATATCCTAGGCCGTTTGATAAATTAGATTCGTGAAAATAAAGATTTTCTTGTTGTCAAATCGAGCATCAAGTAAATCGTTCAAAGTAAAATTGTGTATTTTGAAATAGTAAATAAAAAACGTATAAGTATTATGAAGACAAAAATCATACATTGAAAAAATAATTAATGTTTTTCGGTCTAACATTTTTTGCCTTCATTCACCCTCTTAGGATTTTAATGTTCAAAAATAATAAAACACGTTTATTCTATTCCTGTTTAAGTGTGTTATATATTACAATGCGAAGTATCATCGCCTTAAGAAAATATTTCTTTTATACAAAACTTTGTCACTAATTTTCACTCCTTTACGGATGAAATTTCATAATAATCCCTCCTTAATACATCCTTGCGGCATTCAAGAAATATTTACTCCAATTTTCAAATCTTTGGATCCGGCGGACTTTTCTGCTCGTCGATGAATGTATCAAAACTTGTCATTTTATATTTACAGATACTGAGTTCTTAATCAATAAGTGTTCGAGGTATATGAGTGTCACAAATTTAACTGACTACGAAACCCGGCTCGCGTTAATATTTAGACTCAATCTTTGATGCTAGCTAATTATGTACCTCGATATTATAATTTGTTCTTTACTGTCATATTGGGGGTATAAAGAAACTAACACGGTATTGTATCCAGCATTACCGTAGGAAACGTGCCACATTGACAGTAGGACTTATTGAAAAAGCTATAATTGAGTAGGTACTATGTTGTAACATCTGAGGAAAATTACCACTTAACGAATTATATTTCGAATGCCCTAATTAAGTATTTAGCTATGATTAAGCTACGAAAAAACACTGTTCAATCGATCGTACAAGTTAATCAAAGGTATTAAGCAATTTATTGTCACATACATAACCTGACGAGGAACCGATAAGAGAAAGATAATATAAAACTATGATTTTTAAATTTGTTGTCCGTCTCTCTGTTCAAGATCTTTGTAATTGATGAATAAATTTTAAGGCGGTTTTCACGAATAGATAGAGCTTGACTCGTAGCAGAACGTAAATTTTATTTCATGTAAATCGAAGGTCACTAAGAAAAGTTATCCTTAGGAACGTGTATCGGAGTTTTATAAAGTATAAAAATTCTTTCTTACATAAAAAGCTACATTCTCCCATAGTAAAATAGTACATATTTTATTTTTATATTAGCATTTGTCCTGGCTTCGTACAAATCAGAAGCGTGAGCGGTATCGGAAATGAAAGCGGAACAGGGAGCAGAATAGAAAGCCAGGACCGAGACCGAAGTTGAGAACGGGATGGGAGTCGAAACCGACTATAGGAAAGGAATTAGAGTCAAGAACGTGAAAGGGATCAAATTCAAGAACAGTACCGGAACCAGCATTGAAATCGGGAACAATATTAGAATTGACAGCATAAGGTCTTTCCATACATAAGAACACATTCTATCTCCACGTAGGCGAAACCGCAGGCGGAAAGCTAGTAAATGTAATAATAGTATTGTATAAATAAAAAAATTAAAATTAAAAAATCTGTTGAAAATTGGGCAGAGTAAATAATCCATTTAAGTAACTTTATACTTGGAAAGTTCCTATAGTTACCTCTCGGTGTACTTTTGAATACGTATTAAAAAGCTAGAGAGCGAAGGCATGAGCTATGGATGTGGTAGTGGATCGTCATGTTTTTCCTTTTGTTTTCTCATCTATCAAAAACGTTTAAAGAAATCATTACAATATCTTCCTTAAAATGTAGTTTACTGAAACAAATATTTTTCGAATACCAGCGACTTTTCAACAAAAAACAAAATTCCTAAAACAGTATGCTCTGAAAGTATTTAAATTAAACCAGTCTCGCTGTTACCACATCTGTCAATCTTGTTATTTTCCTGTTTACAGAAATTGCGAACTCATTTTACCTGCACGCCTTTATGAACCAGTATTGTCGCTAGTGCAGTGCCCAAAGACGTAGTTTCATTAACTAGTTTTTTAACATCATCTTCAATTTTGACATCGTCTTGTCGTACATTGATCATCTAGTTGTCGAACGTCGGTACGCGTTGGTGCTGGATGTTATCATCATTTTGATGGCAACGATCATTAGCACCCTTCAATCTACAATGGACAAATGTAATGACCTTGGGGCCCGAACCTCTAAATCTCAAATAGAAAACAATATATTTTTGCATGGACAACTTGTCGCCATACCTCATATAGGCAGTGACATTTATATAACGATCCCATTTTGGCAATAATCCCATCACTGAAAAAAAATTGAATTTTTGACAAAAAATTATATAATTTACTTTCGGCAGTTACTTTTAGATGTTAAACCTTACGCTATCTAAAAAGATCTGAAGTAACCCTAATGTCAATCTACAGCTGAGGTGAGCACATCTCATCTAAGCTCTTTTTACAAAGGTCTGAGTCAATAGTTTACGCCGAAGATAGAAACTCATAATATTGTTTTTAGTCCCACTATACTCGCAACATCAAATTGTTTCACTTCAAACCAGATTTTATTGTTGTTTTTGAAGCTTGCGCGTGTTCAGTTTTTTCACATGAGGATATTATGGCATTTGCTCCATTTTCATCAATGTATACGTAGGTAACATTGAAAATGTCTGGAATGAATGAGGAAAAATTATTATGAATGAAATTATTGTTTCTCAAAATATTTCCGTTGGCATAGATGTATTTTTTCATACAAATAAACCAGTTTTGAAAATATTTATGTCACTTCTCCCTGGTGACTTCGGAAACATATTTTTCATACTTTTCGACAGCCTCTTCTAGTGATGAAAATCGTTGACCGCGCAATTGGTAAAAAGTCACAGTGGCAGGCTGGGACTGTATGCAGGATTGCTCATAAGTTCTATATTTTATCTTCAAAAATTTATTTATCTGTTTGGCCGTGTGAGTATTGGCTTTGTGGTGGGGCAAGATGATACAGCATTTTCGATTATTTTTAGGGAGTTCGTAAATAACTTTCGATAAACTAATGGTCGTGTACTAAACGCTATTCACAGTATGATAATTTCCAAAGTTACAGTAGTCACGTGTCCATTTTTATTAAAAAAAAAGCAATCATTCGCCAAGAAACATTTCGCTCGCGCGCCACTTTAGTTGATTTCGGCTGATGTCGACAGACCCATATGGTCGATTGCTGTTTTGTTTTGGAATCGTAACAATAAATCCATGTTTCCTCACCTGGTGCCATATCCCACATCAAATGTAACGCCCCTTCCTTAAATCTAGTAAGCATGGCATTGTACCAAATGCCACAGACCATTTTTTAGGTCACATGCCCGTTCGTTTCTGTCATACAGTGCACAACATCGATGTTGTTTACAGCGGTGGATAAGCGACCATCACGAAAATCATCACTGAGATTGACACGACTGCGCTTGTATTTTGCAAACAGGTTATGAATAGTCGTCATGCACGGTACTTCATCGCCAACGGCAGTTCGAAGCCGAGCGAGGCTCTGCTGAGCTGTCAAACTACACTTAAAGTCATAGAAAATCATAATAAGAAGATTTTCAAGACTTAAATCCATAGTGATGAAGACACGTAATTTTTGAAATGACGCCACAATGTAAAAACAATTGACAGCTAGATGAAACAAACTGTATTCTACAGCCAAAGAGTTCGATTTTCAAATGTAGTAATTACTTTTTAATTATTGTTTATTTAAGTTACCAGTTCCTAGAACTTTGGATATACGGACAAAAGTGGTTCGGAATTCTTTCATTTTAAAAGAGAATCACAGAAAAAACACGATTCATCAGATTTCCTTCAAAAAGATCCAATGATCTTACTTACTAAAGTGCGCGTCATCTTTCACACTCGCAACTCTCAACAATGTTTTCAACAAAAGTAATGGAACGACAGTTCTACTATTCTTACTGATATCGTATTAGATCCATAAATCGCAGCAATATGTTTATGAATTGTATAACATTCTTCCCTTTTTTTTGTAACAAAACAAAATAATACTTCAAATTTATTCTTCGCTTTAAAAACAAATGAAAAATGAGTTGGAGTATTTTTTTAAATTTAATTTATTAATTCACGTTTATATTTAAAACCAGCCTGTTAGGATTCAATGCAATCATAGAGATTTACTTATTTGTAACTTGATTTGTTCAAAACAAAAACGAAATATCACTATTACAACGACAAAATATATTACTTTTGTAGACATACCCTCCCTCAACCTATTTATTTCAGATTTAGTGAATTAGAGCTTAAACCTTTCATGCAGGCTCAGTATTTGGGTTCCTAATGCTAACAACAGTTATTATGCGATAACTAACGTCCTTGATGTATTCTGTGAGGCACGGAGCTAAAATTTTTAATTTGATTTTTAGTTTAAAACTCATTGCTTATTGTACTTCCACTGTTGTAAATATCTGAACTGTGGGTTTTTGTGGAGTATGGTGTTCATTTTGGTGAATTTCTATTCATCTATATTCATTTTAAGTACAAGGAAAATATCACAAGCAAATAACACTGTCGCCATATTTTTTACCTATATGTATATATATCTTTCATGTAAATTAAGAAGAGGAACCTACCAACCATAAACACAGTTTTACTACAGCAAAACGTCAGTTTTCTTTGAGGATCTCCCTATCATAAAATATAATAGTTTTACATTTGAAAGATTACGAAAAATAAATTACAGAAATATTAGATCGATTATAATCTTTGCAAAAATTTATTAGAGACTTGTCAACCTGTATGCTCTGTGATAGTGGCAACTTTTTTGGCACTTGCTTTAAGAACAGGTTTAATTTAGTTTCCTGAATTCCATAATCTAAGAAATATACCGGGTGTTGTACATTCGTTAAATGTGTATTCGGTTCATTCTAAAACTAACGCTTTATTCTCACAAAGATGGGTTAGAGACTACAGCTTACCACATGGTATGACCTTTGCATACCGGTCTTGCTTCACTGTTGTCCATCAATCATTTCTTACCCGTTCGTCGTTGACTGTTGATTAAAATTTAGTCCATATCTAGCATGCTTCCAATTTAATTTACACGAATTTCTCTACGACACCTTTTGATCACTTTTTCATCATACACATTCGTTCCATTCCATACGGCCGAACCATCATAACACTTTGTACCCCAATCACAACATCTTGCTTCAAATTACATCATTAATTATAGTAGATAAATGAAGTGCTGTAGTATGCCGATGATAGTCTACTTGCACTTAAATCTGTACTGATCGTATATTCACACTATCCACAATCCTTCATATTTCCTTGACGATCTTCTGCCATACTTTAAATCGTGTTTCGAGATTTATTATACTAGATTCTGACAACACTCCCGATTGCATAGAATCTGTTCCAGACACATAAATTGAATTTAGCAGCAGCATTTATGCTATTCTCTTGGGTAGTTAATTTAATAGTTTCTTCTCCGTTTACAAGTAGTGATTACTCGTGCCGTTTCCAGATACTCTTGAACGTGCTGGAGATCTTCTATTGGAGATCTATTATTCTTTAGGCTATGAACCAGGTAAGGTGAGCTGTTTGCTTCAACAATAAGCGATGTCGTTTTACATATTTTCGGCGGTTGTGTATAACCGCTGACACACCGTATAAACATAAGTGCATGCTAGTAATATTTCTTATTTTTTATCTGAAAATATGTTTCTTACATTCCTGCCGCAACAGAAATGCGGCGCTCTCCAAAACGATAAAGAATTTTGTCCAGTTATCGTAGCAGATCAGATCAGATCACGAGGATCATGATCCCCTTCGTCTAAAAATGCGTTTAACGCCTCCTCTACACGTCGACATATGCATCAGCAGATGTATCACCATGAATGAGCCGACCACACGTCGGTAGGTCGTTCAATTCTCGACAGACGCAAATTGCACGTATGCAACATTTAAAAAATGGATGTTGAGAACGTAGCTGCCGTAGCTATTTGTTTATTTACTATTTTTATCAAAAAAAAATGAACAGGAACAAGGTGGTGGATGCTGGCTATACGCAGAAACAAAATGAAGTAAGTAGAATAGAGAGTATAGAAAATTTCGATCTAGACTTTTCTGAATAGATCAGAAAATTCCATAAATCAAAATTTTCTTGATTTGATAGCATATGAGTACATAAACTACATATATAATTATTACCATATTTTATCAAACCAACTGGTGTGTATATTGCGCTATATTTTTTACAGGAATATCGTGGAAAACCAGATTGCAGAACTTTACACGGAGCTATCTGGAGAATTTGGTAATTTTGTTCGAATGTGTTGCAGCGATTTTGAATACATGTTACAAAATATATCTCCAATGGTTGCTATAAAAGATACCGATTGGAGGGATGCAATTCCAGTAAAAGTGCACCTGGCAGTAACATTAAGATACTTAGCTACTGGAGATATAGAAGATTGCATTACCTTTTTAAAAATTCTAGTCAAGTTTATAGCTTTTATAGCCCCTGAAGTATGTTTTGGCGCTCAACGGCCTGTTACAGGATTTAGTGAAAGTAAAACACATTATTTTAATCCAAAATATTTATTTATTGTTTATAACAAGTTCGCTGTTTACAAAAAAAGTTTACGTTATGACTTTGAAAAATGAAGTATTATCTGAAAAATTGACATAGCTAAAATTATCTGAATGTAGCTAATTTTGGAAAATTAATATTGCACTGTATCATTCAACACTTTTCCGAAGCTTTCATAGCACGCTCTCCTTGTTTCTGGTAGAACAATTGTTGGTTGACCACATTTTGTGGCAGTGATTCCACTGAATATGGACAGTCAATTACATAACTCGGTGACGGTGTTTGTAATAAGTAGACACTGTTGCTAGTACTTGGACGACTGAGCATAAATTGTTAAAGAGAAGAAATAGTACATGTTTACAGCATTCTTTCATACCGACGACGTCTCTTGATCATAACCCCATGAACTTCATTCATTCATATTTATTTCCTTTCAAGTTTTGGATATTCCTTGATTTGCTTTGCCAACGTTTCACAAAAGAAATCACATTCGTCTATTTAATGCGGTAAAAGCAGTACTCATTTTTCTAAATACTTCCTGCAATTCAGGCGGATTTATAGCGCGACGTTTTTGCATTGAATACTTGGATTATTTGGAGGGGTAGGATGGACGTCGGCGTCGTTGTCGTTTTTAGGTTCTAGAGGAAAATTACTAGGCTGTACTTTGGAAGCATTACCCTCTTCAGGTTGTGCCTGGGAAAAATACAATAAAGAATAGATACTAATAATAATAATACTGTGGATGGACATTTCAGTTTTGTACTCTTAGCACTAGTTCATAGTGACTACTGCTTTATGTTTGCAGATATAGGTTGCCCAGGACGGATTAGCGCCGGTGGAGTCTATAATCAAATTGCTTATAAGCAGAAAATTGACACAAATTTCATCAACTTGCCACCTCCTAGTCGCCTACCCAATAGTAACATTAACTTACCATATGTCTTTTTAGCTGATTCGGCATTTGCACGGAGTACTGATATTATGAAGCCTTTTCCTGGGCATCATGCTACTGGTACTATGGAGAGATTAATCAATCAAAAATTATCTAGTTCCCGTTTAGCTGTCGAAAATACTTTTGGAATAATGCTTTTATCTATTTAAGTTGTATTACTTCTAACTGTAATAAAAATTATGCGTCTAGACTCCGTTATATGTCTAATTCGCTTTACAGTAGCCTCCATAGGATTAATTAAATAAATTTAATTGTATATACTTACAACTATTTTATTTTTGTGGTACCTATTTATTTTTCGGATTCCATGACAGTTTTCTGCTTGATACAACTCAAGTATTTTAAATGTTTTGACAGTTTTCATACTAGCTATTTCAGCTTACGAGATTAACAAACGAGAAAAAAACTGCAAGAAGCATGCGTGCACTCTCATTCAGAACTCCGTACCTGCTGATGCGTCGTCAGACGTGTGGACAGACGCCGAGCGCTCGTGTTGAAACCCTTTGTTGAGTGCCAAAAACCGACAAGAAACGGATTGGCGGCTGAAGCATCTGCCGACGTTAAATACCTACCACAGACAAGCAATTCTCCCGGTCTACACGTCGACGGACGCTTCCGCAGTGACATCTGCAGACGCATCTGTAAATGTGTAGAAGGAACGTTACGCCATGTCAAGTCGACGGGACACGCTTTCAATAGAAATTCTTTGTAAGCCTAGGCTGATACATGGATAGGTAAACATAATGGTAGCAGAGTCTTATGATAATGTAAACTACGCTCATACTTTAATGAAATAATTCAATAACAGAATAAATCGCCTACAAAAAAAGTATTAAAGAACCTATTCTTTGTTTTTATTTGTTTTCTATGTGTTTATGTTCTTTTTCCTAAATGCTCCCCATTGGTATAGAACTTTATATGGTTGACTCCAGCATAGATAAAAACCTTTCCTGTTTCATAATGACATAAATAATAGCCTTGGTGTAAATTTATAAATTTGATTTGATATACTTGATTGATGAGATAGTTCGATTTTCTATATCTCTGCTTTTTGGACTCACTGTTTGTGAATGTTTTACAGCTCATTCGCCTTAATTCATAAGTAAACCTTAAAAATTTTCTAACTTCTGAAAGTTGAAAAGACAATGCCCAAGCCACTTCGCTCTTAGAACGAAAAATCGCTAGTGAAGAAAGATTCTGAAACGACGATCACAGCGTTGGACAGCTTCCCATTAGGTGGCCTTGGCAAGGCTTCTAAACTATGGTTCGATTACTATGGCCCAGGATTGTACGTCGTGAAAATTTATATGACAGCAGAGAAATGTCAGCTTTTATGACTTCGGAACCTATTACAATTTCAAATGTCAGGTGAATACAAATAGTTGTATAGAGTGAGATGAAATATGTAATCGGCTTCAGCCAATTTTCTTTTTGTTATAGATTTTCTAAAGAATAATTGTTAAGAATGAAAATATTTGGAGAATTTAAAAGTTCACGCCTTGTAAGACTCATTTTATTTTTAATAAAAAGTAGATTGAAATGGGAACAAAAAAAAATTAAGACTTTATTTAGTGGCGTTGCAATCACAAAGAATTTTGACAAATATAATTTTTATGAACAAATCACACGAGCCAGGCTCAACAAAACACAGCTCAACAAAAAAATCGCGTCGTCTGATTTTTTGAAAACTTAAAATTCTCAAATAAAATCTTAGGCGTACTAGATTAAGCCTACTTTTCTGTTTTTAATGTTAATAATAATATTCAATATTCCATTTTGTCTTAGACAGTTAAATATGTTAGTGCACGTTTACTTCATGTATCTAAAATCCTTGCTTTGCCTTTGAGATAGTAGAGCTTAGAAAAAAATTTGTAAATAAATATACTCGATGAGAAAATCACTTACCGTCAGTAAAGCTAATGTCGTAAATGAGTCATTGATAGATAGAAATAAAATTGTACTTCTATCATTCGACAACAAGTTAGGCAAGATGAAACAATTCGTCAAAGCATTATATAAAGACGGAAAATATTATTACGAATAGGGTTCGAAGATTGAGATTATATGGAAAGAAATACGTAGAACAACAGAAGGTGTCTATTTAGGAATATATAATATTATAAATACAATAAATCGCCACGGAAACAGTTAATCGCTTATAGTTGATCGCAACTGACTTGTGAACTCACTGATCGCAGAAATGAAACTCAATTCCTGCGCACTGCATTTTACTATTTATACCTGCCTATTCGTCTTCTAGAATGTACTCGAATAATCTGGAACAAATAATTCCTAAGCATGTCACGTCTGATACAAACAAACAAAATTTATTGCTTCTCGAAAATTCCATCCCACAAAATAAATCCACTTACAAACAAAATGTAAACAAACATCAAAAGTGCCAACCGTGGCAAAGGCTGGTGCGGAAGTCGCGCACTGCATGTGAGTTGACTTTTTTATTTAGAAAATTTTATTATCGAATATTTTTTGTACATGAATTATTTTGTAATTCTATTTTTAGCTTGCGACCGCAGTTCGTGGCATTATTTTATCGACATTTGTAGAAAATTTCCTAAACTAAATATGAAAAAATTAAAAACCAGAATTTCCGACGATCCTTAAAATCGAATATCGATGACAGTGAAAATTTGTTAAAAGTTATGATTATTGAGCAAGTTGAAGCGTAACTTGGCTTTGTATCAGTAATAGAGCATTTTTTTTTTTGTAGTCATTAAGCGCTAAACGATAAACAAATGGTTCTAATGATGCTTAAAAACTTTAAAAATCTTCTATGAAATGTAATATTACTCTTTCTGGACACTCATTTTGACAAATTTTCGAATAACTTAGGAGATTACAGTGAGGAACGGAGAATACAAAAGCGGAGAATACAAAACGGAGAATACAGGGAGGAAAGGAGAATACAAAAGCTTCGATCAGGATTTAGGAGTGATGGAGTAACGATATCAAGAACATTGAGATAGTCACATGTCAGCAGATTACTGCTATATCAAACAAATACACGATTCACAAAAATTTCCTGAAAGAAAATTTAATGAGAGAAGGTTCTAGAAACTTTGTCTTTAACCCTTTTTTTCTGAATACGTTAAGTTTTACTAGTGTTATTTGTAATATCGATAAAAATTAGACATTAGAAAAAAATTACACTCCAAAAATTGTCTCAAGAATATAACTACAATTATCGGTTTGAGGATATTTTCTTTACTTGTTTTGTAAGCTGCCATGCTTTTTGTAAAATTTTATTATTCTAGGTCAATAAAAAGTATTCTATAGGTTTTGATATATTTATAAGTGTCAAAACATAAGGGCCGTATTTTTTGAATGCGTTGACTTATAAACTTGATTTTTTTACTAGTCTAAGGGACCACAGATCTAAGTATTTGATTTCAATTTTACTCCTTCACACATCCCGAGAAAATGGATCTTGACAGACAGACAGATTACGAAGTAGTACTATAAGAGTTCTCTTTTTCCTTTCAAGTTACCTTAACAATGGTGCCTTTATTCACTGACCGTATTACACTTTTAACCTTATAAACTAACAAATAAAGGGCTTTAAATAAATAAAAAAAAAATAATGGCGCCATTAGATGAAGTTTTTGGACTGTTATCATTACTACGTGTAGGATTTATAAACACAAGAATCAAAAATGGACATCATGGACAACTTTACAATCCCTAGATGTTACTCATGAATTTATTTTCAATCAGCTATTCTAAAGCGATGACATAACAACAGAATAAAAACTGTTTCCACCAGTTCAACATCTTGAGGAAACTCAAAAAAACGTTTTTGGAATAATATTTTTACTCTTTCTAGCGATACCAAAATCTAACTAGCTCCTTTACCAAACACTTGCATTGATTGCCATAAACTGCATAAAAATCGGTTAATCTTTTCAAGATATATCGTTGTAGAAAAATTTTTCAAAAGTGTTTTTTATACATATTTTATAAACTACTGTATTAACAAATTTCAAAATCTGTCCAGTTATTCTCCTTAAAAATCGACGTCGATCGTTGCTGATTGAATCAAAATCGGTTGATTCGTTCGAGAGATAACTTTAATAAATCAGGAAAAATAGATTTTATCGAAATGTATGTATAATTCTTGATGGACCGATGTTTGGTACCGAGTCATCTTTTTTTACTTAAAAGACTGCGTCGAATTTAGTAAAATAGATCAAAATCCAATAGGGTGTTCGACAGATATCATAGTCAAAATATTAAAAAATAGCATTTTTTAACTTCCCGTTCTAATAATTTTCATAAATTACTGTACAGTTTTCAGGCAGTTTTTTAAAATAGAGTTTTTAACGGATATTTACCTTTAAGGGTCCTAGAAATCTATTTTAACCAATTTTCGAGTGATGTCTGTATGCTTATATGCATGTGGACGCGTATGTACGAGTGTGTATGTATATGTAGTGTATGTGTATAGTGTGTACGAGTTTTTTTAGAGTATTTTCTAAACAATCTAGCGATATATCTCAAAATCTAACTACTGCCAACTCTAGACGCTTGCCTGCAACATACGTTAACATGCAGCATGTCACCCACCGCTGACTCTCAAATCTGTTCTTCCACTACGAATCCCCACCCAAAGAAATTAATATTGATGCGAGAGGATTGACAGACATCGAACACCTAAACACATGTTAATTTTATAATTATCTTAGTCCGCTAATCGTTATATTGTTAATTTCTACGTACTTTTCATGCCAACCAGGCACATCCTCAAGAAAATGCAGACAGCCATATCCACCTGGGTGTCGGGAGTGTTAAAATCATGATCAGATATGCTACCAACCATCCCATGTAAGGTACAATCGTGTAATGAGGGATACGTCATAGAGTGAGAATAACCCTTTCACCACCTGCTACAGACAATCACCAATACTTGTCAACTGTAATAGACTAAACATCATACACCAAAGCATTTCCCAAATTGTTACAGGCAAGTTTCTACTAACACTGATTTGTAAATAGTAATTTGGTAATTGAGTATATTATTCTTGATTGTATATTTGGAAATTTTAAAATATAAAAATCTTTATGTTTTAAAATTTCAAAATATTTAAGCGTAACCCCTTCTCTTACACATGTAAGACATCGGACTTGTTATCTAATCGTTATTGAGTTTATGACCGGTTTCTATCAAATGTTTAGCAAAATGAGATCTGTTTAGTTTATTATTATACATATGTATATAAAGACCGAAATATGTTCTTCGTATCTTGTTTCAAAATAACGTCAAGTTTGTTCTATATATATCGATTGACATTCGTTACAATCTAATTTGTAAATTCCTGATTTTTTATTTGTATAAAATTTATCTCTAGTTATATAAAAATTTTAAATTGTTATCTGTTTTAAAGACTGCATTTTGGTTTTTGAAATTCTATTTGAAATACTCACAGCTTTTTTGCTTAAAAACCAACGTCAGTTGCTACAAACTACATCAAAATTGGTGGGTTCGTTCGAGAGATATCCTTAACGAATGATTCGAAAAAACATGTTGAATTCTTGATGGATTGATGTTTTGGTCCTTTTTTTGTGTTTAAAAAACTGTTTCTGATGGCATAAAGCAGACCAAAATTAAACATCGCATTCGAAAGATACCATATAAACAAAAAATACTTTTTTTTAATATCTGTAGATTTTTGAACTCGAAGAATTCAAACGCATTAGGACTATATTTTTGTGTTCGGAGAGCTTGAAAAAATACTAAAATCTAACTTTTGAGGGTGATGAGCTCGATAATTAATTACTTCTTTATTTTTTAGCACTTTGATCTCGAAAGTAGTAAGAACTTTCAAGAGAATGTCCTGCAGGGTCGACTGTCTTAGAAATTTTTGAACTCGAAATCTCAAAAACATATAGACAATATCTATATCTCAAAGAACTCAAAGACTCATCGATAGATATCACAGCGGGAAGTTTAAGGATGACCTAAAGGGTCACCCGTCCTTTAATTTTTTATTTCTAATGTAATAAATTTTCAAAATACCTTATTTATCATCCATTGATTAATTAACTCTATTATTCTTTTACACATATTTTGTGTTTGTCATCAGCATATATCAAACAAGTCGTCATTTCGACGCGGTGTGTTTTTAGACAAACTCGTAATACAACATTCTGAATTACAACAAAATTATTATTATGTGTTAGAAAAAAAACACACAGCTAGGCAGGAATATCTTCCCGATGAAGACACTATCAGTCTTGTTGTGATACACAGTCTTAAAATATCTTCTTAAAATATTGGCGACGACAGAGACGGTCTTGTAGGTGACGAACAGGTACAGTACTACTAATCTTGCAGGAAAGATAGGGTGAATTCATTCGTAATTATTTGAGTTATTCAAATTCGAACAATTCCGATTTACTAGAATTTCGAAGGTATGAGTGATTCTTCATTTCAACACTGTGCGTTTTTCTTTTAACACAAAATAACAATTTTGTTGTCATTCAAAATCTTATATTAATCCTTTAATTAATTAATTTGGTGATTTTAGATATTTTAAATTTCAAGTTGGTATCACTAATAAATAGTCATGTCATTGTTTTGCTCGACGTTTTTATAGTCTATTAAAAAAGAACGTGACAAATATGAAATTAGGTATGTGCCACTTTGTATATTTTCATTGTTTCGCCTTTAAAGAGCGTTCCTGATTTCACTATTTAAACAGAGTTTATTACACATTACATCTCTATACTTATGACACGAATTTCAAAAAATAATAATCGACATATATTTTTATGATAAGCATTACAATACATTGTCTGCATAAAACGGAGAAAAATTCTCTTAAAAAGTATTAATGCACTTTTAAATTCTTATCTAAGATCCCACCCAATAAAGTGCACAAAAAACAATTTGCATCCCTCAATTATATGTATTAAAAGGTACTCCTATTTACTTTGACTTTTTTTTCAGTTGTGATTCACATGAGACACCTACTAAAAAATTTCGTCAGAATCGATGAAAAGATGGCGTAGGCCGTAACGTACAAAGGGACAAACAGACAGAAAAAATGAAACAACGACGGTTCCATGGTTTTTTTTTTTGAATGACTATTTTTTTTTTAAATTAATGAGTAACGAAATATCCAGGGATACGTGGTCCTTATGTAGACGAAATATTTTGGTAATACGTAAAGCCAGGATGAAGTAGATTCGTTTTCTTTCTTTCCCTCTCATAAATGATTATACAGTAACTCCCAGTGGCTGGAATGTTTTAATAATTTCTTGACGTCTTTAATTTATTTCTATATGCATATTCAGTCATATCGCGATCTTCAATATCACGTTCATTAACCATCAAACCAGTCTCGTGGTGTATTCATAATACTTTTTTGAAACCTTAACCACTTTTAGAAAAGTGTTGTACAAAAATGAACTAATACGTTCATTACTTTTGGTTTCATAAACGAACACAAAGTCACTTGACGTGCGATAGGTACAAGCCATGCTTGATATTTCTTTGTGACAATTATTTCAGAATTATGCAAATAATTATTGCTGACACTGAATTCCGTCATCTTTTGCTCGCCGGAAATACCATCCTCATCATCTTGACGGTTCGTGTTCTACTAACGTAAGCTTCATGTCCAATTTTCTGTCACTTAAGGTGAGACTTTAGATTGATCTACCATCAACGGTATTTCCAATCGACGACGACTAAGGAGACTTCAAGAAGAGAACTTCCTTTCTAAAAGGCCGGTGACGCCTTATTGACTTACGGGTATCCACGGACATCGATGGTCACCTACTACCCGGCGGCTCGCATACTCGTTTTTCCCTCAAAAATCCTAAAAAAATTAAAATCTAGTAACGAAACGAAATTTCGGCTTCCGTGTTGGTTTCGATCCACTTCAACCAGAAAACGGTCAAAAAAATTAAGTCTCCAGGATTTCGGTTCCAGCTAGATAAAAGCTGAAACTCCGCTCTCCCCAAAACTAAAGTTCGTGTACCACACCACCGGTACGTGCACCACATCGGGCTTAATTGTCTCCGGTTGATATTCAACGGCCGTTGATTATTTTAGTAGTCAGACATACAGAAGTATATACAATATACAACATATCAATATTAGTATAGCTCATATATAGTTCAATCTCCAACTCCTTGTTTTGCACACCTTGAATAATTTCTTGCGCCAGGTTAAGAATACATTGATTTTTAGTATTAATTTTAAATGTGCTATTATTATTTACATTTGTATTTATTGCACTAATTTTATCCGACATAATGCATGAGCCATTCTCTGTTATCTAATCATTAGTGATAAAGTTACTTGAAAATAATTGTGTAAGTTCATTATTGCCGAGAAAACCCTGTCTGTTCTTATGAATTATTAGGGTTCCTATTTGTTGTAGCTGCCCGTTTAAATCGATAAAACTCTGCACTATGGCAGATCTCACCGATTCAAGCGAGCTGCAGCCGCTCTTAGAACTAGGTCCAGCTGTATTATGTAATATAGCAGAACGTATATAAAAGGCTAATAATTTAACCAAATGTCGCTTAGAATAATTTGATAACAACATCCTATCTTTTGCAAAAATAATATTGCAATTAAATTTATTGATGTCAAAAAAATACATAATTGCATCACTATGACGCCGTGTCATATTACAAGCTAATATATTTAATTTGTGGGTGTGGTTGAGTTGCTTCTCCATTAAGCCACTATCAAACGGAAAAGCACGCAAAAATAATTTAATGCTATTTTGATTAAACCACTCTAGAAGTCGGGTAAACGCAACAATCATTTCTTTTCTATTCAAACCAAAACACTTTCCAACTAATGTAATTATTGTTAAGTTTTTGTTATATTTATGATTTAAAATTTTGTTAACAATGTGTTTCTATGAAACACCAGGCTTGTAAACATTCTATACCCGATGATTCATATACCCGCTCAACATAGGGGCCAATCCTATACCCAATTCGTCAGAATAGATTACGATCTCGTTCTCATTATTTATAACAGCGTGGAGCACACTGGTCACACTTTCAGGCATGACTGCATTTTCGTTGCTATGTCTAATACTCAAATGCTCAGTTTTTTTGGTGGAACCTATGCAATCCAAACCATCAACCGACATGTCGCTATTTAATTTAATACCTAAATTCCAATTAAAACTGCGCAACTCAATGCGAGCTGTGAGTCTGCTAATTTATTTTGTTAAATTATTTTGTTTGATAAGTAGTATAATCGATGTACTTCCGAATTCAAGCATTACTTTGCTTTGCTGCATTAAATCTGAAAACACAATACCATTAACGCAACCATTAAAAATCACGACTAAATATGGAACAATGAAACATAATTTGTGTACCAGTGAATGAAAAGCGCCTAGTTCAATTTAGAAAAAACATCATAGAAAAAATGCAATTATGATTCTAATGTAATGCTTCACGTGACAAAAAGAGAATATGATAATGTATTTACAGCAAGAAATATTGAAATAAATGGATCATTATCATTTAGCCATTGGACAACAGTAGAAATTTATAAAAGTGGAAGGAGACTGTATGAGGTTTATGACGAGAGGACTTTCAATTATAGTGAGAGCTTTAATAAATATGTAAAACAATATACATAAATTTTTAAACGTGTTTGCATCGCGGCTAAAGCCAAGTACATAAATAATAAAATGTGTCGTAAAGAACGAGACTGGAAGAATTAAGGACCGAGTTACTGACTTTAAAATTAATTTAAATGACAAAACATTTAATGAAGACAAGTTGCTAAAGCCTTCGAAGCGATCGTAACTGACATTCCTGTCTCAACCACCAGGTCTATTACTCATCTCTCGCTCTTGTCGAATCATTGCTCAAGAAAAGTAGTCCCTTCTATAATATTAATTTAGAATTTAAATTAATACGTGAGTTCCGAAAAGGAAGTCTTAAGAGGACATCTGATCTGGTATTTCTATTATGATTGTAAATTTCATTATAGATTGCATTGCGCCGCACTTGGCGTTTATCTTTAATACGCGTTTAGATAAAGTTTCGTTTCGGTTTCGGTTTGATGATAAAAGTAAAGTAATTCCATTATTTAAAGGCGGCAATGCATTAAACTCTATTAACTTTAGACTCATATCTATACTACCGTCTCTTAGCAAATTTTTGAAAAATTAATCTTAAATCACTTGTTGACCCCTCAAGCGCGCAATGCCATTATAGTGGCATTTGCGACTGAGGCGCCACCCACTAGAACGGCATAACTCGCTCTTTTTTGGTACGATACAAAGAAAAATACTTTTAAATTTCTGGGTTATAATACAATATTATACGAAATTGAATCTTATAGTTTAAAAATAAGGAGCAGAAAAATATTTACTGTTCTCGTCACTTGCGTCAAAAATTTACAACGATATTTTAAATCCACGTGATGCCATACGCTACGTCATCTCACTTTGCGGTGAATTGTTGTGTGCTGATTTTGCTACGAAATTATGGATAAGCTAAGAAAACCGTAAGTATTTCTCTTTGATAAATATACTAAAATACGTAGAAACGTTTGGAGAATCATATAAGCATAGATTACAATGTTTTCGAAAAGACTTATGTCTAAAATAACCCGAAACTTTCATCCTTTATTCTTTGTTGTATAACATGGTCGCCATTGTTCAATTTTAGTTATTGATTTTACATATTATTTCAATATATTATTTTATTTCAATGATTTCTAATGACAAAGTAGACTATTAGCTTTTGTCTCGGTGCAAAATTTGTAGAGAATTTACATATATGTACAAAAACCGTTACATTTGCTAACGGCAATCGTCTGTTGTAAGCGGTGAGGGAGACATGTTTTCCAAATTTCAACCGTAGTACAGTCAAGCAAAAGTGAAAATATAAAATTTACGATTTTGTTCGAATTATTGAATTACTTGAATTATTAAATTTCAGGATTAATTGAATATTATTACAAACTATGCAAATAGGATAAAAAGGAAAATGTTTATATTGCATTTCTGTCAAATTCATTTATATTGCAAATTTATTTTTATTTTGTATATAAATATTTACCATGTTTTATAAACTTGGAAAATATGAAATTTTTTGTAGGTAAAGTATTTACGAGGAATTTTTTCTAAACTATCATATCGCTAATTTGTTTTTATTTTGAATAAAATATTTACCAAGTTTTATTAATTTTGAAAATATGAGAATTTTTATGTTGGGAAAGTATTTATGAAGAATTTTTTTTAAACGTTATTGCTAATTTATTTTTATTTTGAATATAAGTATTTACCATGTTTTATGAATTTTTAAAATATGAGATTTTTTCATGTTGGGAAAGTATTTATGAGGATTTTTTTTTCAAACTCTATCACATTGCAAATCTTTTTTTTTAATATAAATATTTACATACTATGTTTTATGAATTTTATTTTGTTCTATTTTTTAGGTCACATTACAAATATTGTTTTTCAAATATATAATACAATTTTTATAAATTTCGAGCTAGTACCATAATACAAAAATGGTCAACGTCCCTGCGTTCACGACATATTGTGGACTTGGCGCTGAGCGAATCGGACCAATCACTGCGATCTCCAGGTCCTGCGCGAATCCCTTCGCCAGCGATCCCAGATCGTTCGTCGGCGCAGCCATCTCCGTCATCCTCCACATCATCACCACAATTCAAACGTCCCAAAACGGTTAAGTACGTACAAAAACTAGTGTTTGTGACTGTTTTTAGAAGTTTTGCATCTATTTTTAACCATGCGTACATTACAATCACATGTTTCAGGAGGCCTGTTGCTTGTTCTTCGGCTGTGTATTGACATTTTGAGAAGCCGGCACCCAAAATACCGATGTCGATATCGATTTATATGTTTTAAGCTATCAATTACATCGCGTTGAAGTAGAGGACGTTTTTTTAGAAAATTAAATTTTCTACAATTTTGTCATTAACATTTTTTCGTAGGCCTCGTTATTTATAAAATAATTACAGAAAAACTAAAATTTTATAAAAGACTTAAGTTTAGTTACCCATACTACCTCGTCAATTTACGATTATGCCGCAATATGCACTTTTCTAAAAATAAAATCCTGACTGTGGGCGAGGTCATACCATGAAATGCCACTGAACTATATAAATTTAAAAGATAAAATACAAGTTTACGTGTATTTAAAATGGGAAGTTTTAGAAATTGGAAAAGTACTTAAAACTAAAATTAAGAGTTCCTTCTTTAACAGGTTTTTTTTAGCATATAAAATGAAATTTTACTGCGGGAGTGAAAAAAATTCATCGCTTAAAATGAATCATCTTAATATGTATTGTTTTTAGTGTGCCGGACTTCAATCAGCCGAAGAATCAGGCGCAGGCTGATTCCGAATGGGGGGTGTCGACGGATGTGGAAGAATGCACGTCGGGCACCAAGAAATTGCTGATGGAGCTGGGTATAAATAAACTTGGGGAAGCCAGAGAAATTCTTTACGTCATTGAAATAGAAGATACCGAGCATGACATTAAGGCACAGGTATCAAACCTCGTTGCGCCATTTCCGGCTTCTACGATTCAACCAGCGAGTACTCATCAAGTGATAACTTTTCCTGATGTCCACGTTTCTGCTGATGAAGACATGCCGAGTTCTTCTAGGACTTTCCGTGTCTCATCACCAACAGAAACGCTTTTGGATCCTGAAAGTGGAAGTAGTTATGATGATTCAGAATTTTCGGATGACGATGATGCCGAATATCTTGTCACTTCCGCCAAAAAGAAGATTCAGCAGAATTTATCAAATGATGAGGAGCTACCACCTCAAGTAGCGGCGTCGGCAAGGTTTATGGAAGCCGAAATGGATGTAGACCACGAGAAATTGTTGAGTGGTGACGTTAATTTCAAATGGCAACGAGACTTCACCGCATTCACTGCGGTTAGAGAAGAGTTTTGTCCACCAGTTGGTGCGGTGAAGGATTATGATTCTCCTTATGATGCCTTCATCGATATATTTGACGTTGACATCATGAAGGAAATTGTCATTGAAACTAACCGTTACGCTCATCAAGTAATTGATAAGGCAAAAGCTGTAGTATACATACAATGTCATCGCGCATGTACAAGTGGAAAGATACCACTGTAGATGAGCTTTACCGTTTGTTCGCAGTTTTTATTTATATGGGCCATATGTCAATTTAACTCTTTAGAAGAGTATTGGAGGAAAGGCACTGACGTTGAATTGGCCTATTTCCGTAATCCCATGTCCTATGACAGATAGGATTTCTAACTAAATGCCTACACTTTTCAGATAATGATAAACAACCGCTGCCGAACGCGAAAAGCAAGCAACCGCTTGCTGCCAGTAACCAACCAGTTACTGACTGTAAGCAGCTGCCTGCCGATAATCGAAAGGAAAGTGTAGGTTCCTTTTCCCATAGATTGTATAAATTGCAACCTATTACTCACCATTTGAATCGAAAATTCCAGGAATTATATGTATTAAATAGATCGATTAGCGTAGATGATTCGTTTACCCTGTTCAAAGGTCGTCTTTCCTTTGCACAATATATAAAAGCAAAGCCGCTCGCTGGGGAATCAAATCTTTGAATCGTGTGAATCCCGGACAGGGTACTTAAATAAATTTATAATTTATACAGGTGAGGAAAAAAATAACAACGAAGAAAATGTCGACGATTGTGATGAAAGAGCTGAGGCCGGGAGGGCAGGGTCAAAAGTAGGGGATTAAAGCATAGACACAAAAGTAAAAACTAATGTCTAACCCTCCTGCTATTTCTGACACTGCCCCTAATCCTAACATTATGACAAAGGCCCTGACCGGGAAAACTACAAAATAGTTTTAAATTTACTAGAAGGTCTTGAACATAAAGGACATTGTGTCACGATGGACAATTTTATAATAGTCCAGCGTTGGCACGATACCTCAAATGTCGAGGCTTTGACTGTCTGGGCACAGAACGCCTCACTCGGAAAAATATACCAGAAGATGTAAAAGAGATGAAGAAAAACTGTGAAAAGGGCACGATCATTGCTTGCCACTCCGGCGATGTAATGGTGTTGGCAGGATGCAAAATCTTATCGATGATTAGCACCTTCCACGACAACAGCACCTACACGGGAACAAGTGCTGGCGAGGAATGTGAGAAGCCCATATGTGTAAAAGACTGTAATACAATTATGGGGGGCATTGATCTAAAAGATCAAAAGCTCTCCATGTACCCAATGGAAAGAAAGAGGGGTTTAAAATGGTATATAAAGATGTTCAAAAGGTTATTGAACACATGTGTGCATAACGCTTATATTTTGTACAAGGATAGTCATAACAAAAGATATGACGAAAAGAACATAATTACGCACAGAGAGTTTCGATATCAGATTGCAGTATCGTTGAAGATGCGGCACATACCTCCCGCACCGATTCGCAGTCTGATATCGCGATCAGAATTACGACTGGACAGGACTAAAAACCATATGCCTATTCGTGGAGATACTTTGTGTTGCCAGATGTGTTTACTAAAATACGCCATAAGAAGTCGGACGGTAATCCAGTGTTCTGTATGCTAAGTCGGATTATGCGTCTTGAAAAACGATTGTTTCCTTGAGTATCATTCAGTAGAAACTCTACCTCCACATAGACTAAAACGAGACAAGCCTAAACGAGGACATGGGCTAGGTCGACAAAATTGACGAAATGAACTTACTGAACCGACCCCATCGACTTCTAAGGAATGATACTCTTCGAAACTACAGTAAACAATTTTGGATAAACTGCACTAATTATGATAGAATGAATGAAAGAATTTTGATAGCGGGATATGTTAATATCATGTTCGGAGAGACTTTGTAAGGGAATACGAGTGTCGATTATTATGTCAGACTAATTTTAAAGGTGTTTGCGTAGCTTTCACATAATTCATTTATTTGAAACCCTTTCGAAGCTTGCGTTTGTGCAAGGTAGACTTCTTTGAACACATCCATATCCTTTATTTATTTCTATGTATGTTTATTTATATATGATATATTTGCTATATTTCCCTTCCTGACAATAGTCATCTAAAAGTGTGACGACATCCAAAGAAAATCCATAAAATCCATGACGACTAAGAATTTTTCAAAATATGTTTTTGAAATAAGTACTAAAACATCTTCGCGTGAATGAAATTTATAACAAATAGACAATTTCGGTATCAGATTGTCAAACGAAGGCCAAAGACCATTTTTAATTTTCTTGTCATATGGAATATACTTCAGTACTAGCGACGGTATATCAACATTGGGATATTTTAGGCTAATATGTGCTGTTTGAATATGCCTATATGAATATTATTGCTTTTACCTGAAATTTTTGCCAACCTGTTTGGTGGATATGTTTTTCTTATATTTTCACTTTGAAATTGCAAACTATTTTTGCAAAATCTAAACATGTAAATAGTATAGTAGTATATGTACAACTGTACCTGTATCAAAGTGGTTAGGTTGACACTTTGTAAAATTCTTACATATTTATAACTTTTATCAGTCATGTTCGGCTTAGTGGATTATTTCAGATTTTAATGTTCTTTTGAGGCTTAGGACTGTTCGATTTGAATTATTTCAGATTTTGAGGCTTTTCTCTGGCTTCTACATATTTATGAATTTTTACGCTTTTTTTTATCTTCATTATAATTTAAATTGTATTCTGAAACATATTTCATTTCTCGTAATAGCTTTATATTGGAATGTGATTGTGAATAATAATTGAATTCAAAACATCTATAATCGAATTTCTTGCTCTTTTTCCTTCTTCAAAACTGCCTACAAAGAAGGGGTAATTTTAAATATTTTATTTTTAACAATATTATGACATATTTGAATTTTATAGTAATGATTGTAATATTTTGCCCATAAAAATATGTATAGAATTACTGAGATATCAGCTATAAATTTACTAAAGAATTGTATTATAAATAATGTAATTTATATGTAAAGTGCAAATATAATCCTTAGGAATAAATTTTATTATTATATTAATACAGTGTATAAGTTTAAAAATGTAAGCCTAGGAATAAGCTTTTATTGTTTTATATTTTATTACTTTTTATTCCTTATTTTATATGAAAATAATTTTTTAAATTGTACATGATGTTTGCTTCATTTCTTCTCCGAAGTGGTATATATATGCGATATATATATATATCGCATATCCATAATAATAATAATTATATCATAATATATTGCATATAAATATACATTTACAAATATATATATCTTTTTGCTATATACATATATACAGTTACTATATATATGAAGTAAAATTCACTAATAATTTATTGCATTAATAGTTCATAATCATTGCATTTGTAATTCATGGCAATTATTTAGGAAAAAAAAATGAACAAAGTATCATATCATACAAATATCATGTATTTTGATATAATCATTTTACTATATATATAGTAAGTGTATGTTTGTATGGATTTAGCAAAAAAGATATATTTTTTGTAAGTGTATATTTATATGCAATATATTGTGATATAATTATTTTATTTCAAGGTGATAATCATGTTTATGTATATCACCTTGTATATATATATATATATATATAGTAAAATATCGAAATAAATCACTATGACAAAACTTAATGATAAAATTATACAATAATTACATTATAATTCCTCACAAACTAACGAAAAAAAAAACATATGTTTAGATAATTTAAATTTGCTCACTGTACTTGCAGCTAGGCGTAAATGTTTGACGGAAAGTGCAAGAAATCTAAAATGGGGGCGTTTTGACGCCTCAGCTTTGTATCTGTTTTTAGTAAAAATAAGTATGTTTAGTGTCAGGAATATAATTATTTTCAAGTCTTGAATAGTGTTACGAAAAGTTATGTGGTTTTCGTAATAAAATAGTGAATATTATTATATTGTATGTTCACTGAAAGTGAGTGATGTAATTACAGCACAGGTTGTGCAACTTCCAATTAAGTTCCCGTTAGAATACTAAGTCTGTGATAATGTGACTATTTAATATGTAATTAGAATCTAATTGACAATCAAAAAAAAAAATACATTAATATGATAAATATCAACTTTTCAGGCTATTTTACAAAATTTGTGATTAGGGAGCGCTTTGCGATTAAAACTCCAGGGGAGTTGTGCGGCCGAAAGAGGTACTATTTTTTGGGTGCGCGTTCCAGTGGTAGGTACATTTTTATACTAATAATTTAATGTCTAATTAACAGTTCGATTTTATTCAGGGTTTCTCAATAATCTATGCTCGTGTTGAGCTTGTGTAACATATTTTTGGAGCCTGTGAAAATTCATGAGATGCAATTGGCGTATTTTGCGATTACTCCAAGGCTTTTGATCGTGTTCATCATGAAACTCTGATCGGGAAACTACGTTACTGTGGAGTAACAGGCCGGACAATCGACCTTCTAAAATCGTATTTGAGTAACCGAGTTCAGAGGGTTGGTATCAATGGCATGAGATCGTCTGGATCTCTAGTCCATATGAGTATACCACAGGGATTCTTGGTCCATTTCTTTTTTTAGCTTACATAAATGACTTACCTAACCTTGTTAAGAATGTTTATGAAATAGTACTGTTTACAGATGATACTTCTTTGTTATTCAAAGTTAAAAGACAACAACCCACTTATGACGATGTGAACAATGCTATGTCTAAGCTAGAGAAATAGTTTACTGCAAATAACCTACTTCTTAATGAAATAAAAAAAAATGTACAAATTTCTCACTTTCAAATGTAAAACATGGATCCGGAACTATTTCAGTACGGATTGAAGAATTTCAGTTCGTTAATACTGCCGTGTTTCTGGAAATTACTTTAGATAACAGGTTTCAATGGGGTCCTCATATAAATAAGTTAACGAAAAAGCTTAGCTCTGCCGCCTATGTAGTCAAAAAAATAACAAATTTATTAGACGTCGAAACTATTACGTTAGTTTATTTTGGCTGTTTCTATAGTCTGATGTAGTATGCCATTTTGCCTTGAGGAAATGCCGCACATATTTATAGAATTTTGGTGCTGCAGAAGCAGGCCGTTCATGCGATTTACAAGCTTGAATCTCGTGTATGTCTTGAAAATAGGTTTAGAAAATTGAAATCTTTATTCTGGCATCCCAATTCATTTGTAAAAAATTATTATATGTAAAAAAAAAATTAGAAATGTTTAAAAGAAACAGTGATTGATATAAACTCAATACCATAAATAAAAATAAACTGAGTTCACATGTTACTGGACTACGCAAAGTCACAAATTGATTTAGAGAGCTCTGTGTGCGCATGTTCAATAGCAATCCTGTGGATGTACAAGATTTACGCCTATATAAATTTGAGAGTACTATTAAACAATCACTCAGGAAAAAGGGTATGACACAATTTCCGATAATTTAGAAAACAAATATCGATAGGCATAAGTGGCTCGATTTCTTACTGAGCTGTTTTGTTCAATAATGGTGTCTATGCACAGCATGTTCTTTGGCAATTCGGAACACAAGTCCATCAGTTCACAGAGTAAAAACTCTTTTTCGTATCTGTCATATAAAGTCATATTCATGTCATGTTAATAACGCTTTTTTTTTTGTATTCATCAAGCCACTAAATTAATGAACAAAAGGCAAGATTTTTATTATACATTCAAATACAGTCCACCTAAAGTAAAGGGTGTGCATTACACAAACAAATGGTTTTATATTTGATTTGTATTTATAAGTATAAATTAACAAAATACTATGACGTATTTCAAATATTATTTTGTAACGTATGAATTAAAGATATTTTGAATTTGAATTTGAATTATTCGATTCTTCGAGCTTTAGACCCATATCAATACTAATTACACTCAGTAAAATGTTTAAAAAATTGATTTTAAATAAACTATCGCCGTCGTTTTATAACAATAATTTGATGAACGTTAAACAGTTATTTACAAAAGATTGCTCAACAACCGAAATCGGTATTGAGCTTATTCATCTGATTTTTGGCGCCTGGGAGGAGTCACAGAACGTAATTGATGTTTTCTGTCATTTATTGAAAGCATTTGTTTGTGTTCATCATGACTCTTTGATCAGGAAACTACGTCACTATGACCTCGTCAGTCAATCGCTTGGAATTCTGGAGTCATATTTGACTGGCATAGTTCAGAGTATTGATATTAATGGTGAAAAGTTATCAGAATCTTTATGAAGTGTGGGTGTACCACAGGGTTCAGTTCTTGAACCATTTCTATTTACAGTTTATATTCTTGATCTATCACACCTCGTTAAGAATGAGCATGAAATCATTCTGTTTGCTGACGATACTTTTTTACTTTTTAAAGTTAATAAGGAGCAACCGGCTTTTGACGAAGTAACTATCTCTAAAATGGTCGAGTGATTGACTAATGTACTATTAATAATCTTTTACTTAATGCAAAGAAAACACAACTCGTAAAATTTTCGTTGTCAAATACTAAATTAGTTGACGCAAACATAGTAGTCAAGGATGAGGTACTGGATATTGTAAACATGACCTTATTTGTTGGTCTCATTTTAGATGCTAAGTTACAGTGGATTATAACGAAATTAGAGAAAAAGCTTTGTTCTGTAGCATATGCCGTCAAAAGAATTCGACGGCTTATAAATGAATGCACCATGAGATTAGTTTATTTTGTTTTTTACAGTCTAATGACCTACGAAGTTTTATTATGGAATTATACAGCCGATACAAACACAATTTTTGTGCTGCTGAAGCGGGCTATTCGTATCATTCACGACTTGAAACCTTATTCATCACCCAGAGGGAAATTTAAAGAAATTACTATTTTAAACTTACCGTCACAATTCATTTGTGACAGTACATTTTGAAAACGTGGTACATACCAAGAGAAATGTAAAATCTTTCCAAAAAATGAGCGGCATCCATAAAATTAACACTAGACATAAGAATGACCTTGCTGCTCATAAAACCACACGAGGAAAAGTTACCAAAACATTTATGAGACAATGTTTGCGCTTGTACAATAAGGTCCCAGTTCAAATTCAGAATTTGTCATTTCACGACTTTAAAACTTTTATTTTAAAAAAGTTACATGGTAAGAGCTGTTATACCGTATCCGAATATATTAGCGAAATAAAAACCATGGGATAGTGCTATTCGGCTATCAGATTTTTCTATGTAATTTTCAAATGTTGTACCAGTTTTATGAATTAATTTATCCTATATCTTTGAGCAAAAAAGCACACCTTAAGTTTCTTTTCAATTCTTCTCAGGATAAATCAGCATTTGGAATGGATGGCAATGTTAATACCAAAAGAATACAATAATTACGTATTTTAAGTGTAATTCTATCTCCTACGAAATCTATCGGTTGCTAAACCTCATAAAATTAACTTGCGACCGTGTCATTGACCTTTAGGTATCTGACAGTTGTAGAATGCGCGAAAATTTGAAGCCATTTTTAATTTTCAAGTTCAAACCGACCAGAATTATGTTGATATTTCACAACAATTTGAATTAATTATAGTTATAGTCAATTTGATTAGTAATATAGACAAAGGTCATATGGTGCTTAATGATTTACTATAATTTTATGATAACTATATATATATATATATATATATATATATATATATATATAATCAAATGACATACGAAATTTACCCTTATACAAATTCGAAGTCTTTATTATGCGATACTTTGCAGAAAAATTTATTATGTTAGGTTGGGGAAGAATTATTTCGTATTTCATATATAAATTCAAGATATTTTTTCAATCATATTCTATTTACATTTAATTAGAATACACATACGATTCAGTTCAACTTGTTGCAATTATGTAGGTAATAACATAATCCCATTGCTGTAGAAATTTTAGGACTTCTGATCAAAAAACTACGACAACTAGTTTTTACATTCCTCTCTTGATATTAACCTAGCACTGCCTAATAAATTCCGAATAGACGGAAATAGGTGAATATCATGGTCAGGGCTATATGATGGATGCATTAACACTTCCCAACCAAACCCTCTCAATATTTACTGAGTGGCTAAAGATGTGTGGTCTGGTGTTATCAGGATAAAAAACCACACCCTTTCTGTTGATCAATATCGGTCGTTTTTTTCTATTTCTTGCTTGAGTCTCATCAGTTATTGGCAGGGAAGATCCGAATTGATATTTTAACCCGGCGATAGAAACTCATAAAGAATAATGCCCTTTCAATCCCAACATATGCATAGCATCAACTTATTGGGATTTAATCCGGGTTTCGCTATTAGTCTATGGAACTTGCTAGCCTTTTGACCATAATTTTTTTCATCCGTTTTACTTGTATATAATTAATTTTTCATCATCAGTGATCAATTTTTCAGATACGGTTCGGTTTCATTACTATCCAAAAGAAAATCGCAAATGAGCACGTGTGCTCATTCGACGTACGATTCATTAGATTTCTTTCAGTGAGGTCGCCTGGACTCAAGTATCGAGCTTTTTTGTATATCTACCTTTTTTCAAACGGGTCAAAACTGTTTTATAGTTAATCCCCAGATCTTCAGCAATGTCGTAAGAACTAATATGCTAATCTTGCTATACTTTTTACGAAATGGCATCGACTTTACCCGTAACAGCTCGATCAGAGCAAGATTCATTTTTGATATCAAAGTTACTGGGCTGAAAACGCTTGTACCAGTTTTATACTATTGTTACCAAAATTGCATAAGTTCCATAAACGTTACAATTTTTTCATGGTTTGTGTCGCATTTTTCCTTTTTTTGTAATAACACTTAAAAATATATCGAATTTCTACATTAGATTCACTCATTTTAGTGGAGACAAGAACAACAGAAAAAAGGTAGGAAACCGTTCTTATTTTTCTTTTTTTTAAATATCATGTATTTAATGGTATCAAACTAGCCAGATCTAAATAGCACAACCAAAAAGATTTTACTGCAACTTTTTACTTATACATTATGGAAAACTTTTTCCCCAACCTAATACTATCTCTGAATATTTAGAAGTTAAATGGACATAACCAGTTCGACTTCCTACTCGTTTATTTTTCTTGCAATAGATTTATAGAGTATTTCTATATAATTTTTGTTTGAAAAGAGCTACCCTCAGGTTTCTCGCTCGTTCTTTCTGAGGGCCTTACAAAAGAAGTTGGTAATATTAAAAAACTTAAAACAATTAATTTTTATAACATATTTTAAGAGTTATATTATAAACCTACGAAATAAAGATATTTTGAATGTGAATAAAATCTTGATAAATCAAACTTCCCAGAAAATTCTAAAAATTTCGAGATGCAAACGAATTAGTTCGTAAAATTTCAACTTAGGTACAGTTTCTAAGTATATCTAAGTTGCAGAATCATAATTAAATAAAAATTCGACTTAAATTTTGTAATAACAAACTTTTTTTAAGCAATGAGCCAAAACATAAACAAACAAAGTATACATATTTTTGAGCGGTCAAGCCATATTTTTAAGTTTTGCAATTTTGAGAGTTAATAGGTGAAACTCCAATCTTATATAATTGCCAATTTTTCATAATTATGTAGTTGTTTTTTTGTTTTTTTTGAAAAAAAATCGAAATAATTTTTGGAAAGGAAAACTATGGAAAAACATTTTTTATCTTTAGTATTATTTAAATTAAAATTCCCGCCATTCGATGTTGCCAACAATCTGCTGCGAAACAGACGCTAGCAGTACATTTCGAATGGAACCCTTAAGATGTGTTCAAAAATCAACTGGGTGTTTTGAAATCAAATAAATAATTGATAGAAGAACGTACACTAGATTCTAGGTGCTTTGTGAAACAAAACTTTTTTTCAACCATACATTATAATATTGGCTTCCCTTAAAAATGCCGCTCGGGGCGGGTGTCTCGGTTTACCCCACACATCCCGTTCTACTTCCGGCGCTAGTTCGAGGTATTCCAAAAAAGACTTCGATTTGTGGTCTGCTTTTTGAAATAAAATATAAATAAGTACTGTCACTACCTCATACCTATGGAAATAACAATATGTTCGAGGTACGTAATATAAATAATTTGCAATACATTTACCGTGTATTCAGGGGTTCAGCGGAAAGTAATGGGAACTTTTTTCAACTTATTCAATTTTTCCAATTACCGAAGCTCGAGTTATCGAGAATCCACTGTAACTTAAATAAAGAACTATGAATTAATAAATAATATTTATTGTAGAAAAATTCATGTCATCTTATAGTTATAAATAAAATTGCATACAAAACAGAATTTGAAGCACAATTTTCATTGAGCAATATTTTTTTTACTAATTACAAAAATTTTTAAATTACAAAAATTACAAAAAAAAACAAATTACTAACAATGAAATCATTGTTAGTAATTAATAATTTATTTTAAATATCAATTAACTTATAACTCGAATAATGCTATATATGTGCTTTCAATAAAGTTGAATGCTAATTAATTAATTTAAATCCATCAGTAAATCATTTACCGACAATTACTAATAGATATATTAAGGTGTCACAAAATTATTTCTGTTTTTAATGTTCTCTTTGTTTATTAAATAATCGAACATAAAAAAACTTTAATATTCAAAGTATAGTCCATCGTATTCTATGGTTTTAACTCAAAGTACAACTAGTTCTCTCAGACCTTCATAAAACAATTCCGTGGGCTTTACACGCAACGAATTGCCGCACTAAATTTTCAAAATCTCCTTTGGACTTAAATACTTTTCCATGAAAGAAATTCGCTGTGGCTTGGAACACCTAGAGCAAACTGAAACTTTTTGGAATGAATGAGAAAAAATTACTATGAATCATCAAAAATTAATTTATTGTCTCTGAAACAATCTCTCAAATAATCAAATCCGTTATCATAAATGCACTTTTTCATACGAAAACCAATTTTGAAAACATTTACGCTACTCCTCTTTGGTAACCTCGGAAACATGTTTTTCATACTCTTCAACAGCCTGTTCTGACAGTGCAAATCGTAGATGGCGTAATTGGTTCTTAATTTTTGCGAACAAAAAAAATCATAAAGTGCCAGGTCGGGACTGTTTGTCGGGAATTGGATTGCTCATAAGTTCTACATTTTTCTCCTTCAAAAATTTATTTCTCTGTTCAGCTGTGTGAGAACTAGCATTGTTGTAATGCAAGATGATACGAGGTTTATGGTTATTTTTATGGAGTTCATCAATAAGTTCTGGCAAAGAAATGGTTGTGTACCGATCACTTTCACGGTACGAAAATTCTCCAAAGCAATAACAACCACGTGTCCAGTTTTATAAGAAAATGTGGCACTTCACTTTGCGCGCCATTATGGTTAGTTTCGGCTCATTTAGATAGATCCATACAGTCGATTGCTGCTTTATTTTGGGATCGTAGAGCAATAAATCCATGTTTTTGTCATCTGTTACTATAAACCACATCAAATTTGACGCCCCTCATTGAATCTGGTAAGCATGGCATTGCACCAAGTGACGCGGTCCGTTTTTTGAGCCTCAGTCAAACTATGTGGGAGCCCCAGCAGTATTATGAGTTTGGTGTAACAAGCGATCAAAGACACGAATCCGCTACAATCTTTGGCACTACGACACCGTCGTCTCATACATCACGTCCATCAGAACACTTGATTTTTAATGAAAAAAACGTATCTATCTTACCTCACCCATCATTTTCCCCTTACTTAGCACCATGCATTATAATATGACTACCAAACTCAAATAAAAATTGAAAAAAAAGAAATTTGAGATCAAGAAAAAAATTCACTGGTTGTTATAATTTTGAAATTTCTAAGGTATCTGAAAACGAGTAATCAAAGGTATTTTGCAAGTGATTTAAACACATGGAAGAGTGTATATACTTTGAAAAGATAGATATTACTAATAAATATTATATTATTACAGTTTTTAATTGCCAGTTTGTTTATTTTTTAGTAGACTAATGGTGCAAGGTCCCGATTAAATATTGGTTGTGGTAGGAATTCTACACCACCAAGTTTTACGATCTTATCCTGTACAACTTTCCCAGTCTGTAGTTTAGCATTATCATGTTGTAAGATCATCCATTTTCGGTTTACTAAGCCTGAATATTTCTGGAATAATACTTTGAGATTTGTATCAGCTCTTTCTTCGCTGTGTATCTCGATAGGGATACTAGGATGATCAAGAATTATTTCAAAGTATACTAAACCTTCATAATTCCACGAGACACATGACAAGACTCACCTAGAATCGTCCTATCTTCACGGTAGTTCAGGTAATTGTCCTTTGTCTCATCGCCGAATTTCCATGTTTAGATTATTCAGATAAATTCATAATTGCAAGAAACAAAACTATCGTCTTTTGACAGGGTAAGGAGTTGTCTATACACTTCTACTCGTCTTTTCACTTCAATTTTATTTAATTCCTGGGTCATTATTCGATAACTTTTATTAGTATGACCCAATGATCTTAAGTGGCCATGTATGGTGTCTTTAGAAGGTACAAAAGAGTCCAATAATCGTTAATTGCTTGTGCTAGGTTGATTTCTATTGCTTCCTTTGTAGCCTCGATAATTCATTATTCCGTACGGGTGGGTGACTAGCGTTCGAATGATCTACCAGCTTTAAATCTCCTCTATTAAAACGATTAAACCACTCATTGACTGTATCTTCCCTTTCACATATTGTCCTTGCTTGCTGCCGCAGCTGCTTTTAGCTTTTGTTTGCAATAATGTCTTAACAATACACGAATTTTATATTTGTCTCAGTTCATACATTTTATCATAAAAACATCTTGAGCCGTCAATTAATACATACAGTTTGTTGTACTCTTCATAAAGTTAGACACTTCCGCAACAAGTTATGTATAAAAGAAGCGGATGAATTTCAGTTAAGAAAACCGACTGCTTATAAAACACCCTCAGTATATTTATATATTTTAATTAATTATTTAAATATAAAAGAATTTATAGTTTATTATTACATTAGATCTATTAAAATTTTACTTTATAATGACCTATTAAAAATTAATATACTTGATTAATACTTTAAAAATTATTAATTACTATACAGTACGTAAATAAATAGCATTGCGCCATTTTTTTCCGTTACGAAGTATCATATTTAAATTACAATAAACATAATAAAAGTAAAAATCATTAATTTTTCTGGTTATGCATATTTTCACTTTTATTAATACTTATTATATACAGAAAGATTTTTTCATGCTTCCTTTCGCAAATAGTCATAATCTTCTTTTCAAGAACAATTTTGCCAAGTATCTATTAAAAATATATCATTGAAAAAAAACTTATAAAAATATAAAATAATATAGACACAATCTTATGAAATGCTCGGCTTGACTACAAGCGCGGGCGCGGTCGTCGGGCTACGGCGCCACATGCTGAACTCGAATTCTGCCACGCACTCGGGCTCCACGATGTTTTATTTTTAAAGAATTTATCTCGCTACTTAACCACAAATGACACTTAATGTTGTCAGTGATGCAAAGATCGCAGAAGATATTATCAAATTAATCTCTGATTTTCTACATGTTCGTTTGTTCGATTCACTTCCATACAAACTAAGGTAAATTGTCACGTAAACGATGCACACCTCGCAATATTACTTGCGAACTAGCAGGCTGTTGGCTGACAGAGTAAGTTTCACTGTAAATTTTATAGCCGCAACAATGTCACCTCTGCAAACTTCCGAACAACAAATCATATTTACATATTAGGTAGCAGTGAAAGGCATTGTTATTAAACGCTTCAATATTAATCACACACAATCTTAGTTTTAAAATCGTTAATATCGTAAACATAACACTTATACTATAACTGTAATCTAACACTAATACTATACTATCATAACGAAAAAAAGTCTCCATCGTAAAAAGAAAAAAAAACAGCGAATGGACAAAATACTTAGCTTCCGTGCAAGTTTGACGACCGCATGCGGCTGTGTGACGTGACGACTGCAAATTGCGCTTCTCGCTTGGCAACGTATAGCTGGGAGGCATAAACATAGCGCAGTATCTTTGAAAGATAAGTGTTAGAACAGTGATGTCAAAGAGAATTGTGTTTTGAAAGAACATGTAGTTACTAGAGTCGAAAAAGAAACGTATGTTGCAATGGCTTGGCCATCTGGAAAGATGAACAAAAGTAGATTGACAAAACAAATCTAAGTATAGAGGAAATATGTATGATAAAAAGGTTGGTAAGATTCGCCCTAAAAAGTCTATAGACTAAATTGGTAGCATATTAGAAAAAAATTTCGACACACTCATCTATAGATGTGTTTCTTATTTGCACCTACATAATCGTATTTGACAAAAACAGTTAATATAGTGTTTTTTTCTTCGAAAAACAGCGTCCATGCTTAAAACGTCATATGGACATCTGGACCTTTTTAGCATGTGGTTAAATTAAAAAGCTTAATTTATGGTGCTGTCATATTCAATTTAACTGTATCTGAAAATTTAGCAAACAAGAGTATTTTCTGCATGGTGGCGGTTTTTATTTTTATCAATTTCTCGTGTTTTTCGTGATGTTTCCATTTCTTACAAAACATAATTTGCTCTTAGGTTACAGCGAAAGGCTCTGAATATGTCTAATTGTTAACTAGATCGATAATTTTCAAAACTTATAAACAAAACGTTATCTTGTGTCTATTATCCGCTACACTGTGGTTAAATTACATTTTAGTAATGATTGGTTCTGATCCCGGTCCCGCTCTGTCTGTAAGTAACAAAATATTAAAAAAAAATTGAACGTGTTTGCATCGCAGCTAAAGCCAAACATGTAAATAATAAAATAAAAAATAATAGTAATGTTATGAAAACGAAAAACGCGACAATGAGTCATGATTTTTAGTGCGTGCAGCCGGTGTTCATTGATTTATAAGACGTTATCACGTCAAAAAAATAGTCTGATTTGTAATATTAATTTGGAATTCAAATTTAAACGTGTGAGTTCTGAAGAGGCTATCAAAACATTTAAATCTTTAGACATGAAGAAGACTGCTGACATTCATGGTCTTTCCATTACGATTGTAAACTCCATTATAGATTACATTACACCGCATTTCCCTATTGAAAACGTCCAATACAGTCCCATACAAAACAATAGAAAATGTAACGGCTTATATGTAATCTATCTGGAAGAAAAAATTTCCAGATAGAGTTAAATTTGGAATCTATATGTAAGTCTATCATAGCAATGTTTCTTTATTGGGCTTAATGGGATTGTAATGTTATTTGTATCTGTATGGATCCTAACTGCACCTTACCTGTAGGTTTGTATTCGTTTTTATCGTAAGTCCATGTGGACATAAAAACCAATGTTGATTTCCGAATACGAAATAGAAAATGTTTTTAATGCTTTTTAATGACAATTCCACAATCGGAAAAAAATATACTATATGTAAATCCAGATAAGAACTCTGCAGACATATAAGTTCCATTAAACTTTCCGTTTCGAAAGTTTTTATGGGTATGGATATGGATTTGCAGCGACAAAAGCACATTAGATTCCAATACAATAATTTCTTATTGGAATCTAGTCCCAATATCTTTCAACCCATATCTATACTACTGTCACTTAGCAAAATATTCGGAAAATTAATCCTAAATCATATAATAATATTTGTTCGTACATTTTTATACTAATAGATTAATGTCTAATAAACAGTTCGGTTTTACTCGGGGTCGCTCAACAATCAGTGCTAACGTTGAGCTTGTGCAACATATTTTGGAGCCTAAGAGGATTCGCGAGATGCAATTGGCGTATTTTGCGATCTCTCCAAGGCATTTGAGGCAAGGATTGTGTTTATCATGAAACTCTGATCGGGGAACTACGTCACTGTGGAGTAACAGGCCGGGCACTCGACCTTCTGAAGGCGTATTTGAGTAACAGGGTTCAAGGAGTTGATATCAATGGCATGAGATCGTCTGGATCTATAGTTTACATGGGTGTACCACAAGGATCAATTCTTGGTCCATTTCTTTTTTTTTATTTTACCTAGGATTTACCTAGGCTTGTTAACGTAAACACACGCGCGCGCGCGCGCCTAACACGCACGCACGACACTGCATTGACCTAATGCAGTGTCGTTAGGAATACCACAAAACTGGTTCAAGCATTTTTCAACAAGTTCAAGCATAATTTTGATGTCAAAGATAAACCTAGCTCTAGGCGACCCGTTATGGATAAAGTCGATGTCATTTTGGAAAAAAAAAGTAGAGCAAGATCGGTATGTTATATGGCATTCGAAAAGAGCTGGCTATACAAAAAAGTTCAATATCTGGGTCCCACACGAGCTCACTGAAAGAAATCTAATGTATACTCATTTACGATTCTTTAGAAACGTTAAGAAACCAAACCGTTTTTGTAAAGATTAATTACTGGTGATAAAACGTGGATTACATACGACAAGAACATGCGGAAAAGGTAATGGTCAAATGGCAAACAAGCTCCACAAACTATATTAAACCCGGATTAACTCGTTATAAGTTGATGCTGTATGTAATGTGGGATTGGAAAGGCATTGATGATTATAAGCTTTTATCGTGGACAAAACCATCAATTTGGATCTCCACTGCCAACAGCTGATGAGACTCAAGCAAGAATTAGAAAAAAAAATCTGAAAAACGGTTGACCCTAAATGTCATCCCTGCAACTTCCCGCTAATTTTAACCGCAAAGCTATAGTAACGTAGTTTGTTATGACGTCTTTGAGCTCTTCAAGCTCAAAAAATACGGTTTATGTTATTTTGAGCTTTTCGAGCTCGAAAGTCTGGTATACATTAAACAAAGTAATGTTTTACACAAATTGTTCGATTCTAAGTTGTTTTATGGCATTTAACGTCGTATTTTTAGCTCTCTTAGACGAAAGTTATTTTAAAAAACTTATTAAACGACATTTGAAAATGATTTAACAATATTTTTTCTCAAACCAATTAACCGAGTCTGGTTTGCTTATTAGTGATTGATTCAATCGTTTGAGGTTTTACCTAAACGAATAATTGAAATCGCTCCGTATGATCAATTGAAAGTTGTCGACAAAAAATGGATAAGTCTCAAAATTTCAAAATTATGTTGAAAAACTTTTTTTTTTTAATTTTTAAAATGCCATAACTTTGGAACACGTTGTTCGATTTCAATGTTCAAGAGGCAATCGACGCAGTTTTTTAAGGCCTAAAAATATTATACTAAGAGCAAAATCGATTAATCGTAAAGTTATTCTAAAAAACTCTGATTTTTTAATTTTTTCGATTTTTTCATTCGCGATATCTTATGAACGAATCAACCGACTTTGATTTCAAAAACGGCATTCGACGTCATTTTTTGAGGTTAAGAGCTGATTAGGTTATGTAATTGCAATAGCCAAAACGTTATTGTTATAAATCGTTTTTGAATTTTTTTTTCCGGTTTTTTTGAAATTTCTCGGAATCTACTGGTTCGAATCAGCTTAAACTTACAGGAAGTCTAAGTTCAGTGGAACCCTTTCGAATGCCATAAGTTTCGTTTCGATCGGTCAAGCCGTTCGAAAGTTATAGGAAGTTTACATCAGGAACTCACGCACACGCACACACACACATGCGCGCACCCAACAGACATACGGACACCATCGTAAAAATATTCAGGAAGCTTCCTAGGGTTTCAAAACATTGAGATCTGATGAAAACTCGATTTTTGAAAAACTGGGTAAAACCAATAACTTCCCAATTTTCGAAAATTTTAATTTTGTTAGCGGGAAGTTAAAAACGGCCGGAATTGATCAATAGAAGGGGTGTGATTTTATACCCTAATAACGTCAGGCCACACGTCTTTAGCCACTCAGCAAATATTGAGAGTTTGGTTGGGAAGTGTTAATGCATCCACCATTTAACCCCGATCTTACAGGCTCAGATTTTCACCTATTTCGGTCTTTTCGGAATTCTAAAGGTAGTGTTAGGTTAATATCAAGAGAGGGCTATCAAAACTACTTGTCGCTGTTTTTTTGATCAGAAGTTCAAAAATTTCTACAGTAATGGGATTATGTCAATATCTACAAAATGACAACAAGTTGTTGAAGGAAATAGCATACTTATTTTCTATGACTTAATATAATAATTATTTGGAATGTAGGAAAGAATATATCACTACTTTTGGTGCTTAGGCGAATAAAATATAAAAGCAAAGCAGTATTCTTTGGTCAATATTAATTCCGCCATTACGGAAATTAACCCGAACAAACATACATATACTTATTTTTTATAAACTTTATTAATATTAATATTGTATTGTTTACCAATACATAAAATCGTTCTAAATTGTATAATTTTTGTATGAATTCATGTTAAAAACAAAGTGCAAAACTTTTCGATAGTAATAAGGCACATTATTAAACTTTTTTTATAAATATGGAAAAAGTGTACAACTGTTGTCAGGGGGCGTGTTTGTTAATTATGTTACATACTAGGTATCCCTATTTGTTTCATTACAAATATCATAAGTAAAGCAAGTCTAAATACAAGGTGTATTGCTAATGGTTCCTTCTATGCTATCTCTATTCTGGAGATGTAAATCGAATCAAAGACATCATTTTAACAAGTTAATTTTTAAAATAATAATGTCATTATGTATTTGGGATATAACTCTTATGATTAGAAAATAGCTCTCATTGGGCTCATTCATATGAATAGCCTTTATCTATTTTACTGTAGTACGAAAATGCATCTTACATAGTGAACCACCATTTAAGCGTAAACAAATGTTTAACAGGGTTAAAAACAAAAGTAGCCATCAGTACTATTTTAATCAAACTATTTAAGTCACTGCATATCCACTTTATTTCTAAAATTGCTGCTCAATCGACAGAAACGTTTTATTGCTTTAAACAAGCTTTGAAAATATGATAAAATAAAAACATCTCAAAAAATTTTATTCAATGAAATGGTCGCTGCTTAGGGTATCTGACAAAATATAAGGTCATAAATCTACAATCTCTGTAAATAGAATATAATAATTGTAGATAATTCAGCTCCCTTTTCAGAATTGATTCTTTGTCTTTTTTACCAATTGTACTGTAGCCCCAATCTCATTGTCTAACTTAATCTGCTTTTGGGTTTCAGCTCAGCATTTATCACATTTAATTATTTAATTTAATCCATCCCATTCACGATTTCCATGCCATTTGTGCCCTTTATTTCAATCCCTATCCCACTTTTATTTAGATTCTGTTCCTGCTCTCCATTCTGATCCCAAAAGGTCAAACTACCTAAATAAAATACAACACCAATGTAAAAAAATAATTATTTATTTGTAATATTAATGCTTAAATATCGATTATAACAAAAACTTCATATTTATTGTCTTGAGGCTCAGACACAATCTGCATAGCAGAATATGTGATTGCTTTTACTTCAGTCCCTTGGGATGTTTACCAATTTCAAATTCTTCACCATAGCATTTGCAGGATATTCGAAATTCTTCTGTATTAAATTCTGTTATTACAATCTTCTTACAGATTAAATATGGTTCAGCTGAAAAGAAAAAGCAATTCATCTAGGAAATGATAGAGGAGTCCAATCATATCATCAGCATTAGCTTCAATCGTGTGAACTTCTTTTATTTGTACGTAGTTCAAATCTGTCATGTAATTAAACATAGACATTCCACATTGTTCAAAAGCTTCCTTTAAACTGCTTCCCCAAGCATGTAATCTGCCAATCAACAATAACAAATGTATTATATTTCTATATCTCACCTGTTTTTACAATCTTAATACAAAAATAATTAATATGATAAAAACCTAGTGAAGTGATAACCTTATCAGCTTTAAGGAGAATAATGTATGGCATTGAATTAATTTAAGAGATATAAAAAATTTATTATTGAAACAATAAATGTTCTAAAATATGTTTTTATAAAATTGCAACTTCATAGCTATCGCAGTTAATATAGAAAATAAATATAAATGTATTTAAATAAACCAAAAATAAATTCTTATTCTTAAATAACTTAAAATTCTCATATTTGAAATCAATGTAAATTTTCTTCACATATTCATTTCTATAAAGATATAAGTTGATAAAAATTATATCGCTATTTACAAATTAAATGTTGGATGTATATACAATATGCTTTGTGTTGCATTTAATTTTAAAAGACAAATGAGGAAAAGATGGTAACTATGGAATTGATATTATCACAAATTGACTATTATGTCTAACTTTAGACATATAAGAATACAAATAGTATCTAAAGCTTCTATATAATTATTTTTTTCCTTCTGACCCAACATTCAATTCGGGTATGAGTGATGCAAATAAACAAATTCACTTCCAAATTTGTAATATTTAAGATACATATATATAAATACCAGCCGTTTTCCCCTATCTGGGTGAGTATATTTCCAAGCCTGATTATGCTCTCGATTTTAAGTCCTATCCTGCTCTATATTTCCAGGTCAGTCTCGAGGCAGATCTTGGCCCTGTCTTGGACAATGCTATTACTTTTCTGGTGTCTATACAATTTTTTTCTGTATAAAAAAATCCTATGTTACGTTTCAGGCGATAGTCTACCTCTATGTAAAATTTGATTACCGTTCAGTCTTTCCAGAAATTAGATCAAACAAATAGCCCTACATTTCATTTTATTTTTATGTATAGATACATTTTACTTACTGGACATCTGCTGTGTGGTCCAAATCTAGAAAAAACAAATTTAAAAATTGTAACAATACTACAATTAAAATATACAAGAAATATATATGTGACTAATGGCAGTGTGATTATGAGCATGCTTTGGAACTAGAAGATATCAGATTCAAATTCTAACCACAACTTAATCAATGAGTTTTTAACTAAATAAAATTCAACCATTCACTACATATGAATGAGTTATTAAGCTATCAGTACCTGACGTTATTAGCAACTTAAACTTGAACTGCGCCAGTGTGGAAGGCTTAAAGGTTCAAATTCCGCAGTCTGGATCAAAAAGAATGTGAAGTTTATTTTAGTCATCAAACAACTACTGAATAGTCCCATCACTATATTGCTCATTGTATACTTCATTTACACTCCCATATATTAACTATTGTCAGAGGCTGCAGTGTATTTTATATATTATTATAATTTATAGCTAACCACAACTTTTACAGTGCAAGTCCAAACTGTAGAACAAAATTTTATTACTAGTTTTTCTCACGAAACATGACAAAGGCACCTTCAAAAGATAACACACACTTTTCTAAAAGGACAACAATAACAGTTATTGTAAAGAGATTATACTGAAATTTATCATCACCACCCATTCCGTCCACTATAAGAATTATTACATCTAATACAAATCCGTTTATCAAGAAAAGCTATTAAAGCGCCTAGTTTTGGAACATGTAGTGTCTACTTAAAGCATAGGAATTGGTCTTTTACTTTAAATAAGTAATTATTTTTAATGACCTTGTTATAAATTTTTTTAACCACTGATAAAACATTTTTTATCATATATTTTAGTATTAAAAAATTCTTTTTTTTAGTACTACCCTTCGCTAAAGTCTCATCCGTTCGATCGCATACTAATTAAATAGAAAATAAATGTTTCTAATAACAGTTTCAACAATTTTATTTCAATCATATTCCTTTTATGTAGTTATGAATTGAGAAATAACGTGTCATTACTCATTTTTCTCCTTCAGTAAGCACGTACTAAATAACTAGAGATTTAATAAATTTAGGAGGAATTGATGTTGAAATAATCTAATTGTTAGTGAAACTATATTGCTCACATTCATACTTCACAGGTGGTATTGAAAAATCTTCCTCTGTCAAGCATTGTATATCTTCATCCATAGTAAAGAGAGGAGATAAATTATTTTCCAGCGCTTACACTTTCAAAAGAAACACCTTTCCCGGTACCACAACTGTATGTAACAATTATTTATTGTGCATTCCATCAATTGTGATATGCATTATGACAATAATATGACATTCCTCTAAAAGTGACGTTCAATCACCACTGAACCAAAGAATACAAAAACTGCACAGAACACATTTTATAACGAATATGACTATTTACCATATAAAGTAAAGAATCGGTCAAGTCTATGCCGCAACTAATTCTACTGGTTGTAATTTAATATTATAACAGTTGTTTCCCTCAAATCAACCAAAATCTTCTATTAAAATAAAATAATACCATAGAATATATGAATAATTGCGAAACATTTTGTGTGAAATTACTTTTTCAGCTTCAAATTAAAAAAAGTACTCAATACTTTACATGAATATTGAAAAAGGAACATTTTTTAAAAATATTTATGTACAAATTAGATACAATCACAATTTTAATAGCATGTATTTGTTTTTATTAATAGCAAAAAATAACTGATATCTCCGAATATTATATAGTGACAATTTTTTTCTTAAAATAGTTTATGTTCTTAAATAATATTTCAAAACCTACCTACCCTTTTAGTAACTGGCTCTTGTTTCAGGAAACTAAATCTTATTGTTAAGAAGTAAAATGCTTAAATGGGCATCGATTATTGTATTCACTTTTAGTCCATATAAAAAAACGCCCGTTTCGGTTTTTATTTGTATTTCATCACCTTCGTATTTTACTACTTACTAAATTAAACAAAAAATAGCAATAAAGTTTCGTATGGGAATAACGTTAAAAATTCCCACCCGAAACTTTATTGCTATTTTTGCTTTGCAAATAATTTTTTTCATCCCTTTATTTTATTTATCCTTTCTGATCCGTCTCAACATACAGAGTTGTTTCTTTACTAGTTACTAACATCTTATAAACTACAATATTTCCCTGAAATAATTATCCTATATATCTTCCATGACACTCCATACTTCCTACGCAAGGTTCGCATCATCACTGTATTGATTCATCTGCCGTTTCTTTTCCCAACTTGTACTAACGTACATAAGTATGGAGATAAAAATTCAACTATTGGGCAGGCAAGTGTGCTTATAGCGACACACTTTTACTGTTTATAATACAAAGCTAAATCCCATTCACTTTATTTTCAGCATCTATTCTCCTTTTAATATTTCTATCATTTTTACTGTCATTTATACATAAACAATCCCAATAATTAAACTCTTTCGCTTGTTTAACCCACTCACCTCCTATCAGTGTAATCCACTTAATCATTCTTTTCACTTTTTTACACACTATACCCTTAATTTTGGCTATTAATATTAACTGTCATACATTTTTTTTTTTGTCAATATCATGAACTTTACATATGTATTGCCTTTTACAACTTGCACATCGACGGTGCTAGAATTGCTTCGTCGTAAGCATATAAAGAGCATTTAACTATACTACTTAAATGATCTTTATATATCGACGAGTTCCAGTTGATTCGTTGTCGCGATCGTTCGCCTTCGGCCCAATCCCCTGGACCCCGCTTAGTATAGTGTATAACTGTGTGTGCAGTGTTTCTTCGAACTGAGTTTTGATTGTTGTATTCCGCTCATGTATGAATGTGTCCGGTACCACACAATGTTCACAGTGCGGCGACAGCCAAGCTACATGCGATCGCCCCGAGTGTTAACTCCGGCTTACTATGCCGTCTGCATGTCGAGCCTTCGCCCAGTTTCTGCGTCTAGAGTGCGCTACCACAGGGTTACGCTTCCAACATCCGATTGCATTTTAGTTATTTCATATGTTTTACACACAAAAACTGTTGGTTATTGACTACGTGGGAGCGACTCGCATTTATTAGACCAGCAGCAATTCTATGGTGGGGATAAACGCTCGAGCGTTAGAGGTCAGCGGTCGCTCTCTGTTATCGGTGTTCAATCCAATTTCGATTTAATATCTGTAATGTTACGTTACGATTTTTCGTAACAATTATAGATCAATTTTAAATTTAAATTCAGTGATTTTTGGGTTTACAGCCTTCGACCGGAACCATTTGTTTTCAACCGCCTTTCGCGATTTTTGCTGTCCCGTCCCATTATACGATTACTCAAAGCGTCGTCTGTAAGTTAATTATACATTGTAATAAATATTTATTTAGTTATTACGCCTCTTCTCGGGGCACCCTTTTCACCTATGGCGTTATTACGTTGCAGTAACTCGGAAGGGTTTCAAATGACGTTTCGCGCCGTTGACACCCTCTTGTGTTTTCTGGCCACTTCAAGTTGAAGCTGCAAAAGCCTTCAGATTAACGGCATGTCGTTTTTGTATTTCAAGGGGTTTTTAATCCGTGCGAGTCGGACCCATCCCGTGCACCCGTGTGCACGGACTGCCCATGATTGGTTTTTTCTCCTTACCAGTTACAAGGAGAGAAACACAAAATCCTATACTGACGAGCATTTAATTAATATTCTACCTATTTTAAATCTATATTTGTATTTTTTCATAAAATACAAAACACTGGTTATAAGTTGGTTAAAAAATTGTGATGACATTATATGACCCTCTCTAATACTTATGAGAATGCCCAACCAGTGAGCATGGTTATGGCATAATTTCATTAGGTACCTAATAAAATAGCCAGCAAAATCCTGACACAACTACACGGACTGATCGTAAAAAGATATATATATTTTTATAGGATTTGTAATGAGCAAACAAGCGTGTGAGCCGTTGGAAGGTAGACGGTCACCACCGCCTATGGACATCAGCAACCTTAGGACAGTCATTTGTACGTTGCCGTATTTTTAAATAGAAATACACTCTTTTCTTCAATATCCCCTTTTCAAAGATCGTTAAAAATACTTCTTATGGTAAATCATTCCAGAGCCCATTGTACGTGGCTGATTGAGCATGACGGGCACGATGGTAGAACGCAAGCCATCCGGCTGGCGTTCTACCACTATATTGATGCTGGAGCTGATAGTATTTCTGGCAAATGGAAAGATGATGGAAATCAGCGACATGACTGAAGTTGAATAGTTCTTCAGAAGAATCCCCAAAGTATACTCGATACAGTATGCACAAAGATACTTTGTTTCTTCGCTAAGTTAACGGGACGCGTTGTCCGGATACTACAGGGTCGCCGTCGATTCTAAAGGGTCGCCGTCGATTCTAAAGGCTGTACGTTGAATGCGGTCTAGAAGCAAAAGTTGATCGCCGTAATGTGATATGATGACAAAAGTAATGACAGTTCTCTAGATGAGGTAGGGCCCGTATCTTATAAAGTAGGAAGCAATGATCCGGCTTGTTGTACTGTCGCACTGTATTGACCAACCCGAGGTTTTTAGAAACTAGTTTCACTTTACCCTCTAGATGATCGCGTAACTAAACTGAAGTTACTCTGTACGTACACCGAGGATCTCAAATTACTCGGCATGGCACTAAGGAGACCGCTTCCGAAGACACGAGAAGAGACGAAGGGGATTTTTAGTGGTAAATGTGTATAGTTATGTCTTTTCAGGGTTGAATTTAAGAAGGTTATATTTACCCTATTCAAAGATTTGCTCTAAATTTGTTTCGATTTCAGATACAATTAGGTTTGACACTCATCATCATGATTTTAAAAAATATTAGTTTTGATTTAGTGTAATGCGTCCACAGTATTGCATCTGCATAGCAACCAACGTGACCAATTTTCAATAAATCAATAGTGTGCAGGATGAACAGTATAGGGTACAGTATATAGCCTTGAGAAACACTAGCGTGGAATCTGAGCGCATACTGTCAATTTCGATTTTAATGGTTTTTCCTGCCATAAAATTGCCAATCCCCTTAGATAATTTCATGGAAAAGCCCGTAGGAAGGAATCTGTAAAAAAAGTGTTTTATGCCAAATCTTTTCAAAGGTCTTTGCTATATCCAAACTAATCGTCGAAGCTGTCCTCTTGCTCCCAATTGCCACTGCCCAACGGTTGGTCAATAAAGTAAGAAAATTATCATCTGAGTGGCCACTTCGAAAACCGTACTGGCGGTTTTTCATCAACTAGTGTTTCTCTAAATAATTCAGAAGCTGGTTTATCATGAATTACATTACTTTAGAAAACGAAAAGATAATTGCCGATGATAATATAGAAATGGAATAGAATGCACCAAAGCGGTCTTCCAGAAAACCGAGACTATGACAAAAAAGCATGAGTGACGAAATAAGCTCGTTAAGATCGGTGACAACTCAGGAGCGCATATTTTAAGCATGATGGGAAATTACATCAGGACAACTTAATTTATGGATATCAAATGCTTTACCTATAGATATTTATCTAAAGACATATATTATTAATATTCTATCTTATCATTATTTGCAAAATTTATTTGCTTTGAAATTAATCGTTTGGTTGTCGTATTTTGAAATTAATAACAAATATTTTGTGTGATTGTATTTTTGGTACTGGCAATAATTTACATTGACAATTGTGACTGATAGTCACTTTTTTCTTGAAAAAGCAAGACGATTTTCATTTGCTTTTAATATATCATTGTTTTTTTATATTGAACTTTGAATTAGTTTAGGATTCCGATAAATTATTTTTATTTTACTTTTTCGGCCTGGTATTTATTTATTTCAAAAAATGGACCCAATAACGGTTTTAGAAAGAAGAATTGAACAATTAGAAGCTAAATTTGGTATTTTGCCACTGTCTCCGTCAGACAATGGCCAACAGGGAGATTCTGCTGTTACGAATTTACTTAATAGCGCAAATTCTATTAAAAATATAACAGCAGGGCTTGAAAAGGGCAAAGAGGCTATGGAAAGGGCTTCTGAATTAAACAACTACATGGATCCTAATTTAATAGAAAAAGTATAAAGTTTCTTTTATTCTTCTATATTATAGCGTTAAAGACATATTGTGATATTTTCAACTAATAATTTGTGATTTCTAAAACAACATAAATTGCCTATTTTAAATTAGACATAAATTCAATTGAAATAAGTGAAAACCAAAGAATTGCAGTATTGGGCTCTTTTTGTTTGGCTCACTAAACATGTATCTTTTGATTTTTAAGAAAAGAGCTTTGTGTATTAGAAAAGTCTTAAGATTAAAATAACCATCGTAGAGTTATTAACACTACACTATGGTGTTGAGAACCTAGTCATCTTAAAAAAATGTGGATTGACTTTTCATAACCAAAGTTAGATTTTTAATTACTTGTAAAGGTTTTAAATAAGTATTATTTTCTATTAAATGTAGATTGAACATAATCTAAATTAACCTAGAGATGTTTGAAAGTATACTTACTGACATTTCATTAGGTAACTATGTAGTTTAACTTATAATGTGATTTAGGCAAGATATGGTCTGATTTTCATTTTTAATGTGAAAAGATTTTTCTAAAACACAACTCATTTTTTGAATTGAAATGTTAAGTTTACGTTGTTTTAGTAATTGATATTAACCAGAGGAAAAACAATTCCACACTAATGCATTTGGTGCATTACGTTTTAAAAAATTATCTTAGTCACTTGAATAAATTTGTAAGAAGCATATGGACAAATATATTTTCTTTATTTAGGTGCAACAGAATGAATTAAAAGTGCGAGAAGTAGTAGCTGCTGAACCTATCATCAGAACACATTGTCAATGTATGCACCATTGCCAAAAGGTAAAATTAAATATAGTGTGAAGATAACCAAAAGTTATATATTTATTTTATTATCACATATATTTTTCTTGAATAGGCTGCACCTGTAATGAATTCTGAGCCTCTGCAGCAGGTTCCTCAAGCACAAACTATTGTTAATGAAATGCAGACAGCTGTAAAGGAAGTTGAACGGGAGGCTGAAATTGTAAGTGTTATCTTCATACACCCCATCAGAAATATTCCTAATTCAATGTTGTCATTTCAAGAATATGGCAATGAGATTTCAACTTATGGAAATCGATAACTAGGTATGAATGCAAAATGAGTGACAGTCATGAAAAATGTTCTGCGACATAATTTAATATGTTTTCAGTGAAAAAAATTTACCAAATTTTAATTAATTTTCACTATTAATTAGGACTTTTGTTTTAAAAATGTTTAAATTATATCTAACTTTGCCTGCAGCTCGAATTTTTTTTAAATTGGATTTGCATATAATTCATTCTTAGTGAGCGTCTATGTCCCGAAAAGAGTTTCCAAAAATTCAAGTCAGGGGCTATAGTTTCAGAGATCTCATGATGACTCAGTCAATCAGTGATATTTTGCCTAAATATGTATAGACATCAATGAATATTGCAATGCAGACAGTGCTAATTTTTCTGAACTACAATTTTTATAATTAAACATAAATATGAAGAGCATTCTCACAGATTTCAATGTCATCTGACCATTATTATTTATTAATCTTTGAATATTTATTCAAAAAAAAAGTTCAAGATTGGAGGAAATCAATAATGTTAAAAGCAGTATTTCACATACTTAATACTATATATATTATTGTGAATATTTTCTTTTTTGTCTCACCAGAACTTGAAAAGCTTTTTCTTATTTCATCACTTAAAATTTTAAACTTGCTAATTTAAGCAATTTTCAAGCAGTAGGACTGAAGCAGATGGATAAACAAATTCCTAAAAAGGAATGTTCTCTCAAAACTAGTTTTGTTGTGTATAGCGAGCTACATTAAAAAAAAAGTCTAGAAAGATCGAAAACATATTAAGTACACTTCAAATCTGGTTTATTAGTTCAAAAGGTATAGCATACACACACCCTGATGTGTACATGGTCATCCCTCCAAAAATGATCAGAAATTTCTAGTAGGTCAAAACATCATCCGATTGAAAACAATAACTTTAAGTGAATGCACATTATGTATTGGAATGGGAATTAAGTACAATCTGACACATGGAATTGTGTCAGATTGTATTTACTTAAACTACCTTGTAATATGAGCTCTGTTTACAATTGTTATATGACAGGTGTCACATGGAGTGCAAGAACTAGCTCAAACATGCGGAACAGCTGCAGCTAAAGCATCAGAGCAAATAGCAGCAGTGGCTGCCAAAGTAGATCAAGTTGAACAGAAATTACCTAAAAGAAGAAATGGTCTTGACTAATTATCAATTCTGAATTGATTGTCAATATTATTGTGTATTATTTATTGTAATTCTTTTTATAATATCTGCAAAATTAATATATTAAAATTGAAAGTGCTGTAATATCCTGAGTTATTCAATGAACTAACCCTATAAAAGCAATTTAATATTTTTCTGTGTTATATCAAATATTAGAAACTGTAAGGCTGCGCTTACTTTGGATATGAATACTCCCATGTTTATTTGAAATAAACGCTATTAACCCTTTGACGCCCGTGGTTGGATATATCCAACAAACAAAACTGTATACAAAGAGGCAAATGTTGAATATATTGAACACCTTAGTCTTTTTATACTTTATTTTCATACAAGTAAAGAACAAAAAATATATATGGTCATAATGAATCAAATGGTTTTACTAGTACACAAATTAACCTTAGATTTATTCCCAGAAACATCATTATATCAAGACCATAACGCATTTCCTTCAATGAAAATCATTGATTTACTTATATATGTACTCACAAAGCCAAATTCTGATATATCCGACAATAGTCATATGACTGTTTACTTCTTTTTTGCTATAATGTCTGCTTAAATATCTTTGAAGTTACCAGGGAATTGATATAGAAATTTTCAATCTGAAACTTGATAAAGTAAATTTTATAAATTCTACATGAATATTAATTTTTTATAGCATAGTTGAAGGACAAATAAGCAGGATATCGGAGAATAGATGGTCACAGCCGACTGTGAAATACAAGATACATGCAATCCCAGAGGAGTCGCTAGTGCGTTGCCGGCCTCTTAGGTAGTAATAACATATCTAATGGAGGAAGTAGGGCGATAATGCGGGAGTACTGTAACTAAAAAGAAAGTAGGGTAATGGAAGGGTGAGCGGAGGTGATGGAGCGGGAGGGGGGCCATTAGAATTTACATTCGCTGGGTAAAAAGCAGCGGAAGCTGTTACTGGTCTGTATTCTGTGAAACCGTAGTATTTCATCGGTCCAGACGGCCCATTTTTAGGTTTCCAAGCCAAAATGGCAAAAACGGAACCCTTATAATTTCGTCATGCCGTCCGTTCGTATATCCAAGGCATTTTATTCAAAAACTACATGACATGTAATAATGAAATTTATAGTGTAGGTGTCTTGTAGGTATAAGCCGCTACATTTTTTGATGGTTAAATAACAAAAATAAACATAGGGGGGCACTCCATACATGTAACGAAGCTGAAACAAAAATTGTTCAGCAAAAATCAACGGTGGCACATATTTCGACAGTTTTTTAATAATACTAAGTTTTCTAAGTAATTTTCTGATTACGTGAGTAATTTCGGAATTATACGCTCCGAAAATTGCAGAAATTAGCCCCTCCTCCCTCTATTTTCTAAACCGCTTATCCAAAATATATGAAAAAAATAACGAAGGTAACGCTTAATAAAAACATTTAACGAAAATTATTTTGAACATGGTCGAATATGTTGTTTTTGAGTTATTGTCAAAAACTGCGCTCCTTAAAAAAAGACTTGAGTGCCATGAAGATATGCCTGATGCATAGGTGACTAAAGTGCTCAAAACTATTCTGTGCGGGACACATGGAAAAAGTGTAACAATATACTTTCTTCATCTGCAGTGCATCTTTGTAATAATGGCTTCGAAACCCTATAATGAGCATGGTCGGACATGCCCTTGGCCAGTTTTTGAACTATAGCCAAGTTGACTACAGCATGAGTCTACCACAAATATTTTTTTTTATAAATTACTGTTATTGATTTTTAATAAATACAACTATAGGAAAATAGATTTGAAATTAAGTCTTTACATTACATGAACTTAAAATAAATTTGAAAGTCACTCTCACATTGTAATGTATTTTATTTCATCATTATATAAATAGATACAATGCTTCTATACTCTAAAAGCCAATGACAGAAAAATCCGACCACTTATAACGTCATATTATTATTATTATAAACACGATTCTATGATTTTTTCAGTACTTTTAGAGCCTTGTCGGAAATATCCGTCCGCTTCATACATCACAGATGATTTAATCATTCAACAAAGGTTGTTCCCTTAAAATTTCCTATCAAAAAAATAAAGAAATAAAACGTATACATATAAAAAGTTTATAAAACTAAATTAGGATTTTTTTAAATGTAGCAATTTATTTTATTTTCTCTGCGATGCCTAATTGTAATATATTTTTTATTTATTTATAATTGAATAATTATATTTACGATATTCTTGTACATAACTTTCAACTTTTATTAATTTCCTTGTAGATATGTGATATTTATAAAGTCCGTGTTCTGTGCTTTCTTATTACGTTATTTATTTTTATAGTGGGTTCTGATTGGACAACATAAGAGGACGTCACGGTAGGCACGGCAAATGAGAAACATCATAATTGACGGTCATTGAAAGAATTTTGTAAATAATAAATAAATGTTGAGTAAAATAAATAATAATACAAGACACATGGAAAAGCCACTATGTATATAGTACGCGTGCCTTGCACAAGGTAGTAGAGTATCATGCCGTTTGCCTTCACGGTCGCCGTCGAAGCACGCCAGTAGATATGTTTCACATCAAAATACTACTATAGTGATACTGTCAACAAGCATATTGATCAAAGTACGCCACATTTTACCAAAATTTAAATAATTCTGTCATGTGGTTAATTAAGTTTTACTAAAAGTAGTAACGTAATACGACACCAACCGCTCAAAATTAATTGTAGGTGGCAAATATTTAATAAAATTATATTTTTATATAATATGAATATAATAAAATTATATTCGGCATGACAATACGAAGTATATGTGAACCATACTTCGTATTGTCATGCCGAAAATTTTTGATTCTAACTTCCCCTATATGAAAAAAGTTTTGTATAAGGCACATGTATTATGCGATTTTATAAATTAAGTCAATGTTTTCAACTTTACGAGAGGACATCAACTTAGTGTATAAAATACACTAGGACGAATGAGAGCTATTTATTTTACATGGTGACAACGATTGGAAATATAATTAAGAAGTACCGGATAACATAATTCTGGCATAAGTGTCGTTTGCATTACGGTTCTTAAAGAGTTAAAATTGTATCCTGTGATTGAGCGACTTAAGTATGACTGCCTTTTAAGAACTAGATAAGTAAGAAAGAAAACATTTGAATTTATAAATACTCAAATCTGACTTACCCAGGTTGAGTAATATTTGCAAGAAAATATCACCTAAAAATTGATTTAATAACCTCAAGATAAGTTATTTATTATACTCTATTTATTTACATTTTGGATCAAAATGCACAATATAATTAGTACCAGCTGTACTCGGGAAAGTTAATAAACTTAGCTCTAATGTATATTTACTTAACAATAACTTCATATGTTATTGAGTATTTATTTCACTGCTACATTCTGTATGAACTGGGCACTTAACTGACACTTTCTTGATCCTTAACTAAGTAACAATATAGTGGAGTATAAGGTCTTCAATTTGTTCTCGTTTTTTATTAACGTTTTCGCCGGCTACTTTCTATGGTGATAACGTTTTTAAACGGTCACTTTTCAACAACAATATAAATGTCGATAATATTTATTTTATCATTTCACATCACTAGCTTTATACTTATAAAAATGATAATGGATAAAAATTTAGGTTTTTCTTATAATTTCGAAAATGTTTTATCTACCGCTAAATATGATGCTGAATTTATTTACACTATTATCAAATTGCAAAAGAGCTACCTATGCATTTTAAAATAGTTTTTTATTAAAAGGTAAAGAAAGAACATTTTTTTCGAAATCGATATAAATTGCCAATCTTCGTCTTTTATAGTTAGTTTCTATCATATTTTTTTTGCTGCTCCTTCATTTTCGATCATTTTTGGATTCACGTGCTGGCAACCCTGTGTATAGTTTGTGATGTACTCGGCTAGTTTGCTAAATTGTTTAGTTTCTTTTGCTATTCGTTATTGTTATAAGTGAAGAGTATTACTCGGTTTAAGCCTAGTTCAATACGTCTAATAAATGTAAATATGGTTTAAAAGTTCAATATATAAGAAAGTCTACTCAACTGGTTAGTTAAACGGTAAGATTTCATAGAGAATGGCAGAAGCCGTGGTTGAGCATGCTGTTGCCGATGAAAATGACGATAGCTGGTTATACGGGGATTCTAATCCAGAACAGACAGAAAATAAAGACGCTGAAAATGGAGAAAAAGATCAACAAAGACGTGGGACTGACGTAACCGAGGTAACCTTTACTGGTATTTAAGCACAACAAACATGGATATTTTTTTTTTGTTTTTATAAATGCAGGTTCATTTTATAAATCCTTACTGCAGGAGGCCGATGATAAAGAAGAAAATGAACAGACTAACGATGATTCGCATTTTAATGATGAGCATTTTGCTGAAGTGTCTCGAGACAATGAGGCAGAAAATGGTGATGCCGATAGTCAAGACAATGGTGACTCCGACTCAGATGATAGTGATGATGTGAAAGTTACTATCGGCGAAATCAAATCGGGTCCCCAAGCATATCCCAGTTTGAATATAAAGGTAAGAATATGCCTTCACTATATTAAAACTTTAAGTATGAGAGCTTGTTATTTTTTAACAGCTAGGATGTTCAAGTTATAAATGTTACTATTTAATTTTCTATAATAAGATCAGTTTTAATTTTTACTCTCTCAAGTTAAATTGTCTTTAATCTAGATGTAATATTAAACTTAAACAATTCTAAATGACGTAAATTATGGTGAACTTATTTAAAATATTATTGGTTTTCTTAAAGGCGTCAAATTGAATTAGCAATCTATAATTACAACATTCAAAGTATTTTACATTACATTAATAATGTCCATCAGCTCGGTGTTGGTATAGTGGCAGCTGCAGCATCAGCCCAAGATAAGAGTAGAGCAAATGCTTTGCCTGGCAGCAAGGTTACTCTAGAAGATTTGGAGGGCCCAGGTAGCATTAATGGAGTTCCCGCTCTTGAATTCAACATAGATACCATAGAAGACAAGCCATGGAATAAACCTGGTGCTGATATATCAGGTAAAAATTTTTGTATGTTGTAAAACTCAAAATGAAAACTTTGTATTATATTTATGAAAATTTATTTAATTATGGCTGATTAATGGTCACATTATTAACTGCTAAAAATGGAAAGATTTAAATATAAAAATGACAATTCATAATATGCAATTGGGAGAATTGCAAACATATCATAATATAGTAATAGGTTCTTGTGCCAAACTAGGAGAATAAAATAAATAGAATGCAATGTAGGTTAATTGTAATTGTAAATTTGTGTAAATTACAAGATGCTCTGTATAATGATACATCATGATGAAAATAATCTTTGTTTCCATTAAAAAATATATAGCTAAAAATTTGAGTGTACAAAGAAATAAATTAAAGTTAATTAAAGACAGAAGGGTAGCGTGCCTTGGCGGAGCCTCGTATAAAAAATTGTTTGGGGGCCCTTAGGAAGGGTAAAGATTTCTCATAAAAAAAAATTACATAAAATTAAAAGAAATATTTATTCATCATAATTATCTATCTGTCACTTTTTCCAAATTTTTTACAAACAATTCAAATCTATATATATAAAAGAAAGTTGTGTTAGTTACACCATTTATAACTCGAGAACAGCAAGAGCGATTTTTGGGATTTTTTTGGATTCATTTGTGCTCCGAAAAACAAAATGACCATTAAAAAATTGAAAAACTTCATTAAAAAATAAGTTATAACCTTAATATTTTTATTCATACATTAAGTACTAAAGGGCTTTGTACACCATCCTCATCTTTGTCATAGCAACCGTCATTATTTATGTGCGGCAGATTACATTAATATTCATTTTTTTTCTTTCACTGTCAAATAGATCATAGTACGTCTTTCATTTCTTGCCAAAAGGTTCAAACTTCAACCTTATCACTTCAACATGCTTTCTTAGTTCATGATTGCTGTTAGGGAATGCTGCCAACTTTTGAACGCATGCTTTATGCGGGAAAGAAAGAAATTGTTTTTTTTGACATTAGTCATTTGTGAAATAAAAAAAAAAGTTTTTATCAATTTTTGCTTACGCACGTTGGGGGCCCCCGTAGTCCGGGGGCCCCGTATAATTGATACGGCAGATACGGCGGTAGCTACGCCCCTGATTAAAGAGCCAAAAAACTTTTTAGTGTGTTGAAAAGGATCACAATCTTTTATTTGATTCAACTTTGATTAACTGATTCATTAACACACCAGTTAAAAAAAAATTTAAATCATTAAATATTTCATGTTCTTTCCAGATTACTTCAACTATGGTTTCAATGAGGTGACATGGAGTGCCTATTGCGACCGTCAGCGGCGCTTAAGAGTGGGTGAAGCTGGAGTGTCCATGCACAGCGCGCCTCCTCCGCGACCAGCACACCCTCCTGAACGCAACCGACCTGGTTTGCATGCCCTCTATTTTATTATTCTGTCATGAATAATATTTTTTTAAGTGATTTAATGCCCAATATGGTTTCTTCTAGAATTAAACTTATATTTAAAGAACTTTTATATAATAAAAATAAACCATAAAATATAGTTATTAGAATCAGATTAATAAGTTCCAAATTGCATCTCCTGCCTAGATTATAATTTATTATTTATTTTATTCTATATGTGTTTATTATAAAAATGGATTTAATGTGTTGATATATGCACAGGAGCGATGATGAGAAATGATGAGGGAATGCCTCCAATGATGAATAATCCCTATGCAAATCGAGAGAATACAATACAGGTGATGTAACACCATTATTAATTGGTTATCTATTACTAGATTTTTATTAAATTTAAAATTTGTTACAATTTAGTTGCTTGTCTGAGACATTAATTTTGGGTTCAGTTATGGTTGGAGTTTTAATTTTTGGAACATCTAATTAAAATTCATTTTAAAACCTGAATATATTTTAAATTTTCTTAAAAGTTATCGTTGAATATGAGTTTCTAAAAGTAGTGTCCATTAATTAATCTTTTCACACTAAAGTCTATATTCGGAATATGTACTTTCAGAGTCCTCATTTTTTTTTATATGAATAAGGCTAGTGATGGAAATGATAAAATAAATATTATCATATTTTTATTTTATTCTTGAAAAAAACCATTTAAAAATCCTAACATAGGTAACACCTATGCTGCACTTAAGTTCTCTGTTATTTATATTACCCTGATAGTCACTCATAAAGTTGAAAATATTGACTTAACCTAAAATTCACATAAAGTCTGTGCCTTATGTGAATTTATTACCTTTTCTCTATTTCCTCTCATATATTTTTCATTGCGACTCGGTTCTTATATTTATATTTTGTATATTATTTTAATAAGAATAATAAGGAAATGTATTTAATAACAGAACTCTTATTTAATTATTAATTTTCTTTAATTATGATTTTTTTCAATAACTGTCAATTTCCATGTTTCTCATCTGCCACGCCTAACGTGACGCCCTACTGTCTTTAATCAGAACTTAATATAAAAATAAAGAATGTAATAAGAAAGTTACTCATAAAGTAGTGTAAACTAAAATTCACCTGCAAAAGAGCTATCTTTAAGGCACTTATGTCCTTTTGTTAAAAGGCGCAGTCTTTTGGCAGTAACTCAAAGAGAGTATATCCTATCAGAAGCGTCGCCTCGCCAACTTAGGTCGTCGAAATAATACCTCTGAACACTAGATGTTTATAGAGGTAGAGAGCTTCACTTCCGATATACCGACATATCTATTATAGTAGACTGTAGACCAGGTGCAGTACTGACCAAGTGCAGGTGAATGCAGCATGTGGCTGCATTTTTATAGTATTTTCTGTTGTTTTAGGATTCATCCTTCAGAGAGCGACCAATTAGATGGGTCAAATTTAGAACAATTAAATCGAAGCAGTCGAATATTGCAAATATAGCTATTCAATTATAAATAGAGAAAAAAATATTAAAATTAAACATTGCAGGGAAAAGAAAATATGTTGGTAAAATTTTAAAAAAACTCATGGTTTTTTTAAATAATCTTTTAATATATGTATATGTAATTTTTTTTCATTTCTCAATAAGGAATATTAAGAGAACAATACTTGTTGAATTAAAGTACTAAGAGAGTTTGATGGAATTGTGTCTATAATAATATAACGTCAAAGTGGTTGGATTTTTCTAGTCCAATCCAAGAAACCGGCAATGCATTGGTCACTCCTCTGGGGTTGTAATGATACTTACGCTGCAGTGACCATCTACTCTCTGATGGTTAGACTGCTCTTTTACCCTTTGACTATGCTATAAAAAAAAATTCATATTAAACTAATTTACAAAATTCGCTTAATGGAGTTTTGAATCAAATCAAAAATTTCTAAGTCATTGTCAAGACAACCTCAAACCTATTGAAGCAATGAAATTATAATTAAAAATAAAGGAAGGCAAAAACTGTTCCATCACTATTGTCGAATATATCCGACTTTAGCTTTATGAATATTTAAGAAAATATAATTTGTTTTGAAGAAAATGGTTTCTTTTTGTCACGATATTATATTTCTCAGATTAGATCTAAGGGTTGATTTATGTATTAGTAAAACCATTTGAATCATTACAATCATATACCTTTTTATTTTCTTCTTTAATTTTGTGAAAATTAAGTATAAATAAAAAAAGTATGTTTTTCATATATATGGTAGTGGCCTGATTGTCGCAGTTTTGTTTTTTTGGATATCTCTGACCATGGTCATTGGCTATGGGATACAGGGTTGAATATATAGTCTACCAATTTCATCTTATAGGAAAACCTTGACTTGCAGTAAATATTATATGTAGTAATGTTACCATATTTATGCCACTGCTTCTTGATGATCTTGGAAACATGTTCGTCTTAGTCTTCGACGGCTTTTTCTGGTGGTGCAAATCGTTGACCGAATAATTGGTTCTTAATTTTTGTGAACAAAAAAAAGTCACAAGGTGTCATGTCGGGACTGTATGCAGGATTGCTCATAAGTTCTATGTTTTTCTCCTTCAAAATTTTATTTGACTTTCCCTATGTGAGAGTTAAGATTATCGTACAAGATGATACGACACATACGGTTATATTTACGGAGGTCGTCGATATTTTCCAGCAAACAAATGATAATGAATCATCAACTTTAGATTTTTACCTTACCTTACACTCTATTAAAAATTGAATAATAGTGTGAAAAAACATTTTTGATGCGTCTTATAGTTTCTGAAATATTTAACTTTGATTAGGCGTGCGACGTTACGCCACAACGGTCGCCGCGTCGGTCGCTCAGTGCGCGCTGTGTTCTCGAAGATTGCGTCGAAACCAAGATGTAAAAAATCATGTATTGTGCTAAAGTGTTGTAATACCACTACTAATGCACCTCGAAAGTTATGTTCATTGTTGTGAATATAATTTTGATGTAAATATTTTACTGCAGTAAGTACTTACCTATTTAAAAAAGTAACAGCGACATCTGTCTCTCTTTATATATATGCTTAGATCTTTTAAACCATGCACCGAATTTTAATGCGGTTTTCATCAACACAGACTGATTCAAAAGGGAGGTTTAATATTACTTTTTATCCTGCAACCGAATTCCATGCAAATGAAATGGGCGGCTGCTAGGAGGTACTTATTGGGTTGATATAGTACCTATCTATACCATAAACTGCTGTAACTTTGTCTCGATTTTTTGTTAATATTTATGAAACTTTTAGTTTAGCCTTTAAAGAGTTTTTGACGAACATAAACTTCATGTTGAGACGCACATGATTCTAATTTGTTTAAATCCTGCGGCATTTCTGTTTTATAATTATTCAGTCTTAAAAACACTGGCTTCACATTAAAACTTAAATGTTATTGTGGCTGAACTTATAATGAAAAGTAAAGCAATGCATGTATGAATGAGTGTATTTATGGTGAAAACAGACGGCTCTATGCTGAGATAACGTCAAGCAGTCGCGCGAAAAATTCAAATAGGACATAAATTTGATATTATTGCCTTGATTTAAATGAAATTAAAAACAGGTACTTTTCTAAACATTCAAGTTACACGGTCATAAACTTTCAAGTGATTTAGCAGACCCACTGATATTTTTGATTCTCCAAAGAAACAGTAGCTATGAGTCCAGTTTTTTTTTTAAAGAAGCAATCATTTTCTTAGAGGCACTTTGCTCGCATGCCACTTTATTTGGTTTCGGCTCATCTCGATAGACCCATATGGTCGATTGCTGCTTTGTTTTGGGATTGTAGCAATAAATCATGATTCGTCACCTGTTGCTATGTCCCATACCAAATTCGACATCCCTTTACATCTGGTAAACATGGCATTGCATCAAGTGACATGGTCCTTTTTTTAAGCATCAGTCAAATTGTGTGGGATCCATCGTTAGCATAGCTTTTTCATACCCAAATGTTTGTGTAGGATTGATTGTATTTGACTCGTGCCTATGCCTAAGGACATCCAAATCTCATGGTAGGTCACATGCTTGTCTGTTTCGATCATATCGCACACAGCATGGATGTTTTTGTTGTTCAGAAGTGGACGGGCGTCCATCACGAAATTCGTCACTGAGATTGACACGACGGTGCTTGAATTCTGCAAACCAGTTATAAATAATCATCTTTCATGGTGCTTCATCTCTAAAAATAGTTGGAAGCCAAGCAGAGCTCTGCTGATCTGTCAAACTACACTTAAAGTCGTAGAAAATCATACTACAGAAATTTTCACAACTTAAATCCAGTGATAAAACATGCAATTTTTAAAATGACGCAACAATATAAAAACAATTGATAGTTACATGAAATAAATTGTATTCTACATCTAAATGGTTCCATTTTCAAATGTAAGTGGCCAGTTGCAGAAATTTATAATGCGCCCATGTATTGGTTCTACAAAAGAACTGTTACCAGATGATTATTATTATCATAATTATTGGAGAATTTTATATGTCATAAGCCCAATTGTTTCAGAAAATACATTTATTGGTTGTTTTTGACCAACATTACATTAATTCCATTCTATTATCATATCTATTAATTGAAGTACAGTTTCAAATATTTTGAACATTAACATATGATATTATCAGATTTGTTGTTGATTATCTAAACAATAAGCAGGGTGATCCAGGTGTGGATACAAAGGAGAGTCAGTGAGTGCAATCCCCATCTCACCCAACTGATACACTTATTTTGACCAAATTCAAAATTGTGATTTATATGAATCGCTATTAATTCATCACTACTTGATATATAACAATGTATCACCACCCGTGCCCTCTTTTCTGTATCTGCAACAAAAATAATAAATAAGTTAATAATTTATTATAGCTTCCTTTATGCATTTCTTTGTAGTAATAACAATAATATAAACCAAAATTTATATAAGCACATTTTATTCATAAATAATATGGTTACGTTGTTGCAGGTAATGACAGCAGATCGGCGCGAATACGGACGGCGGGACGCAGTGCCGGAGTACTTTCCGCCTGCTGCGCACCCCCCGGACATGTATTACCCGCCTCATGGGCCTCCGCCCTCGCACCACGCGTCACACATGCCGCCGCATCCTCATGCTCATGCTCCGCCCTATGAAGAGCCTTGGGGTAAATAACACTATTTTTACATTGAACTATTTTATGATGTTGTTTATTAAATAAGAATGGGTGATATGTTCCTTTTCTTGCAGCACTATCTTATGCTAACATTTAATATGCATATAAAATTGAAGAGCTAAAAAAATGTAATATTCAATAATATTGCACTAAACTTGTAGAGAATTGATAAAAAAGTTATTTAATTTTCTTGAAGAATATATTAACATTTCTTCAAGGTAATAGAGTTCATAGTGGCTTGTTGGCTTTCTATTTGAGAACACATTTTACTCAAACATCTCATCTCTAATAATGATAATACAGATGCATGCTTGTTTCCCAAAAGGATGGGCTGAGGCTATAGATTTCCACATGGTATGGACTTTTGCATATGTCTTTTGCTTTGCTGATGTCCATCAATGTTTTCATCTCTCGGTCTTCGCTCAACGATGTTGGATGGTTAAAATTTGGGCCTTTTTTAATATTTCATCTATTTGGTTTGCATAGGATTTTTTAAGTCGATCTTTGACGATTTTTCCATCGCACACATTTGCTATGTAGATATTTTGTCAGTCCACTTTCATTCATCCTATCCAGATAACCAGACCATCCCAACATACCTTTTTCTACTATATCTTTCAAACCACACCACTCTCTGTTTACTGTTCCTACATCTATTTTTCAATGGCACCATTGCGCTTCGGCTTCTTTCAAACACCATAACCTAAGTCTTGCTAACACGTTCTTTCATGCCTCCAAAACATAGTTATAATTATGTATCAAGCCGCGTAGTGCGATGCGTGCCTACACGATAAATTTTAATATGTGGATGTGTGTTGCGGGCGCCGGGCACTTTCATCCGCGCGGGATGAGGGCGGATGTACTAATATCTTCACTCAAAAAAAATTAGGGAGAAGGATGTGATTGTTAAGAAATTAGTATAGTGTGGTACAATAATACAGGCGCAAACACACCTTATAAATATATCGCATTAAGTCGTGCTTTTGCTTCTTTCAAACACCTTAACCTCAGTCTTGCTGACATTTATTTTCATACCTTTTTTCTTAATAGAATCATTAGTTTTATTTAACATCTTCAACTAGCACGCCAACGGCGCAAGGATTACTTGGTCATCAGGATATAGGAGACGTTTGACAGACAGCTAGCCATTCTTAATCCACATTGATGCTCTTTCAAATCACACAGACCTCTATCAACAAATAGGTTGAACAGCCACAGTGAAGCTTCACATCCCTATCTGACATTCCTGCGGACATCAAACCAGTCAGTGTATTCTTTATTTATTGTGACGCAGGCACTGAAGTCTCTGTTTGGAGGTTGCAGTATCGTTTTGCCACTCACACCATGCATGAATAGAATTGTCTATAGGTTATAGCTTTTCACCCGATCATAAGCTTTTTTTTTTTCAGACCTATGAAAGTACAGAAGACTAAAAAGTTTTTTTTATGTTAAATGTTTTGTAGAGAAAAAACTTAGTCCTTATACTCCATCCCTTTTTGAATTCCGCTTGTTTTCCCAGATCTTTTTTCCAGCTTCATTCACAACCCTTTCAACAATGATTTTTTGCATACACTTTGCCAAGGATGAAAAGGAGGCTTATCTTGTCTCGTTTGTGTCATAAAATAAAGTGACGGTTCATTTAATATTAACATATTTTTGATAAATAATACTTATACATCATTTATCAATTAAACAAATTCAAATATAATAAACATATTCTGTTTTTGGAATAGATTTAATTTATTGTATGATTTCCCTTTAGAGGTAATTTAAAGATTCCTATAAATATAGAATACAAATAAAAAAATATAAAATATTGTATCAAATACTCATTATAATACTAGATTAAACCCCTATCATAAATAAACTAAATTGTGCCTATCGAAAATAAATACCATCTTTGTTCCCACAGCTTTTGACGTGTTATTTTTGCATATTTTGATAAAATACTTCGATATCACAACGGAAGGTGCGACGAAACTATACTGAATGCAGTGAGTGGTAAACTGTCTGTTTTAGTACTTATTTACCGGGGCCGTTTTTGAGTGCGGGACTGTGCATCTTCTCTTCTTTATAGATCAATGCTGTTGCTATATATTTACTTATGACCTTCATTTCTATATTTACGCATAAAATATGTATCTATTTATTTTTGACCTACTTCATCTGCATTATGCATGTACATGGTTCACATTAAAAATTATGAATTTTATGACTATAATATTGGATAATGAAAGCAAACGATACTCATACATATTAGGTACCTTAGGTAAAGTACTGCATAAGAATTATGCATACAATTTTATGGTTATATGTTTGTTTTAATTGAAATGGAATTTCACATACTTAATACTTCAAAACTTGTTCCTTATAGTTTTATTTATTTTTTTTTTTTGTTAATATTTGTCAATTTTCATATAAGGTCAACCGGGACCAGGTTGGGTGCCGACTGAAATTAAGGAGTTAACGCCGGGACCCATGGGTCCACCGCCGCTAGGTCCGCCTGTGGGCATGGGTGCACCGCTGGCGCCGCCTCATTCTCCTTACGCGCCAGCACATTCGCCTGCGCCGCCTTACCGTCACCCACCACCGCATGAGCGTGAGCGTGAACGTGAACGGGAGCGTGACCGTGACCGAGACCGTGAACGTGACCGTTTGCGAGAGCGGGACGAGCGCGACCGCAGGGACAGGGAACGCGAGCGCCGCGAGGACGTGAGTTTTCCATTAAACTCTCTGTAATAATTGACTAAGACTATTAATTTTTTAATTTTTGTCTATGTCAATTTGTTCATCTATCATGAACATATTATTAAATGAATTTCACGATAATCTGAGAAAACCTTGAACATCAATAAAATTATAGAGCAACTTGTGAATAAAATATTTACATGTTGTTTCTTTGTTTTTTTAATTAATGATCGTAGTATGGCAATTATATGTAACTGTATAATAAAGGAATACAGAACAAATACTTATTAAGTCCACGTTGATGGAGCTATGGAAAAAAAACTAATTAAATTAAAATGAAAATATTTCCAGGAGGAAAGAGAACGCGAACGTGAGAGATCGCGCTCCATAAAGCCGGACCGAAGCAGAGAGAAGTGAGTTTTAATTTGCGCAACGATCATATTGTCACTGTTAGTTATTACAAACATTAAATGTCAATTCCAGGTCGTACCGGAGAGAACGTTCTCGATCACGGTCACGACGACACAAGTCGCGCTCGCGGTCTCCGCGGCCCCGCGAGCGCGAGCGTGATCGCTCCCGTGAGCGCTCACGGGAGCGCGATAGGGAGCGGGAACGCTCCGTGAAGCCTAAAAAGGATGCGGGAAATAAAGATAAGGAAGATGAAAAGTAATAGTATACACACAATTTTAAATTAATCTTGCAATTTGTCTTATAATAATGTTATTACTGTAGGCAAATAAAAGAAAGTATGTAAAAAATAGTTTTTTTTTTTTTTATATATATAAAATAGCCCTATTTAGCTCTGCTTTGCGATAACGGATCACGAGGCATAGCCTTGTAATCCGTTATTGCAAAAGCAGACCACATTAAGGTGTCCTCGATGCGACCTCAAAATACTATCGGCAGTATTCAACTTGCATGTTAAATTACATTCTAATATTTTTATTTACCAAATTTTATTATACTTACTAATAATCCCAAATTCTGTGTGCTCAAGCACCCCTGCTTAGAAAAAGATGACCCAATTCCTATGTAATAAAATTTTAGCTTTATTTAATTTTATTTGTTATGTCGGGAAAAGTTTTTCGTATTTTATAAGTAAGAAGTTGCAGTAAAATCTCTTTGGTTGTGCTGTTTATATCTGGTTAGTTTTGATAACATTAAATTGACATTTATAAAAAGTAAAATGGTGTCCCACCATTTTTCTGTACAACGAAATGAATGAATCTAACATAAAAATTTGATACTTTTTGAGTTTAATTACAAAAAAGGAAACAATGCTACTTGAGCTGAGAAAAAAAATTGTGACGTTTATGGACCTAATGCAGTGTCGGTGAGAGTAGTACAAAATCGGTTAGTGTTTTCAGTCTGGTAAATTTTATATTAAAGATAAACCTCGCTCTGGTCTACCTATTATGGTAAAGTCTATGCCATTTTAGAAAAAGTAGAGCCTAGTTCGGCATATTAATTCTTACGACATAGATGCAGATTGACCACAAAACGGTTTTTACCCATTTGTAAAAGGCTGGATACACAAAAAAGCTCGATACTTGAGTGCCACATGAACGCACTAAAAGAAATCTAATGAATCATACTCATTTGCTATTGTCTATTGAAACTTAATGAAACCGAACCATTTTTGAAAAGATTGATCGCTGGTGATGAAAAATGGGTTACTTACGACAAGAACATGCGAAAAAGATCATGGCCAAAAAGCAAGTGAGCTCCACAGACCATAGCAAAACCTGCATTAAGTTGCAATAAGTTGATACTATGTGTATGTTGGGATTGGAAGGGCATTATTCATCATGAGCTATTACTACCGGTCAAAGCCATCAATGCGGATGTTGCCAACAGCTGATGAGACTAGTAATTAGTAGAGAAAAAAACTGCCCGAATTGAATTGATCAACATAAAGGGTGACGGTTTTTCGCCATGATAATGCGAGACCAAACACATCTTTAGCCACTCTGCAAATACTGAGAGTTTTGTTGGGAAGTGTTAATGCATATACCATATAGCCCTGACCTTGCACCCTTCGATTTTCTCCTTTTTCGGTCTCTTCAGAATTCTTTAGGTTATGTTAGGTTAACATCAAGAGAGCTGTTAAACCTACTTGTTGCAGTTTTTTCAGAAGTCCCAAAATTTCTACAACAATGGGATTATATCTCATATATATATATATATACATATATCATAATTAAATGTAAAGAAAATATGATGAAAAATTGTCTTGAATATATGATACGAAAAACCTTTTTTCCCCAACTTTATATGCATTTAAACAACACACATTCGGATAAGAAAATTAAGGAATGTGTATTTTAGTATAACATAGAAAAATCTGTTCCTTTAAATTTTTTCTAAGCTATTTAAGTGGTTTCACTCTATTTGATATATGTAATTATTTTATATAGATATTAATGCAATTACATACATAGGGGGACATTTAAGCTATACATATAGTTTTGAGAAAAATATGGTTAAACCAAAAATAATAAAAATGTGGGGTCCATTTGAAATATTTCTCTTGGTGGACTAGAAAACATATTTTTCTATTCAAATCATTGTTATTTAATTATTTTGCCCGCGGCTTCGCCTATGTGGACTTATAATGAATTCCTCATTTTCTATATCGAATAATTTTGCTTTTATGTTTTTGATTTAACTTCCGATTTTACACTTAGTTTTGACTCGGTTTTGTTTTCGTTTCCAATCGAGCAGTCGCTCTTGATTCCGATATCGATTTTATCACACCACGAAATAAATACCATTTTTGCAATCAACATCCCCTAAGTGGTTGAAGTAAATAAATCTCGAAATGCGTATTTGCTTATTTATTTTTAGGAGTACTTTTACGAAGTTTCCGAGTCGAAATGTCTATTTAATATTGATGCATATGATGTATATGCGCTCCTGTGCTCCTTGGAATCCGACATGAGAAAGCATCCTACTGTACCATGAGAACGCATCCTACTGTACCATGTCCACTAGGGCATTCACAAAAAATACCGAGTGATTTCATCGAAATCGTTCCTTTGAGACATATATTCAATAAAACATTTATATGACTTAATGCCTTGTTCTCACGTGGAGTTTTAAAATATTAGATTGGTCTTTAACCAAATCTATGTGTAGCGTATTAACGTCGGCTAATATTTCAGCAAGATAAGCAATTGCTTGGCTGTATTGATATGATCCAGTATATAATAATTTTAATCGAGTCTCATCTAGTTGTGGAAAGTCAGATAAATCATGGCTGTTTAGGGTTGATACGCGATGTTTTTTCCTCAACCATTCTTTCTAGGACCTCTGTTGCTAGCATGTTATCTGTATCTTTAAGGCTTTTCATACGATCTATTAGTTTTAATAACACTCTAGCAACAGAGGTCGAAGAAAAGGATGGTTGAAAAATCAAAATCATGAAAAATTTTCATATAAATTTTTCCAGGGACATCTGACCCTTGCTTATACTGCTACACTCTTTATTAAATTCCACTGTTGGCTCAGCAAGCTCGGCAAGCTGTTTGTCCATGCTTTCTCTAAAACATTATTGAATGAATTTTTTTTGATGTTTAGTACAAAAAAATAGGTAAATTTAATTTATCATTTTAAAATGATATGGTGGATGGTTACACAACCATGGCGGTCATGGTGAGCCATCATAGTGGCCCATCGTAATAGGCCATTAGAATTGTTACAAGATTCTGATAGTTTCTTTTTGGCTCGATTTGCAATTATAGATGAAACATGGTTTCACCGTTGCGATCCAGATCCACTGAGAAATTTAAGGCGAGTTATGGTGTTGGAAAGATCTTGGGCTATTTTTTCTTGTATTGTGAATGGCAGAATATCTCGACCGTAGAGATACTGTTACGGGCTCTTTTACGCAAAACAAATTAAATAAAAAATGCGTAACAAAACTAGTGAAAATTGTTTCGTTCCAACAAGATAATGCCTCGGCTCACAGGTCCGCCGTTGCTATGGAATATTTTTCAACATTCTCCATATTCACCCAATCTTGTCCCTAGTGATTTCCGTCCACTGCCAAGGCTTAAGGAGTATTTGAAAGGGCAGAAATTCGAAGACGATGCTCGCATGCTGCAATGTAAGAATTATTAAGTGCCCAGGATGAAATTTTTTAAGAAAAAAATTTAAGCTTAAAAAGACGATATACTAAGTGTTGTTGAAAAATAAAATAGTAATTAATTAAAGTTACCGCATCGTACTAATTTTCATTTTTTATTGAACGCCCCTCGTAAAACCGTTTAAAAAGTTACTGTAAGCTGGCCACTACAAGCTTGATAGGAAAATAATAAAAATTGACATCGATCCTCCTCAAATTTTGAAAGTACTTTTATTAATTGATTTAACATAAATCCTTACAATATTTACACATTATAAGGATCTAAACCCAAAATACCAAATTTATGATTTAAAAATTACTTATTTAAAAACAATAATTAAATCTAAATGTTAATCAAGACATAGATGTAATTACTATAAAATTATAACTCAAATGAATAAAAGTAAAATTTTCGGGCATAAATATTTTTAAAGGTTTTTTCAGTTCCAGTTTCTTCTACAAAGTAAAGTTCTGGTGTTTCGCCTCAGCATTTTTTTTTATTTGAAAGGAAATATACAAATAAACTGAAGGAATAGTAATTTACACAGATTTAACGACTTCACTTTAATTATATTATTTTGTTATTTGTCAATAGGTAAAATAAAATTAATTATAATTTGTTATAAATTTGTGTGTATGAGTGTACTTCGTTATCCCACTTCGAATTCTACACAAATGAGATAGAAATTAACGTAAAAGCGCTATGAATAATATAGAGATAGACCGCAAGCGACCAAACAAAGCGAGTGCGACACGATCCATGCAATAACGCCGAACTGCTGCGAGTGACTGTTTTTTTGTTTTTGTAGATCGCCCGTGCGAAAAGGGCGGGTAGGAGGGGGAAAACCCATTATGGGCCGTCCATGTGTCCGGGCACAAGGTGTGTCCGACTCTCACGGACTAAACACCTCCTGAACACATTGTTTCTGCGATGGCAAAAGCATAATGCTATGACGCCTTCATCTAAAACGCAGCCTTTTCGGCATAGTGATGCCGTCGGCGCGTGCGAATGACTGTGATAGTAGGACGTATAGAATATCCATAAAGATCCATTCGCCGCGCCCGTCCTAACTTCCCTCCGTTCTCCTTACATTGTGTTGTGCGACGGTGCTTGTGACTAACTTCACGTGTACAAAGTTATCTGGCGCAATGTATAATGATGTTCAATTGTTTTGACGTGACAACGTCTTAAATTAGGTTGCGGCTGGGAGTCACTTATGAAAAATGTAACGCTCGGTAACGTAACGATGAGTCACCGAACGAGAGCCCGCCGAATGCCTTGCGTCTCTCTCCCACTCAACTATGATCGGTCTGCCGCGCGCAGCACTAGAGAATTAGTGCATAGCTTGCAAATGTATTGCAAGTTATTGTATGTATATTTGTATATAAATACGTATGTATGTGTAAAGGTAAAAATAAAATTTTGTTAATATGAAATTCAGTGCGAGATTCTTTGTATAAATTAATGTTTTAAATATAATTCTTTGTATAAATAAATGTTTTAAATTGTTACTATTATTTCATCCTTCTTCCTACTATACGAATGAATATTCACATTAAAATGATTTTACCATTCAAAGTCGTTGTCACGTAAAACTTTCCCTGTATACCGACTTTACAGGCAACCAAATTTTTTTCAAAACTTATAACCTTTTTTATTTTATATTAACTGTTTCCACCGCTATTTGTTTAAGCCTTTATTCGGACATGAACCTTCTTCCTTATGCATAGATTTTCGTTTTGTTCCATTTTTATCCGTTTGCCGG